>VZDJ01000325.1:816472-864329 GCA_008694505.1 Cyanoderma ruficeps | reverse complement strand
AAATAAGAAATAAGAAATAATTTGGCAGTTTGGGACAGATCCCTCCACCTGGGAAACTTGGGAGAGCTGAAACTCTTTGGAATGCTGGAAAAGTCAGAGCCTTTTGCTCTGTTGGTTTATTGTCCTGCTGCTGCCAAAGAAAATGAGGAAAAATTCAGATTTTCAACTCACCCCGAGCACGTCCTTGAGCAACATCAGATATTTTATGGAAAAAGCTCCCTAAGCAGGACATCTCCAAGGAATGCAGGCTCATTCAGGAAATGTGTTATCATTTGGAATGATAAAATGATAAAATGTTGTGTCATTATTGGCTGGGTCTGCTGGCATCAGGACAAGCGAGGAATCACAGAATTGTTGGAACAGCCCTCTAGGATCATCGAGTCCAACCACTGACCCCACAGTGCCCAGTCCTCCCCTAAACCCTGATCCCAAGCAGTTTTAATCCCTGCAGGGAGCCACTGTGTCCCATTGGTGTTTCCCACTGCTGAGATGGGAACGATGCTCAGAAATCCCTCTCTGCTGCTGGTAAAACCATTTCCAGTGGGCCCACCATTCCCACTGCTCCCAGGAAACCCTCAGTGATACTGATATAACTTACTGCAGTGTTTCCAGCAGCTCAGAAAGGCAGGGAAGAGCAAACACAGCTATAGGAATATTCTATAGGAATTAAAGCTGGTATTTGTAGGTAAACTGTGCCTTAAGTTTAGTCTGAAGCGACAGATGAACCCAAATCTGAGTGACACAACCCCGACACTGGAATGGTAGAACCTCCTTGCCTGCCAAACCCATTAATGGTTCAACCCAATTACTCACGTAATTTATTCAGAATTATTGTAATGAACCGAAGTCTCACTAGGCTGTAATTAATTATATTCCCCAAGTGAAACAACCCAGGGGTATGAAATTAGCACTTTTTCATTAAAGTGAAATAAAACCTCACCACACCCCACCCATTGCTGTTTTAATCAGCCAGTGCGTGACAAGACCATCTTTAAGACATATTAAATGTTAATTATCCCATCCAAGGGCAAATCAATTAAACCTTGAACAAATCAGGAGAGTTTCTAGAAACTCTGTGAAATGAGGTGCCTTGCAGACCTACCCTGCATAAGGAACTTATCTGCCAGCCTTGATCAGACCATTCAAAGCCAAAAACCCAGGAAATGCCAAAAACCCAGGCAAGTGGCACAGATAAAGAGGAAACCATTTACTTGCATTATTTTCCTCAAAAAAGAAGAGCAGCAGCAACAGAATTCAGCAGCCAGAGCCACATGAAATGGTCCTTGACGCATTCTCTTCACGAAGGACTTGGCAGCAGCACTTTCATATTATTTAATAAGTTAAGGGACAAACACAAAGAGGGAAGAAGATGACCTCCAAGACCATTGATAAAATCACCCCCACCTTGTCAGCTCCTTCTCTGGGAGAGTGGGGAGGCCCTGGCACAGATTCCCACAGAAGTTGTGGCTGCCCCTGGATCCCTGGCAGTGCCCAAGGCCAGGTTGGACTTTGGGGCTTGGAGCAGCCTGGGACAGTGGAAGGTGTCCCTGCCCATGGCACGGGGTGGGATGAGCTGATCCTTAATGCCCCTTCCAACCCAAGCCGTTCTGGGATTTGAAGAAATCCAAGTCCCTTTTCCCATGGCTGCCTCATCCCTCTCCAAGCCCTGGATACTGATAACAACTTGGGCCTGGATGGAAAATGCGGATCCGCCAAATTGAGAAGCGATCCAAGGCTTCTCCTGAGCTCCAGCAGGAACACAGGGTCACAGGGTCATTGTCCCAGTACGACCTCAAAGCTCCTGACAATTAAAATCCTTCCCTTCTGCTCTCTCACTCTCCTTAATCTGGCATCTCCACATGGGAAAAGTATCGTCTGCAGCCATAAAAGGAGAAATAAGGCTACAAAGTTAACTCCAATACTTAATTACAGGCCTTTCATTAAGAGTTTCCAAATGATAACACATTTCCTGAATGAGCCTGCATTCCTTGGAGATGTCCTGCTTAGGGAGCTTTTTCCATAAAATATCTGTCGTTGCTCAAGGACGTGCTCGGGGTGAAGTTGAAAATCTGAATTTTTCCTCATTTTCTTTGGCAGCAGCAGGACAATAAACCAACAGGGCAAAAGGCTCTGACTTTTCCAGCATTCCAAAGAGTTTCAGCTCTCCCAAGTTTCCCAAGTGGAGGGATCTGTCCCAAACTGCCAAATTATTTTTCATTTCTTATTTCTAAGTCTCTAAGAGCCTGTCCAGAAAGGAGACATGATGGAAGATTAAAAAAATATAATGCAATTCCTATGGATTAATCCTGTGCTCTTGTGGACACCCCCAAATCCATGGAGATTAGATATGTTCCCATTTTCCTGAAAATAAAAACCAGCTTCAAAGGCTTTTTGAAGCAAACAGTGGCAATAATCCCAGTTAAATGCCAGATTCCTTAGTTTAAATTACTTCTCTTGGGATTTATTCCCCCAGGGATTTTTTAAAAGAAGCTCCAAGTTGTCATTTAGGAGGTTTAGCTGGGACACGATGAAAAACTTCAGGAAAACTTGGAGCAGTGTAACAGGTGATCCTCCTTCCTTGGAGAGTTCTAAGATTAGGCTGGACTAGGGAATGCTGACTTTGCTCCAGGAGTTGGGACAGGAAGTCGGAGCAGGGACCTTTGGAGCTCTTTTTTGGCCAATATACACCTGATTTTTTTCTATTTCCTGCCCACACTTCCCAGCTTTTTCTGGCAAATCCAACTCATTTTGTAAAAACCACAGCCCCAGTTGCAGGTCCCGTGAAGAACAAGAACCAAACACCATTTCGTGCCACCTCAGTTTTCCTTCAAGCAGATTTATCCCGGAAGGGTTGAAGAGAGCACTGGGAGAATTTCACATGCCAATTCCAGATGCAAGACAGGAGAGAAAATCCCAGCCAGAGCCATCCTTACAAGCACTGCATTAGCCTGTGGAAATGGGAGATGTTGGAAACACCCAGGGGCAGAAAAGAGCAGTAGTGGCTTTCAAATTCCATTTCCTTTTCCAAAGTTTCCTGGACATTTCAAAGTGTCCAAGGTCAGGATGTTAAAATCCCGGGAAGGCTTCCCCAGCAGGGGGGAACTGGGATCACGTCCTGGTTGTTTGATGCAAGATTTACTCTGCAGCTTCTGCATGAAGGCTTGGGTGTCGTTGGTGCAAAGTCTCCCAGCCTCTTTATGGCCTGACACATTCCACCCGCCCCACTGAACTCCCAAATATTCCCAGCAGGTTTTATCTTGCCTAATTCCTGTCCTTTCAGCACGGAGAAGATGCCCCTGCCCAGTGCTGCAGGGTGCAGAGGAGCTGCAGGACCATGGAAGAGCTGAGTCCCTTCAGTCTTCAGGACTGTGCAGGAACTTCCTGCCTAGGAACTTCATATCCCTTTCTCTCTCCCTCACTTAATTCCCTTTAATTTTTCCCCCTGGGAAAAATGTTTTCCTACCCACTTGGCTGTAGAAGGCTAAAGATGGTTTAGAAGGCTTCAATCCAGGACCAGAAGCTCATTATGAAGGAATCCTTCACTGTGAGGGTGGGCAGGCCCTGGCACAGGGTGCCCAGAGCAGCTGTGGCTGCCCCTGGATCCCTGGAAGTGTCCAAGGCCAGGTTGGACTTTGGGGCTTGGAGCAGCCTGGGACAGTGGGAGGTGTCCCTGCCCATGGCAACTGGATGATCCTTAATGCCTCTTGCAACCCAAACCATTCCAGGATTCTGATATTCCCCGTCACCATCTCAGCGCCAGACTGCTGCAAAAGTCATATTGAACACAATTTTTGGGGGGTGAAGTTCCCAAATATTTTATATCCAAAACTATACTGTAGGATGAGAAAATAAACCGGCACCTAGGACCAATGCTGAGTAACCTCCTGTAATAGTAATTTTCGTCTTTGTAAGATCATGGTTTATATAAAACTCTAAAACCTTCCAGTTTCTTCTCAATTCTACAACTTCCAACCTTTCATTTAATTACAGCCAGACTGTGGACAGAAGGGAATTTATCAGGTGCCTTAAGGATGTGCCATTTAGAGCTTTAGACTTCAGGAATCAAGAAGTGGATTTTAGAAACTTCAGGGCTGAGGGGAAAAAAATTAAATATAAAAAGTTTTGATGAATTTAAATCTCTGCCAGCCCCTTCAGCAGTGAGAGTGAAATTGTTTAGAAGTTAGAGAAGTTCTGCCACATAACCCTAAACCACTTTTTCTGCCTGAACAAACCCAAGATTAAATTGAGGTGAAGGTTGCCCACAGCTTTAGCAGTTTTAAATGAACTTTTTCCTATTTTTTTAATTGAATATAAATGCAGCTAAACCACTGAAAATGTCTGTTCCATCCAAGGCACGCAGCTCAACAATTCCCACCCCTCCTGTTGGATGTGGGACAATCTGCGGTGAAATTCCAGGGAGAATCACTGACACTTTGCTTCAAACAGCAAAAGCCTGCAGAAACCTCAGTGACAAACATCAATTTAAAGAAATAAATACAGAAAATGTAATTACTGTCAGCAAATCTGCACTTTCTAGGGGGTCTCAAAGCCTGGGCAGCTCTGTGGGCCTTTACTTGGAATGGGCCTTACTGGCCTGGATCAGGAATGGTGTGGCCAGCAGGAGCAGGGAGGTCATTGTTCCCCTGTCCTCGGCCCTGGTGAGGCCACACCTTGAGTGCTGTGTCCAGCTCTGGGCCCTCAGTTTAGGAAGGACATTGAGATGCTTGAGCACATCCAGAGGAGGCAGCGAGGCTGGTGAGGGGCTGGGAACACAAACCCTGTGAGGAACGACTGAGGGAGCTGGGGCTGTTTATCCTGGAGAAAAGGAGACTCAGGGGTGACCTTATCACTCTCTACAACTCCCTGAAAGGTGGCTGTGGTCAGGTGGGGTTGGTCTCTTTCTCCTGGCAGCAACTGACAGAACGGGAGGACACAGTCTTAAGCTGCCATACAGGAAATATAGATTGGATATTAGGAAAAAGTTTTTACAGAGAGGGTGATCAAGTACTGGAATTGTCTGCCCGGGGAGGTGGTGCAGTCACCATCCCCAGATGTGTTTAAAAAAAGTTTGGATGTGACACTCAGTGCCATGGTTTAGTTGAGGTGTTCGGTCTGGGTTGGACTTGATGATCTTGGAGGTCTCTTCCAACCCAGTGACTCTGTGATTCTGTGATGTGGCAACACTTTAGGAGAACCATAACTTGTCCATTTTCTCTTTGGAAAGAGAAAAGCAGGGACTTCTTGGGCAGAGAATGGAGACAAAAGCTGACAAATGATGGTCAGGGAATGAAAAGACGGCCGGGGGCTGCTGCTGAGCTGGAGAGATGGCAGAAGGGGGAAGACAATGGTCATAATTAAGGAAATCAGCCTGCTGCAGGGTTCCTGCCAGAACAGTTTGGCAGCATATGAACAAGTGGATCTGGGGATAAGGACCTTGTGCGTGGAGAACAAAGAAGACAGAGGAGGTTTGGCGCCTTGAACCTGCAGAGAATCAGCTGCTGCAGGACTGGCACAGGAAGATGGGCCATGGGAAGGGGAGGTCCCAGAGGAGCAGGGGCTGCATGGACTCTCCACTGACCAGATGCCCATCAGTGTAATGGCCAGGCTTTAATAAAGCAGATAACTCGCAGAGAAGACAGCATGGTCCAGTCTTTCCCAAAAATCCCAGGAAACCAATGGTTAATTCCATTGTACTGAGGGTACAATGGGTACTGGGAGTCTTCTCTCACCTACACTCATCAGCAGTGCCTGAGGCTCTCATATCCCTTAAGAGTGTCTGGTTGGAAATAACCAGCATTGTCTATGGAGTGTCCCAGTGCCCACCCCTCATCCCAGCCCTGTGGGAGGGTTGGCAGTGTCCCAGCTCTGAGCTGTCCAGAACAGGGTCAGATCTGTCCACACTCTCTCCCACACAGCTGGCACAGCTGGAGATGTTTCCCCTCTTAAATTCCCTGGAATGGGAAGCTTAAGCCCCCAGTGGAGATTTGGAGTGATGCCTTAAGATTTCAGCCTTTGTATTTCAAATCCTGCACTGCACTGGTGCATAACTCTAAACTCCATCCAAAGTGTTAGTTAACTGTCCTCACATTTTGGTCAGACAAAACAATCCCTCTAGGCCTGAGATCCAAGGAAACCCTACAGCCTCAGGCCTCAAAAAGCATGAACAAAAGTGAATTGGGGGGAAGCAAACTGGGGGGTAAATGACTTCATTACCTGAAGCTGCAAGTGGAGGATTAATTCCTGATATGTAAATGGACCAAATTTATATCTGCCTGAAAAACTCACGACCATTGTCCATCTTGGGTGTAGCCCCTCTTGGGGGCTTTTGACTGCCCAAGGCGTACCTACTGAAGGCCTTTAATAAATACCTATTCTTATTCTCTTAATCTTGTCTAGACTCTGCTCTAGGCAGCCACTCCAGGCATCAGGAGGATCAGTGACAACGTGGTCCAGCCTAACAAAACGTGAGCGGGTCATTTAACCCTAAAGGGAGCGCTCCTAATCAAACAACCCCAACCCTCTGTGCTCAGCAAAAAGGAAACCTGGGTCTCCCCCACGTGGACTTCACAATAAAAAAACAGCCTCTCCTAAGAGCAAAGCCATCCCAAAACCCCAGTTCTGGGAACCAAATCCAGAGGTGACCCCAGCTCCTCACACTACTCCCGGCGCTGTCACAGGAGCGCTGCCTCTCACAAGAGCCGTGCTCAGGCTGTGCCCTCACCTCAATTAACACCCAAATTTGGGTAGTGGTAACACTGTTTATTGTTTTTAAATGTTACCCCTCTCAGGGTGGGTATACCCAGCCTGCCTTGCTGATCTCCAAGATCCCAGTGGTCAGGCTGACTCCAGCCCACACTTTGAAGTCACAGTGACACCGAACAGGGACAGGCAGGGACGAGAGGAATCTGCTGGAATGCAGCAAGGAATTAAAAGCTTAAGTGTATCTTTTGTGTCAACAGCCAGGGCAACTCAAAGTGACATCAGAGGCTCCCACTGAAAGTGGAGCTGTTGGAGGCTGATGTGCCATCACCGGCATAAACAGCCCCTGTGCCAAGTCTGGACACGGGTAAAAGATCTGCTCTGAGACTTAAAATTTATGTTAATAATCATTACATTCAAAGCAGGGGGCTGGTAGAGTGATGGCTGTAAAGAAATAGGAATACATACAGGAAAGGAATAGCACTCAGCCTATGAAACTCTGGGTGTTTATGGAGGGAGGATGAGGAGAACAGCAAATATAAATAAACCAGGATTATTCCTACAGCATTCCCAGGTTGGTGCCACTGACTGAGCCCCCTCCAGTGCCTAAAGAGGCTCCAGGAGAGCTGGAGAGGGATGGGGCACAAGGAATGGGGGGACAGGACAAGGGGAATGGGTTCACACTGACAAAGGGGAAATTTAGATGGATGTTGGGAATTGATCCTTCCTGGCAGGGTGGGCAGGCCCTGGCACAGGGTGCCCAGAGCAGCTGTGGCTGCCCCTGGATCCCTGGAAGTGTCCAAGGCCAGGCTGGACTTTGGGGCTTGGAGCAGCCTGGGACAGTGGAAGGTGTCCCTGCTTATGGCAGGGGTGGCACTGAGTGGGCTTTAAGGCCACCACTGCCCCATGTCCCCAGGTGCCACCTCCACACATCCTTTAAATGCCTCCAGGAATGCTGATCCCACCACTGCCACGGGGCCTTCACATTTAATGACAATGGTGCCTCATAATGGTCGCCAAATGAGTGGGCCCTGCATCCCAATTCCAGGTTACTGTGCAGAAAATTCCCCCAATTTTCTAAAATTGATAAATTACAGGAATTTTAAATGGAGCTCCAAAGCCTGACACACAAACCCAAATCCACCCTGAGTACAAAAGGAGATTTGAACAGGAGCCATCACATCACGAGGTGCTGTGGTAAATTTAGCTATAAATTTAAGCTGATATCCCATTTTTTGCTCTCTTTTCCCCTCTTTGATTCCATCTTGTTGTAAACCTGCTCCGAGGGTTTGCTAACATGGATTATCCTGTCTACATCCCATGAATTAATTCCTACTCCTGCATCCCCATAGGCATCTTCACTTGTTCAGGTTTTTTTTTTTAAAGGAAGTCAAGAGAATTCAAATTCACTGCTGCATTCTTCAGTTCCACTTAATGCTTACAAACTTGAACAGGGCCAGCAGGAGTATTTTGATAAAAGCATTTTCCCAGGAAAAATATGTGATTTCCTCACTGGAACTCTTGAACAGGGATTTTTCTCTCTTCTTATTAAAAGTACATTTCTTTCAGAGCATGGATTTTCTCCCCAACTAGAAACATTTGTCATAAACCATCATTTTGACACAAACGTGCTCATTTTGAAATTCTAGGACAAAACATATGGATCTAATAATTGATGGTTGTTATTTACAGCAGTGTATTGGTGCACGACAAAATGATGAAGGATTTTTTTTCCCCCCCATTGTTTCCTTTCTTTCTTCTGCACAACACAGGAATTGCCTGCAAAAAAATCATGAAAAAAGGGAAAAGGGAAGAGTTTGGAGCCTTCAGCCCTGCCAGGCTGTTTCACACCCTCCAGGTGGGAAAAACAAAGTTCAGTCCCACGGTTTTGCTCTTTCCAGGAAGCAAGATCCAAATCTGACCCCTGAAATCTCTCCCATCACCACCCATTCGACTCACCCCACTTCAGACAGGAAAATAAATCCTCTAAGTTGTGCTATTTAAAAATTTTTATAAATTAAAACCATATTCTTTTGATGTGCCTGGCGCCCCAGCAACTTTCTTAGCTAATAAATAGCAACAATATTTATTATTTCCTATGCATTCCTTATTGCAGAATTTTTTTCAGGCTCTGAAGGAACACAGAGGGGAAAAGACATTGGAAAAATTCTTGGGAGATGTTCACTGCAGCAAAAGCAAATATATGGGTAACTATAAACCTTCTGTAGCGCTGCTTTGCCCCAAACCCCTGGAATTCTGCCTTCCTTCTCCTCCATCTGGCACACTCTGCTTGCCCAACATTAGATATATACTTTTGATTATTTTTGATTCTTTTTAACTCAGCAGGAGGAATATTGTCTCTGCTCTTTAGACAACATCTTCAAAGGAAAAAAAAAACAAAACCAAACACCAATTTGAGCTCTCGGGCTATGACTCAGTTGGAGAAAAGCAAGAGCAATTCGTAAGCTGTGATTTTCTAAACCAACAGTTGTATTTAACACTCCAAACCACTTGATTATTTACTAACGACATTTGAGTCATCAAGTTGGCTCCGAGTGTAACTTCCCCACACAAATTAATGTTATTTACACCCTTTTTGTGAGGAGAAGAGTAGTAAAATTGTGATTTGTTAGAATTCTACAAAGGTTTGGCTTGGAAGGGACCTTATCTCCCGATTGTTCTTTATTCCTGAAGGAGAGTTTGGGTCGATAACAATATTTTAAAGACAGATACTAAAAGGTTGAGAGAATTTGGATTGTTCAGCCTGGAGAAGGGAAGCTTCAGGGTGACATTGTTGTGTCCTTCCAGTGCCTGAAGAGGATGACAGGGAAGATGGAGAGAGATTTTGGACAAAGGATGGAGTGCCAGGACACAGGGAATGGCTTCCCTGTGACAGAGGGCAGGGCTGGATGTGATATTGGGCAGGAATTGTTCCCTGGCAGGGTGGGCAGGCCCTGGCACAGGGT
This sequence comes from Cyanoderma ruficeps, assembly GCA_008694505.1. Classification (NCBI taxonomy): domain Eukaryota; kingdom Metazoa; phylum Chordata; class Aves; order Passeriformes; family Timaliidae; genus Cyanoderma; species Cyanoderma ruficeps. The sequence continues at coordinate 854,664 of VZDJ01000325.1, read as the reverse complement.
GCCCAGAGCAGCTGTGGCTGCCCCTGGATCCCTGGCAGTGTCCAAGGCCAGGTTGGACTTTGGGGCTTGGAGCAGCCTGGGACAGTGGAAGTTGTCCCTGCCCATGGCAGGGGTGGAATTTTGAATCTTTAAGATCCCTTCCCACTCAAACCACTCCATGATTTTGATATTTGTTTTCTTCTTTTTAGAAAATAAATTTTTATAAAGTTGAATTTCCGTGCACCAGCCTTTCATTCCTGACCATCCCCATCCCTTCAGAACCAGAGGTGTTTCCATGAGGACCTTTTTGACCAGCATGACTAAGGTGGTACCAGCTCTCTGCACAAAAATTAGGAAAAACCCTGAGGTTATAAGCTGAACTGTTTGCCAGAAGAGAGAATTGCACTGTGGCTGCTGAGCTCCGGCTCCAAACTTTTTATATAAATATAATATTTTTTGTACATGTAATTTATATAGAAAGATATTACAACAGTTTTAAGACACGGCTTTTTTTTTTTCCTATAAAAATTTTGTTCTTGTTAATGACAAAGTAGGGCTGAGATCAGAAGATCCCGGAATGGTTTGAGTTGGAAGGGATTTTACAGTTCATGTACTTCCAGCTGCCTCACCATGGGTAGGGACAGATTCCAGAGATCTTCACAAGTCACTAAATGTGCCAGAAAACGTAAAGGCAGTAGAGGAAAACTGGCTTCACCTGGCTTGTTGCCACATGTATAATCTCAGACAACAGACTCTAAAAATCAACAAGTCAACTGCACATCTGAGAACTCGGAGGCATCGCCTCAAGCAGCAGATGGCTCATCCAAAAAAAAAAAACAACCAACCCCAAACAAGCCCCATTAAAAGCCCCGGCCTTCTGTGGCAATTAGTGCCACACTATAAAGTGTACAGGAGGAGAAGGGAGGTTTTTAAAACTGCCTGAGGATATTCAAGCCAGCAAGGATCATAAATGATTGAAGCTGCAGCTCTGCTTCAGGGGGGTTGGTCAGGATTAATTCTGGGAGCTGGAAATGCCACGTTTGGATGGAGCTTTTGGTAGAATCCATTCTGTGTTGCGATTTTAGGCAGGAAGAGCAAATAACATCAATTTGTTCCTGCTGGAAAAGCAGAAAATAAAACTGTTCCTCAGCAGTCCCAGTGCAGTGCTCCCAAGCAGGATGCTGTGGGAGCCATCACTTCTTGCTCTGCCCTCTGGTCCTTTCCAGATCATTCCTTCATATATTGGTAAAAAAAGGGCAGAGAGGGAAGGCCCAGACTCATGGAAATCAGCCCAGAACTCCAGAATGGTTTGGGTTGGGACCTTAAAGCTCATCTTGTTCCAGCCTTCTGACACATGCAGCAACACCTTGCACTATCCCAGGGTGCTCCAAGCCTTGGACACTTCCAGACTGTGCCAGGATTGTGCATTTTGGGCATTCTACCATTTCCCTGGGCACTCTGTTCCAACCCTTTTGGTAAAGAAATTCTCCCTGATGTCCAGCCTGAACCTCCCCTGGCCATTTCCTCTTCTCCCATTGCTTAGTACCTGGAGAAGGGCCTGGCTTGGAGAAAGGGAAGCAAATCCATCATGTTTGTAATACTGGAATGAAACAAACCACAAAGGGCCTGGTGGAAATTCCACAATTTTGCAGTCATCAACCCCCTCCCATCTGTGCTCGAGCCGAGGGCATTGAGGCCAGGCCCCCTCAGCAGCAGCCTGGGCAGGGCAGGGCCACATTTTCCACCATTTCATTGAATTTCTGCCATGAGGTGCCCAAAATCTCCCTCAGGACATCATTCAGCTCCAAGGTCCAGCTACCACCTCTCCAAGCCATCCCTGCAGGAGGAGCTCCAGCCCTGAGGGCAGCAGATGGTGACACCATCCCAGTGTCACTTTGCCTCCCCACTTGCAGCTGTCCCAGCTTTGGAGCCCTCACCCTCCAAAGCCTCTGGGAGGGTTTTGTTTCAGGGAATTGCCAAAGCCTGGAAAAGCTTCCTGTGTGCTTCAGGGTGATGGATCTAAATCCATCAGGGATTTCCTGCAGGAAAAGGGAAATAAAGGCTGAAAGATCTTCTGAGATCACCCAGTGCTTGCAAGAAGTGTAAAAAGCCTCTGAGATAATGGATGACAAAAATTCCAGCCAGTCCTTGGAGACCATGTGTCGGATCCACAGTCTGTGGGATACACACAGAGCACAGGTGTTGGGAAATAGGGGAAAACCACCCTGGATTTATGGAAAAAACCCACATTATCTAGCAACAGGGGTGGTAAAAACGCTTCTCAGTACGCCAGAGTAAGAAGTTTGGGTTTATTCATTCTTTCAGGGTTGTTTTTATCCATTCTCCTGCACATCAACACTTGAAGCACCGCTTCCATTTTATGGTGGCCTCTACATATGAATACATCTCCATCTCCATGGAGCTCCTGGCTGGAAAACTGCATTGCCCTGATTTATCCTGGACTGCATTCCTACCCCATGGCTGCTTTTAATTCCCTCTTCTACTCTTCCAAATTGGGCTGCAATAGGAATAGGGAATGTCTCAGCATCGTGACCAAGGAGTGGCTTCATGCCAAGAGGAATCACCCCAGGAGGGAACCTTCCCTCATGGTCCTTCCACCCCACAGCCCATTTTTCCAGCCCTTTCCCATCACAAATTCCATCTGCTTTCCTACACCAGAATTGTGCTGCTCCTCAAGCCCTTTCCCAACACTTTTTGGTGGTTAGATGCCTTTTCCCAAAAACACAGAGATTGCAACAGGAGGAGCTGTGCTTCTCCCTGAAGAAATAGGAATTACAATGGTATTTTCCTGTTTTTATCCTATAGGATAAATATATCTTTTAATCATATATATCTCTCTAGAAATATCACCCTGAGATGAAATTCCTGCCACATCCACACTTGTGTGCCTGCCTCCGTGTCCCAGAGTGACAAACATTTCCAATGCTCCATTCCACTCTCTTTTCCCTAGAAAATTCAGGCCAATGAGGTTCATAGGGCAGCAGATGGGAAGGTTTTAGAGGGAGCAGGGGATGGCGAGGAACGTGTCCCATGAAAATGGAATATAACCCCTCTTTATTCCTGGGAGGTTCAGTTCAAGGACATTGGAAAAGGATTCAGCTCATAAAAGCTGCAGAGGGGAAAAGAAAGGGGGGGGAAAGAAAGGGGGGGGAAAGAAAGGGGGGGGAAAGAAAGGGGGGGGAAAGAAAGGGGGGGGAAAGAAAGGGGGGGGAAAGAAAGGGGGGGGAAAGAAAGGGGGGGGAAAGAAAGGGGGGGGAAAGAAAGGGGGGGGAAAGAAAGGGGGGGGAAAGAAAGGGGGGGGAAAGAAAGGGGGGGGAAAGAAAGGGGGGGGAAAGAAAGGGGGGGGAAAGAAAGGGGGGGGAAAGAAAGGGGGGGGAAAGAAAGGGGGGGGAAAGAAAGGGGGGGGAAAGAAAGGGGGGGGAAAGAAAGGGGGGGGAAAGAAAGGGGGGGGAAAGAAAGGGGGGGGAAAGAAAGGGGGGGGAAAGAAAGGGGGGGGAAAGAAAGGGGGGGGAAAGAAAGGGGGGGGAAAGAAAGGGGGGGGAAAGAAAGGGGGGGGAAAGAAAGGGGGGGGAAAGAAAGGGGGGGGAAAGAAAGGGGGGGGAAAGAAAGGGGGGGGAAAGAAAGGGGGGGGAAAGAAAGGGGGGGGAAAGAAAGGGGGGGGAAAGAAAGGGGGGGGAAAGAAAGGGGGGGGAAAGAAAGGGGGGGGAAAGAAAGGGGGGGGAAAGAAAGGGGGGGGAAAGAAAGGGGGGGGAAAGAAAGGGGGGGGAAAGAAAGGGGGGGGAAAGAAAGGGGGGGGAAAGAAAGGGGGGGGAAAGAAAGGGGGGGGAAAGAAAGGGGGGGGAAAGAAAGGGGGGGGAAAGAAAGGGGGGGGAAAGAAAGGGGGGGGAAAGAAAGGGGGGGGAAAGAAAGGGGGGGGAAAGAAAGGGGGGGGAAAGAAAGGGGGGGGAAAGAAAGGGGGGGGAAAGAAAGGGGGGGGAAAGAAAGGGGGGGGAAAGAAAGGGGGGGGAAAGAAAGGGGGGGGAAAGAAAGGGGGGGGAAAGAAAGGGGGGGGAAAGAAAGGGGGGGGAAAGAAAGGGGGGGGAAAGAAAGGGGGGGGAAAGAAAGGGGGGGGAAAGAAAGGGGGGGGAAAGAAAGGGGGGGGAAAGAAAGGGGGGGGAAAGAAAGGGGGGGGAAAGAAAGGGGGGGGAAAGAAAGGGGGGGGAAAGAAAGGGGGGGGAAAGAAAGGGGGGGGAAAGAAAGGGGGGGGAAAGAAAGGGGGGGGAAAGAAAGGGGGGGGAAAGAAAGGGGGGGGAAAGAAAGGGGGGGGAAAGAAAGGGGGGGGAAAGAAAGGGGGGGGAAAGAAAGGGGGGGGAAAGAAAGGGGGGGGAAAGAAAGGGGGGGGAAAGAAAGGGGGGGGAAAGAAAGGGGGGGGAAAGAAAGGGGGGGGAAAGAAAGGGGGGGGAAAGAAAGGGGGGGGAAAGAAAGGGGGGGGAAAGAAAGGGGGGGGAAAGAAAGGGGGGGGAAAGAAAGGGGGGGGAAAGAAAGGGGGGGGAAAGAAAGGGGGGGGAAAGAAAGGGGGGGGAAAGAAAGGGGGGGGAAAGAAAGGGGGGGGAAAGAAAGGGGGGGGAAAGAAAGGGGGGGGAAAGAAAGGGGGGGGAAAGAAAGGGGGGGGAAAGAAAGGGGGGGGAAAGAAAGGGGGGGGAAAGAAAGGGGGGGGAAAGAAAGGGGGGGGAAAGAAAGGGGGGGGAAAGAAAGGGGGGGGAAAGAAAGNCCCAGGACACTCTGCTGCCTCAGGGACAGCTCCGTGTCCCCCAGGAGCCCCAGGACACTCTGCTGCCTCAGGGACAGCTCCGTGTCCCCCAGGAGCCCCAGGACACTCTGCTGCCTCAGGGACAGCTCCGTGTCCCCCAGGAGTCCCAGGACACTCTGCTGCCTCAGGGACAGCTCCAGGTCCTTCCCCACAGCGCAAACAACTTCCAGGACAGCCCACATGGGCAAATGAACAAACTCAGTGGTTTTCAGAATAAAACAGCATTAAAATTCTCCCCCTAGAAATGCAATAAAAACAGCTGCTGTTTTTATGCTGTAACATGAAATATGTTTGTTATAACTTAGTGCTATTCCTGTAGGTTTAAATCATCCATATTTCCATTGCTTTTCTCAGTAGGAAACACTCCCACATTTATATTTATACAAAAATACATCCAGTGGACACACATATGTTATGGAGGCCCTGTCTCAGCTTCAGCTTAGGCTACTCACCCATATTCTTCCTCTTTTGCCACTGCTCAGGAGTGTTTAGGGACCCTTTTTTTAAAAAACAAAGCACTCACCTTAAAATCCCAGCTGGGCCTCAAGACTTGGCCAGTTTGGCCAAAGCCTTATGAATCAAACTTTGAATATTTCTATCAAACCCTTCCCTCTCCTGCTCCATCATCACCTCTCCAAACATCAGCCCCCTGCCCTGGGGTCCAGAACTCCTCCTGAATCCCAAAAGCAGACGAAACCCACACCACCCAAACCACTTGCCCTGTGTAAATCCAGTACATGATGGAATGTGCAGCAGGAAGGAGGCATCCAGGGAATCCCAGACTGGTCTGGGTTGGAAGGGACCTCAAAGCCCACCCCATTCTCTGAGCAGGGACACCTTCCACTACCCCAGGGTGCTCAGAATCCTTATTTTCCTAAACACTAGCTGTCTGTCCTTTCTTTCCCCATCATCTTCTGTCTCAATGCTCCCTGCCACAGGCTTAAACCACGTTTTCCATCCAATGGAATGGATGGCTGCTCCCAAAACATCCCTCTGGAAGAAGCTGTGGTGTGCTCCAGATGTTCTGGAGTAAGAGCCAGCTGTGTGAGGCCAGCAAGGCAGCACCCCCTGGAATTTATCAGCCAGTTTTAGTCCTTGAGCCACACTGAGTTATTGAGTTTAGCACCTGAGATGCATTGAGTTATCTCCCCGTGCTGATTTGAAGGAACTTTACTTCCCTGCTGATAGAAATAATTATTGTAACCAGCCCTATGAAATGTTTTCTTTGCGATGAAGAAAACAACACCTGATGGTGGGGCACCCTAAATTATGTCGTGCCAGACTGCAAATTATCCATCTGCTGCCTCCAATTAGCCAGGAAGGTACGAGGGGGCCTGGGAGAGGACGTGGATCATCATTTCATGACTTGTTCTGATGGTGTGCAATGGGATACTGGGAGCTAATGGGTGCCATCTGCTGTGGGCATGGAAAATGGGATAATCCACATCAGCCCCTGATGGCTCTCTCAGGGACATATTGCTGGGAGGGATTTGTTATCCCAGCTCCTGCTGGGCTGCGTTTCTGCGTTGTTTTCTATCCTAATGAAGAAATGATTTGTAGCCATTGTTTCATTCCACACACACAAAGCACCAGGTTTTAATCAAGTGTCCCTTCATCTCTAAGGTCCATTCCAACCCAAACCATTCTGGGATTCCAAGTATTGCTAAGGCCCTGGTGAAGTTTTAAAAAATTAATCAAAGATTAAAAAAAGGAAAGAAAATAGAGGAAAAAAAATCCATTTTATCTCAAGCTCTCAGCCATAGCTGTATTTTACAGCAGTGGAATCCTCCTAAAGGTTTCCCAAGTGGCTGAACAGGAACGTCTCACACAAGGCTGATAGAAATTTATTAATTAGCAATTTATTGAACTATCAAATGTTTATATTGCAATATTTTCACATTATTCCATTTAAATCTCCTTGTAAGACTCCTGTGATTATCAGCAAAGTGGAGGCATGGTTCTGGAGGAATTCCACCTCTCTAGCAAAAAAAAAAAATAAATTATACAGAACGTTTTGGGTTGGAAGGGACCTTAAAGCCCAACCAGTTCCACTCACTTCCACACCTTCCACTATCCCAGGCTGCTCCAAGCCCTGTCCAACCTGGCTTTGGATACTTCCAGGGATGGCAGGATTGTGCTTTCCCTGCATGCTGAGAATGTCCTCTCAATTATTAAGTTTCCCTTTCTATATTGATTATTCAAATATATGCAGCCAAGTATTAGTGAATCAGCCAATCTCAAACTGCTGTATTTGAAATGCCAAGGAATTCCCACCATGGGGATGCTTCATGTCACCAGGGTGTGCAGGGATGGAATCTAAATCAGGATATTTGTTAATAACCACAACATTTTATAATTAAGATAGAGATTCACAGACTTAAGGTTTGTGCTCTATACATCTCTGGCTGCCAAGAAGGGCCACGAAATTCGGCCTTCAAATATTCTCTGCCACCTTTTATTTGACAGAAGGGTGGAAGAGGAGGGATTGACCATGTTACCACAGCATCCCAAAAAAACCCCAAGAGCTCTGGCACCCAGATAAACCCTCAGGAAAGGACATTTGTCCATGAAGATGAACAAGTGTCCCAAATTCCTGCCTTAATGAACCTTGTTGTTATAATAAACACCTGCTGAATATGGATTTGCAGCTTCTCTCCTTTTAGCTTATCCCCAAAGAAAATGTTTTATATAAAAGTGCTCACTCACATCCAATTTCCACCTCCAAAATCCCATATAAATACAGCGCAGCAATTTAAACTCTCCAAACTGCCCTGCTTTCACCCCATCAGGATGACCACGATTATCCTTTTCCATACAAGAATAACACTCCAGAGCTGCAAAAATCAAACTCTTTGAGCTTCCAGTGGATGTTTGGGGAAGGAAGCACAAAGATAAACTAATTTTTGATGTCCACAAGCAAGGGAAGGTCTACATTTGGCTGCTCAAGTGCAGAACAAGCCCAATTTCCCACTGAGGTGGGTCCTCCTAACACTAATCCAGTGACTCCAAAAGAACAAATCCATTCCCAATGTCTGCACAAATGGCCAGAACCACCGGAAAGCTGCAAAAATCCTGGAGAAAACATCAAAATTCAAGAACTGCTTCATAAGGAGCACTTACCCTTGGAGGGCTTTTTCTCCAAACCAATCCCCCTTCCCCAGAGTGCGGAGGAAGACGGGATCTTCACTGGGAGAGTCCTCCCGGGTAACGTTCACCTGCGGAAAAGCCAAAACCCCACGGGATTCAGGGAACTCTTAATGAACAACTAAAACCTCTTTGTTCAGAGGGGGATTTGTCACCTCCTGGATCTCCCAGGAAAGGCTCCTCTGGGAGCAGTGTAATTCTCCAGAGTCCTGCACTCTTCCCTTGGCATCACAAACCAACCATCCTAGAAAACGAGTGGCGATTTTCCCTACTACTCCTGCAAAAACACACAGCTTTGGCTTTTGGGGAATGTTTCTGACTCTAAACGTGGAGCTGGCTGCACAAGCACAGTCACAGGGGAAGGAAATTCCAAAAATTTGCTGTGCATCCATCAGATACATGGCCTAAGCTTCCGTTAGCTTTCCTCCATGTGATTCCCAGCATTCCCAAGTTCCCCAAAGGGATGGGAATAACACAAATCACCATTTGGACACAGCTGAAGTGAACCAGTTTGAGGCATTGCAGGATGAAGGGTGGCTCTGCTCTCTCTCCAGTTCAGGGAGGGGACAACCCCAGCTGGAGCAGAAATCAAATCTTTCCATCTTTTTAACCAGAGCTTTTGCACATGGAAATTGCCAGAGCCAAAAGGGGGGATGTCAGGCACATCCTTTTGGATTCAGTGATATCCTGGTGGAATTTCCCCATTAAATTTACACTTGTGGCCTGCACCTTCTCCCAGCTCTTTCAGAGGTGTCAGAACCAGTGGGTTTGAGAGGTTAATGAGTTAACACCTGCAATGACTCATGGAAGGGCAAGGAATGCGGGATGGATGACCCAGGAACACCCCTGGACAAACAGAGGGAACTTCAATGAAGATTCCAGCCCTTTTTCCATGACTTCCACTGATCCCAAGCAAAGAGTGTTCAGGGATTAGGACAGTGTGACTTCTATAAGGTCCAAAAGCTCTGAGCCAGCCTTCAGTGGGGAACCTGCATTAAATTCTGGATTTTAAAGGGAAAAGGGTGGAAAATGGCACAGCAAGGCCCATGCTGCCTCTGGATAAGGGCAAGGGATGGGGCAGCAGCACTTCCCAAGCAGAAGAGAACAAGCCATTTCCATCCATTATTATTCCATAGATTCCTGCACACAGCATGTGTGGAAATCACTTTGATTTCTGCTTGGAAGGACTTGAGGAAACAAGTTAAAATAAATACACTAAAGGAGCTCAGGAGTGAGGTCAGGTGGGGTGGATGGAGCTGACAGGGAAGAAAGGCAACAGGAATTTGGTCCTAAAAGAATTATCAGTGGAGGATGGGCTGGCAGAAAACAGAGCAGAAGTTTCCTCAGTATTTCTGAGAGGGCTCAGAAATGTAAAAAATTATCTCTGCTCACTTCAGCCTGGAGAAGAGAAGGCTCCAGGGAGAGCTCAGAGCAGAATTCCAGGGCCTAAAGGTACAAGAAAGCTGGACAGGGACTTGGGATAGGACAAGGGACAGAACACAGGGAATGCTCCCCACTCCCAGAGGGCAGGGCTGGATGGGATATTGGGAAGGAATTGTTCCCTGGCAGGGTGGGCAGGCCCTGGCACAGGGTGCCCAGAGCAGCTGTGACTGCCCCTGGATCCCTGGCAGTGTCCAAGGCCAGGTTGGACTTTGGGGTTTGGAGCAGCCTGGGACAGTGGAAGGTGTCCCTGCCCATGGCAGGGGCGTGGCACTGGATGGGCTTTAAGGTCATTTCAACCCAAACAATTCCATGGTTCTGTGTCACTCCAGACACTCTGATATGACAGGCAAGGCAGATATTCCCTAAGGAGCTCTCCCTGCCCCTGCTCACGCTGACTGCAGACACTGCAGGTGTGCTCCCAGGAACAGCATTTCCCTGGCTTACCGAGCTGCCTGGGTCAAGTTTTACCACAGGACATGGGAGGCGATGTGCCCCAGCTTCAGCAGGTGCCAGGCAGCACACAATGACTCTAAAATCCTGTATTTTATAACCATTTAGTCAATGTTTCACTGCTGGGGGTTTATCTTGGGCTGTATCCTTAGCATGGATTAATTATTACATCCATCCTAAACCAGGCATTCAAATTAAACTCTCTCCAGTTCCGTCCATCCATCAGCCACTGGTGTCTCTTGTGCAAAGCAATAAGCTTGGAAGAGAAAACTGGGCAGGATTTAACTATCCCTGTGGGAATTTCTGTCAAGCCATCAGGCTCCAGCTGAGAGTCTGGGAATTTTTTCAGCAAATCCCCGTGCCTTATTTTATTTTAGCTCCCTTTTTCTGGCCAGCAGCTGTCACAGCAAGATAAAGGAGCCGAGGCCAGGGACAAAGCCAAAGTGCTGCTCCAGGAGGAGTCCAGGGCTCTGGAGCAATGGCCAAGGACATGGGAGGTCTTCTCCTTCCTCTGGGTGAAGGTTAAAGACTGCAGACCAACTGGGATTTAGTTTTTACATTTCTTTGTAGACTGAGGACATGTTGGAATGAGCCCAGAGGAGCCATGGAGTTGTTCCCAGGGCTGGAGCCCCTCTGGAGCCAGGCTGGGAGAGCTGGGGGTGCTCACCTGGAGAGGAGAAGGTTCCAGGGAGAGCTCAGAGCCCTGCCAGGGCCTAAAGGGGCTCCGGGAGAGCTGGAGAGGGACTGGGGACAAGGGATGGAGGGACAGGACACAGGGAATGGCTTCCCACTGCCAGAGGGCAGGGCTGGATGGGATATTGGGAAGGAATTGTTCCCTGGCAGGGTGGGCAGGCCCTGGCACAGGGTGCCCAGAGCAGCTGTGGCTGCCCCTGGATCCCTGGCAGTGTCCAAGGCCAGGTTGGACTTTGGGGCTTGGAGCAGCCTGGGACAGAGGAAGGTGTCCCTGCCCATGGCAGGGGTGGCACTGGATGGGCTTTGAGGTCCCTTCCACCCAGGCCATTCCAGGATTCTGGGCTGCTGGGAAGGGATGGGATCCACCTGACCAAGAGGGGCAAAACCCTCACTGGCCAACATGGCTCCAAACACCTGGTGTGGGAGGGACATGCACCATCCCAATAGTTTTGCCCATGAAAAAATGGCAAAAGAAAAAGGATTTGAAGCTTGGCTCATTATTATCTATACTCTGGGAAAAGAGGGAATACTATTTCTGGATGTAGTGAAAGGGCATCAAATCAACAAATTTGGATTTCTGCAGGCTATGGTTAACTTCATTTCAAAAACTTCTCCATGACCTTCTTATTGATCTGAAAAAGATAATTTTTTGCCTTGCAATGAAGACTGGCCCCCAGAAAGTGGAAGATGATGGTGGAAAAGAAGTTGGCAGCTGGAAATCACTGTGCATTCCCTCCAAAAACTCCACCCCGCTATGTGGAAAGAAGCCAAGTGTCTTTCAAGTATTAGGCAGGCTAAAAAATTAGAAATAATTGTTGAATAGAAGGAAAAAAACTTGGTCTATAAAATCCCATCAGTATTCTGTGGGAAAAGAGGTCAAAAATATTTTCCCTGTGAGCAGTGGCAGAGAAACTTAGACCTTTTTTTCCCCCATGGAGAGAGCTCAGACATCCCTGCTTTCCTATTATTTGGAGAAGCTGGGAAGAAAGTCATGGGAATGAAGCCTGGAAGCCAGCCTTGGAAGGGGGATGCTTAGCAAAGAAATCATGGAGTATTGTAGGATTTCTTTCAAAGAAGTTAAGTTTTGTGGTCATTTACACAGAGATTCAACAACAGTTTCCATCCCAGAGTGTTCCCTGGGAGCAGCTGTGCAAACCAGCAGGGGATTCCATTTCCAGCCCTTCAGGCCACTCTTCCTCCCTCACCCAGCCAAGGAACTCCATGAAACATCAAGAGCTGACACATTTGTCCCTCGGGAGGGGAGAGAGAGAGACTGGAGCGGGATTTTGGGAGCCCCTCGCCCTGGGAAGGCGTGAACTCACCTTTCCTTTGCTGATTATAAAGAAGGTGTCCCCTCGAGCCCCTTGGCGGATGATGTACTCTCCACTCTCGTAGTGAGTCTGCAAGAGGGAAAGATGAACAAATGAAGATGAACAAACAAAAGCACGGCCTGTTTTCCAGCCCGTATTTTGGCAGCTTGGCAAGAACACCACCCTAGACTCCTTTTATCCCAGCCTCACATTGGCTGTGACTTAAAGATTGTCCTGTGGTATGGAATAGAATAATTAAACTGGAAGCATTTGTGGCTTGCCCATTTTTCTTCTGGCTGTGCTGGTGCCAGCCTGTGCCCAGATGAATTATCCTCACAGCCTAAATCCATTTTTAGCACGTCAACGAGACAGAGGAATTTCCAACAGGGAATATGTTGCACAAACTAAACTGTAATAAGAAGTCTGGTGTAAAAATTTTCTTTTCCTTCCTTTTTTTTTTTCTTTTTTTTTTTTNTTTTTTTTTTTTTTTTTTTTTTTTTTGTGTTGGTTTTGGTAGTTTTCCAGCTTTGCTAGCAAGGGCTTTATTCAGCAAATAAGTTTTGCTTTTCTCCTGTTATTACAGTAGTTCAATGTGTCCATTATTTTTGCCTTATTTTGTGGAATAGTCCTTGCTAAATTCATGTCACAGCTTATCAGTGCTGGCATCTAAACTTGTTAGGATATTTTTATCCCTTGTGTCACCCCATCAAAACCAATGTGCATTTATACATCACCAGAAAAACCAAATATTTTCTAAATCAAGACTTTCAGTTGATATTTGGACTCCCCCAAACCTTGGAGTTTTCATCCCAGATGCTCTGCCCCTGCAAATTCAACCAACAGCAGGCTGGGGGATGCCAAGAGCTTCCCATCTGACCTCTCCTGCATCTCCTTTGGGATAAATGTCTGTGGGATTTTTCAACCATGACTGGGAGAGCTGCAGGTATTGGATATTCTATCCCAGCCCAAATTTGGGACAAAATGACCCCCAAAATGCACTCACCATCAGTTCTTCTAATCCCAATGTACGTATAAACCAGCAAGGACTGGAGCTAAAACAGGGGAATTAATCCAAATCTTCATATTTGGTTAAGCTTGAGATGTTTTCTTTCAAAGGTGTTCTGTTGACCTGAGTTTGTTTATTTATCTTTACATCCCAACCTTTTTATCCTTTACAGACTGATAACAGAACCCCCAGCTTTTCCCATTTCCATGTGCCAGAGTGGGAGGAGAGAGGAAAAAAAGTCTGAAAGAGACCTGAACACAAACGAGCAGAGTTTTACTGCTTATGTTGGGTGTTTCTGGAGAGCAGGTTTAAGGTGCACATTTCGGACCATCCAGGGTAAAATTCCTTGCAAGGGCCTGATTTTAGGTGGTTTTGGGATCAGACTCCTCAAGTGGAATCTTGTAGGTACCCAAAAATCTTATTAATGAAAAAACTGGGCTAATGGCTTCCAAATTTACTGCAGGCAATCCATATTTATTAGATCTATTAATGGGGTTTTTAATATGATTTCTGTGCAATTTAAGATGATAAACCTGATCCCTAAAAGGCCATTTCTGGTCTTGCTCAGCAGCGACCACCAGCACCAACCAATGCAGAACTGAGTCAGTCCTGCTGCTGTAATTCTCACCCACAAGTTCTCCCAATCTCCAATCCATAAATTCCCACCCTTAATTCTTCCCAATCATTCCTACACGTGACTTTTCCCAACTGATGAGTCCTCTCAAACTTCCCACCCAGAACTCTGCCAAAGGAATGGAAGGAACACAAATTTGAGCTTCAAAGCGCCTAAAGCTGCCTCTCATTTCAGCGTATTTTGTCTCTTCTTTTTTAAACTGAGCTCTAATCTCAGCCAAGTCCTTCTTCCAACATTTCAATCACATTCCTTTAGTCCTTCCTTGAGTGCTCAGAGCTTTCATTTCACTTGACCTGCTCCTCACTGGTGCCTCTTTCCACGCCCTTCCTGCCACCCACATCCTCATGTTGATGTATTCCAAGCCATTTCTTTCACAGCTAATTCCACCTCAAATTCTTTGTGCTTGAATCAACCCATCCTTCCCATCCTTTAGCAACCGCTCTTAGATCCTTGTTTTCTAACACAAATCAACTCATCCATGTGCTTTGCCTTTCTAATGGAACTCTTGCTATCCGTCCAGCCTCAGAGCACCATCCTGGGCAGGCAAAGTGCCCAAGAGCTCACTCAGGACGTGTGGAAGTGAAAATAAAGACAAGACTCTTGCTTTTAGCCCCACTTGAGAGGCAGCAATACCTCCTCAGGTATTCTGAAGAAGCATTTTGGCAAAAGTTCACGGAATCCCAGAATGAGTGAGGCTGGAAAATCCCTCCCAGCCCATGGAGTCCCAGCTGTGCCCAATGCCAACCTTGTCCCCAGCCCAGAGCACTCAGTGCCACCTCCAGCCCTTCCTTGGACACCTCCAGCCATGGGCACTCCAAACCTCCCTGGGCAGCCCCTGCCAAGGCCTCAGCACCCTTTCCATGCACAAATTCCTGCTGCTGTCCAAGCTGAGCCTCCCCTGGCACAGCTTGAGGCCCTTTCCCCTCATCCTGTCCCCCAACATACAGAAAATCTGGAATCTTTCATAAAATAGCATTTCCAACCTAAATGAACAAATGTGTAGTTTTTTCTCCCTTGGAAGTCCTCCATCAAGTGATTCCCATGGAGATCCCTGTTTGTCCAGTAAGAGCAACTTCTATAAAAATACTAGGTTTTTTTCCTTAACTTCTATTGTCAACTTTACTTAAAATTATCAAAAAAATCCCAGTCCCAAAGGGAAGGGTAGAGGTGGAAAGAATGGTCACTCAGCAGGTTTGAGAGGGTAAGGCATGGATAGGTCCCCATGACCTGCTCCAGGTACCCCACAGGAGAACTACCAATCTCGTGATGAAGTCAGATTAAGCTCTAAAAAAGGCAACTATCCTGTTTTATGAAATCCCTCATCCCATGCAGAATGTCAGGAGTGGACATTGACATTTCCTTGAGTGGAGAAATAACCAATGCAAGTTCTCTTCAGGAGTGGCCGGATTTTTATGAGAACAACTTATATTGAAAAAGGACAAAATCAGGAACAGCGGGGCCCAATAGCACCAGGTTTTCTCAATAAACTCCTGAGTCCCAGTCCTCCCCAGGACCAAAATCTCCCACAGATGCAGGACCCAAAGCAATGTACAAACCATATTTCAGTGACCACCCCAATCCATCCATCTCAGAAGAGTTAAATGTGTGATTAATTTCTTTGTCCCCAACATACCATGCCACATCTCACCCACCACACAAAAAACCGTCACCTTTGCAATTTCAGACCTTCACAGCTGGCTGAGGACTTTGGTCCACTGAGCTCGATCAGTCACAAACTTCAACTGGAGCTTGTTCTCCCAAATACCACCAAAAATGAGATAGCTGAGAGCCTGACCAGACCTCATGAAGAAACCTCGACCAGGCCTTGTGAAGAAACTTCAATTAGGCCTCGTGGAGAAACCTTTACTAAAATTGAGATCTCTGCGAGACCAACCAGGCCTCATGGAGAACCTCAAATAAAAACGAGATGTTTGCGAGCCTGCCCAGGCCTCATGGAGAAACCTTGACTAAAAATGAGATGTTTGAGAGCTGAACCAGGCCTTGTGAAGAAACCTTGAGCAGGCCTCATGGAATAAACCTCAATCAGGGCGCATGGAGAAAACTCAACTGAAAACACAGTGTCTGAGAACCCACCTAGGCCTCATGGAGAAACTTCAACCAGGCCTCATGGAAAAACCTCGACTAAAACCAAGATGTTTGAGAGCCTGCCCAGGCCTTGTGGAGAAACTTTGACTGAAAAGGAGATGTTTGAGAGCTGATCAGATCATGTGGAGAAATCTTGACCGGGCCTCATGGAAAAATCTCAATTAGGCCTCATGGAAAAACCTTGACTAAAATTGAGGTGTCTGCGAGCCTGCCCAGGTCTCATGGAGAAACTTCAGCCAGGCCTCACAAAGAAACCCTCATTAGACCTTGTGGAGAAACCTTGACTAAAAATGAAATGCTTGAGAGCTGACCAGGCCTTGTGGGGAAACCTTGATTAAAAATGAGACGTCTGAGCTGGACCAGGCCTCACGGAGGAACCTCCACTCTGGAGACCAATCCAACAGTTAAACTTGAGAAAACCTCATTTTTTCCTCCACCTGGATGCCTCTGACTGCCGTGTTTATGCTGAGAATGTTTGGGAAAAGGTGGGAAATGGGGCGTTTGGAATGCTCCGTGACCCATGGCGCCAAAGGTCCCCTTGGGGGACCAGAGGCACAAAGCTGGCTTTGAAACAAGGACTTCAAAGCTGGAGCTGGGTTTGCACCACAAAAACCAGTGATGGCAACACGGGGTTGATGACAGTTCTCCATGTCACACCCATTGCATCCAGGGTGTTTTAAAATAAAATAAAAACAACCTAAATATGTTATTTTGCTGGTGCTTTAAAAATATCAGCAGAACTGTCAGCAAAACTCCAAACAGAAGCAGCTTTTAGAAGACTTATTTTTCCTGTTCAGGATTTGCTGCCTTAAACATCGTAAAATGACAACAGGCATGCAAACAAAATGAAATGGAAAAAAATATATTTACTTGCTGAAAATGCTTAGCCAAGCGGGTAAATATCAGTCCCCTGTACTGAACTCCTTCAGAATCACACAGATCTGTTTTCCTGTTTTACAGTGTATCCTACTCCCAAAGATAATCTAAAAATATTGCTGCTTGAAATAGCCAGAGGGGAGGATGATGCTTTTGTGGTCCTCTCCTCATTTATCCCTAATTTTTGACACTTAGGACATCTCAATACCCAAGCAGCAGCTTAACTAGAGGGCAACAAGTTAAAGGGAAATTAAAACACGAGGAAGATGCAGTGAGCAGGAGAAGAGAGGGTTAACTCATGCCCTTAATTAATTCCACCATAATCATGGAGCACAGAATAGAGTAAGGAGATGAGGAAGGGGATATAATTGTGGCCTTCCAGGACCTGAAGGGAGCCTACATGAAAGATGGAAAGAGACTGTTTCCAAGGGATGGAGGGACAAGACACAGGGAACACATCCAGCCACTGCCAGAGGGCAGGGCTGGATGGGATATTGGGAAGGAATTGCTCCCTGGCAGGNGATGGGATATTGGGAAGGAATTGTTCCCTGGCAGGGTGGGCAGGCCCTGGCACAGGGTGCCCAGAGCAGCTGTGGCTGCCCCTGGATCCCCGAAAGTGTCCAAGGCCAGGCTGGATGGGCTTGGAGCAGTCTGGGACAGTGGAATTTGTCCCTGCCCATGGCAGGGGGGTGGCACTGGATGGGCTTTAAGGTCCCTTCCATCCCAAACCATTCCAGGACCTTGTGATTTTCATTCAGCTGGCTCTAACTGAGCTGCAATATCCTCCAGCAATGTTTTGGTTTTTCATACGGAGGGATTACAAACTTACTCTTCCTCCTGAAAGATACAGCTCTCTGATCTCCCACCAGCATTCTGAGAATGTATTTTAGAGCAAAAGCTGTGCTGTGACAGGAGCCTGTCTCCCTGTCCAATCCTTTTGGGAAATGTTTCCTCTGCACTGATTGACTGTGGCTCCTTAATAGGCTGTGACAGCGCTGAGGAAAACACTCCTGGGAATGAGCTGGACACTCTGGCTGTCTCCTCCAATTGTGGGGCCTTCTGCACTTTCTGGGTTGCTTCCAATTCCTGCAAAACCATCCCTGAGCAAGGCTCTTAACTCACCTCCTGAAGGGGCTGTTTGTGCATGGGCACAGCAGAGCTTCTGGAATAACACAAATCCTGGAATTCCAGGGCTGGATATAGTTGGGATACATGAGGATTATTGATCCAACTCCCTGGTCCAAGAGTAACTGCTTAAAACTGAACTATGATTTAAGAGATGACTCCCCACAATGAGTTCATCTGTCCTCAAGAGAGGTCGTATCAAGATAAAATCTGTATTATACCATGATATAATCTGTGCTTCTGAGGACTCAGGAACAGGGATTGCTCCAGGGAAAAGGAATCTAAGAGGATGTATGGGAACAGTAAAAAAAGTGTGTTCAACCATTATTTCATTGAAGCAAAAGCAAGTACAGCCTCCACCTAATCCATGGGTTACACACTGAAATGAATAAACTGAAAGGGATAAACAACAGGGCCCTGCTGTTCTTGAAATGCAAAGATGTGAGAAATGTTCCTCATTTGAAGTTCTTTGTTTAAATGATTGCTTTAATTTCTGGTTGTTTCTTTTGGTGTTTGGCACTGCTGTTGCCTAGGTCTGCATTTCCCTGTGGTGTGCTCAGAGTGAGCAGGAGGGAAGGAAAGGGGGCTGGCACCCTACCGCTCTTCCTTCTTCTCAAAACCTCCTCCCATTTCAATGTCCCAAAGGCAAAAACACCTTCACAAACTGAGCTGGACCCAGCCCTCTCCCAGCTGAGCTGCTGGGACAAGCCAGGAGATGGGAATAAAGTTGTACAAATGGAAACTGGAAGAGAGAAAACTCAACACATTCCAATTTAGAGCAAAAGGCCATCTCCAAACTGGGATCTTTCCAACTCTGATGCCAAACCTGCGACAAGTCCTCAGGTGAAACTGCTGTTCCTGAGACCCAGGCTGAATTTCCACCAGGAATTCAAGTCTTTTGCATTAAGCTGTAAACAAGACACTACTGTTGCTATAATTCAGAAGCTGCCTGAAGGTTAACTTCTCTCACCGAAAGCAGCAGCAGTTCCACATCTCTGGCATTTCCATGACCCAGAGCACACAGCTGAGCTCTTTGGTTTCCTTTCACACCATCAAAGTCAAGGTCTTCACACCACAACACCCAACCTTCACAAAACTCTCCTTGTGCAGATTAACAGGGGATAAATAGGAGCATTTGTGGGCTATCAAACAGGATTGATTAGGTTTACCATACAGCAAACACTGCTAATCTCAGAATTCCCCTAAACCAAGCAGTACTAAGGAGAAGGACACGAACCAGGGATAAAACTCAACGGTTTCATCTCCTAGCCACGAACAACATGACATTGTCCTTTTGGCTTTTATCCCCTTTCTTTTACATTCTACTGGATTTCAACCCAACACATACTGAGTGCAATTTTCAGGGATAATTAAAAGGCAACAAGGTGGATAATCACAGAGTCACTGGGTTGGAAGAGACTTTCAAGATCATCAAGTCCAACCCAGCCCGGACACCACAACTGAACCATGGCACTGAGTGCCACATCCAGTCTTTCTTTAAACACATCCAGGGATGGTGACTCCACCACCTCCCTGGGCAGACCATTCCAGTACTTTAGGTTGGATATTATGAAAAAGTTTTTTACAGAAAGGGTGATGTATTTCCCTTGGTGCAGCTTGAGACTGTGTCCTCTCCTTCTGTCAGCTGCTGCCTGGAGAAAGAGATCAACCCCACCTGACCACAGCCACCTTTCAGAAGTTGTAGAGAGTGATAAGGTCACCCCTGAGTCTCCTTTTCTCCAGGATAAACAGCCCCAGCTCCCTCAGTCGTTCCTCACAGGGTTTGTGTTCCAAACACCTCGCCAGCCTCGTGGCCTCCTCTGGACCCGCTCAAGTGACTCAATGTCCTTCCCAAACTGAGGGGCCAGAACTGGACATAAGGGATCATGTTTGGAAAGCAGGAACCTGGGCCAGCATTTCCAAAGGGCAGATGCACAAGATGGGAGGAACTCCTGGCCCTTTCCTTCTGCCATTCCTGGAACACCCTTGGCACTGGCTGGAGAGCAGGAGCTGGCCTGTGTGGGTGAGGATTGTGCTTCAAACCTTGCTCTTTTTTAAGGACCATCTGAGAAGAAGCAGGAATTTGGGGAGGATGAGAAATGGGGGAAGGAGAGGATGCTGAGAAAGCTGGGAAGTTCAGAGATACAGAGGGAGGTGAAGAAAGCAAAAGGTCAAGACCAACCTCAAAGATCAAGAGGGAGAACTTAAAAGAGTTCAAGGGTTAAGAGAGCAGAGAGATGACAGAGGGTGAGAGCAGCACAGGGTCAGGAGAAATGGGAGAGGAGCTTTGGCAACAAGATTTTCCAGGAAAACAAGATGAACTGGTATGGAAAAAAATAGGATGTATTCCCAGAAGAGATAACAGATAACAAACTACTTGGGTAAAAGGCAGTAATGGTATTAGGCCACAGATCAAGCCACAAATTGGGGTCAAAGCCCCAAAAAGCTTTGCTTGGGAATTTAAATAATATCAGATTCACAGATAATGGCTGTGAAATGTGGAGAATTAGCTGAGAATCAGTAATTAGAAAATGGATCCCCAGGCAACAGAGTGGAACCAATTCATCAGTCACCCTGAGTAAAAATTAGCAAGCAGTAACATTCAACAAAAATAAAAATACAATTAAAAAACAAATTTAAGATATTCGTGTGCCCTGGACCAGTTCCATACATGTAATTTTAGGCTTTTGCAGGATTGAAGTCTCTATAATTGCATGACATTCCCAGCCTCCTTTGGACATTACCACACAGGAACTTTGAGGAAATCCAGCCAGAAACAGAACCCCACAATGGCACTGCACCACAAAACCTCTCTCCAAACACCAGCAGCTCAAATCCGTGGGGGTTTAATTAAATTTCATTGAAATGCAAGAAAAGAGCTGCTCTTCAATCCTTTCCCAGATACCTCTGATTTAGTTTCCCTCCTCATGATGGAGGAACGTGTGTGGAAATCCCATTGCCCTCCCCAAATCCGCAGGTCTATTCCACAGCTATTAGAGTGGGAATCAATTCCTCGCTAAAATGAAACTGGAAGTAAACAACTTAAATCAACACATTTGTTTCATTTCTTTTCCTTCATTTCCTCCAAATTTTGCATGCTTATTCACCCCAGCTATTTGCATTGCCACCAGGATCCAAACTCATTTCAGAATCGATCATGAGGAATAAAAAAATGCACATTAATTCAATATGTTCAGCCACTTTTCCAGTCACCTGCTATGAAATGGATTTTCTTTTTGTGGTCTAGACCAAAGAGGAGACTCTACATCTCCACATGCAAATGTACTTCAAATTATCCCCGGAAACCAACTTCACTGGAAGGGAAACCATGGAAAGCATCGGATTTATCCATCCTCCACAGACTTTTACTGGAACAGGTCCTTTTCCCAGTTTAAACCCCTGAATTCACCAGCTGCTTCCACTTGGAAGGTTCTGTGCAGGTGACAATGAGCCCTGAGTTTGGCGGATGAATTAAACACTCTCTCAGTTTAAATTCCCTGTTACATCCCCATGGATTCTGGCTGTTGCTGGAAAACATCCTCCTTTTCCTTTATTTCTCTCATCAGCTCTCCAAAAGGTACAAAAAAAGGCAGAGTTTTATCAACCCACATGACACAAACTCAGCCTCTATTCCCAGTCTGCACAACGAGGAATTCTGGAATTCACACTTCCATAGGATCAAGTGTTTGCCCCAAATATATTTATTAAAGCAGCAAGTGAGCTTTCACTTTGTGTACAAACCGGGAAAAACCGAAATCTCAATTTTTGGAACATCAATAACAACTTTTCCCAATGGAAAAAAAAAGCTGCATTGAGCCCCTCACCTGGGTTGCCAATGTCTCCTTGACAACAGAATTTGAAAAATTGGGATAAAACCTGCATTTTACAATAGAAATGCAAAATTTCTCCTCCCTGAGCACAGAAATCAGTATTTTTCACTGTTTAACAGACTCTCTGCTGCTAAAATGAGCCCATTTCACCTCTGCTTGGAGGAAAATTTTACAGGACCTTTCCAGTGCCTCCAACTTATTCCAGGGTTTTGGACAACTGGTAAATAAAGAGGAAGATGTGAGAAAAAAACCCAAACCAGAACAAACACATCCTGAATCCAGAAGACGGTGAAACTTGAGATTTCTGAAGGATGAAGCACGTCATCCTCGGAGGATGAAGAGCCTCCATCAATCTCTTGTGCAATGACCCCCCTCAGAAATATTGGACTTTTCCCAGCCGTTTTGTGCTTTAGAGCAGATTTTTTGGGAGCACCTCTTATATCAGCCCTGAAAAGAAAACCAGGGCAAGGCTGGGAAATGTAATCTAGGTCAGATTTCTAGCACAAGGCACAGCTGAGCCTTTCCTTACCAGGCAAGGACAGAATGATCCCAAAATTCCTTCACCAGGGCTTTTTTAAACTCTGAATTCTACTTTGCGTGCCTTTCTCTGCAGGAATTTGGGAAACAGCCATTTGGATTTACAAGCAGAGGAGTCTGACCCCAATAGACACAGGATCCCATCCCACACAGGGAAAATCCTGGGACAGCAGCAGCTTAAAGCTGGCAACAGCCACTTTATTCCCATTTTCCACCTCTCCCAGAGGACAGAAATCACAGGATGGAAGGAGCAGAGCTCATCACTTCCCCTGACTGAGGAACTTCCTTTCCCATTCCAGCAGCAGCTTCAGTTTTCCCAGCAAGGAGCTGTTTCCCCCCCTCACATGTCTCCAAATTACCACCAGGGTCACTTTATTTCCATTTTCCTGATCATTTTGTGTTATTAAAACCTTTTCTTTGGCACAAGAATCATGTTGAACACAAGAAGAGCACCTGAAGCACAAAGATCCCTGTTTTCCATGACTTTCAGGTGAAGAACCACAGACTTGGATCATCACAACAGAAGCTGAGTTTCAGCCCTCGCAGACAATGAGTGGTTTGGTGGGGAAGAGGAGAAATTGCTTATTTTTTGGGGAGAAAATTGAGCTGTGCTGAGTGTGGGTGAGCTCCCAACACACAGCTGGGCACTGGGAGAACTGGGGGATGAACATGGGAGTCCCTGTGTGCCATGGCAGGGTGACAGCGGCTCGGATTTCATTCCAGACAGGGGACATCTGGCACTGCTGGAAAACCAAAGGAGTCGGGAGTCGGATCTCCCCATCTCCACGTTTGACCTTTGCTTTAAAGCTGGGTTTTAACGATTGATCCCACTGATGGAGGGTCTCCAGCTGATATTCCCAGCCTGGTGGCCAATCCTTGGGTGGCCACAGGTTTCCCCATGACCTGCTCCCTTCATTTTTTTCCCAAATTAATCCCTGGCAGGACTCACACAGCAGGGCCTGCCAGCCAACCTTGTCCCGGATTCCAGCAGGTGTCACTGTGGGCAACGCTATGGGAAAATCCAGCCGGGAAAACGTTGGAATCAAAGGGAAAACACTCATCAGGGTAATTAATATTTGGGGTTTCCTTAATATAATTGTTGATTGTAGTTTTTCCCTGTTTTTACAGATAAAAAGGCATTGTCTGTGCTAACTTCTTCAGGGTTGAAGGGTGGAAATCATGGAATATTTTCGAGTAAGCACCAGGCTGGATTTTCATTCTGGGGTTCATAGCCACCAAAATCAGCCCACACATGTCTGTAAGTAGGGATGTGTGGGTGAGAATCAGGGAATTTTGAAAACTGCTGAACAAATTCCCAGGAGGAGATGCCCAAAAGACCAGACAACCACATGCTCTCCTTCCAAGCTTCTCACAAAGAATCCAGCACTGAAAGCAAAGACCTCAGCACAAAACAGGAACCTCATCCTCATCCATCCCAAAACTCACTTGGCTCAGGCTGTCAGGAGCACTGCTTGGGAAGAGCCTCCTCCACCACTGTAAAGCTCCCCTCGATTTTTAATTAAATTTCAGTCAGAATTAATTGCTTGGATTTTCTCCACCCAGGAAGTGAAGGACAATCACCAACCCATGGGTCTCAACCTGTCTGCAACAGAGCAAATGCCTGGAAAAGCAGATTCCATGGCTTCCTTGCCCCAGTGTTGCTGTAGAGCCTCTGGAAACTGGGAACAGTGAACAAACAGATATTGGGAAATTAAGAACAAGGCTGGAGCAGGGAAGAGACAACTTGGAGCTCCTGAGTTGCCCCCCCCGTGACCTCTCTGTTGTCCCAGGTGCCATAAAAAAATCCACATCCATCCTGTGTGTCTCTCACAGAGTCTGCAAATCCACCAGGGTAAATAATAAATTATGGATTTGCTTAAATCCTTTCTCTTCATATCTGTGAACCATAGGAAACATCTAAGATTACAGCAAAAAAATATTTTGTTTTCCTTTTTTCCTTTCTTTCATAACTGTGACGGATCAGCTGGAGAATCTACTTAGAGAACATAAAAATATCTCCCAAATAGGTTTAATCCAACTGGAAACAGGCAATATTTAAATCCCAACACCTGCATAAACCTGAGCTGAGCAGCTTTAGAAATTAACATTTTACCAGTGACCTCCTGAAAACCTGATCATCCACTCAGAGCACCACTGCCAAAAATAACAACAAATTAAAGGAAAATAATCCCAGGACAAAGCAAATTTGAGGAAGTTTTTTTCTGTCTGACACTGCCTTTGCCACGTGTCCTGCTGGTGACCACGGCACTGCTGGAGTGGCTTTTCCCACCACTGGGAGGTTGGTTGAGGAGAACGAAGTGCCCAAAGAATGAGGAAAAGCATTGGAAAGGCAGCTGGAAAACAGGGAACTACAGAACCTTCTTGAAGGAAGCATGGTTTGGGTTGGGAGGGACATTCAGGATTATCTCATCCCACCCCCTGCCATGGCAGGGACACCTTCCACTGTCCCAGGCTGCTCCAAGCCCCAAAGTCCAACCTGGCCTTGGACACTGCCAGGGATCCAGGGGCAGCCACAGCTGCTCTGGGCACCCTGTGCCAGGGCCTGCCCACCCTCACAGCCAAGAATTTCTTCTCTGACAGCTGAGAAAATCTGAAAACTCCCAAATCCCATCCTTCTGAGTGTCCTTGGGATTCTCATGGAGATCTCCATGGATCCATGTGCTTTGGATGAAATACAATTCCCTAGCTGGGATGCTCTGGCCTAACTCCAGTGGATTTTACAACAGGCACTTGAAAGAAAACCAACAAGCCAGCTCCTCTGCTTGGGGTTTAGCAAAGGAGCCCAGAGACAAGGGCAGGGGGACTTCTGGCAGTAAATGAGATGTTAATAAACTTCCCTGTCTCCAGAGGAATCCAGCCTCGCATGGACAGCCTCTGGAAAAAGATCCCCCTGATACCACTGGGATTTTCAGCCTGAACAAAAGCTGCTTCTTGAGCGGTTTCTAAATTGATCTCATAAATCTCAGCTAAAAAGAGAACACCGCTCCCTGCCTGAAAAGTGCATTTGGCAGAGGCCAAAAGCTGCTCCTCACATCTGACAAAAACACCCATCAGCCCCCACCAGGGGAAGACCTGAGGTTCCCAAGTATGCCAAGAGCATGGAATTCCAAGAAATGCCTTCCCACGTGTTCAGCACAAGGATTTTATGGAGGCAGGGGGGACAAGAGGGATTTGATGTTAAATCGAATGGGAAGAAATGGTAACGGATTTTCCACCCCTCTGGAGAGACCCCACCTGCAGGTCTGGGATGTGGAGCTGCTGGAGTGAATCCAGAGGAGTCCATGGAGATGCTCCAAGGGCTGGAGCCAGGCTGGGAGAGCTGGAGCTGCTCACCTGGAGGAGAGAAGGCTCCAAGAGACCTCAGAGCCCAAAGGGGCTCCAGCAAAGCTGGAGAGGGACTGGGGACAAGGGATGGAGGGACAGGATACAGGGAATGGCTTCCACTGCCAGAGGGCAGGGCTGGATGGGATATTGGGACATTAGCAAACAATCAGAGACCCAAAGATTTTCTCCACTGGCATCACCTTCTAAAAGTAAGTTTTGCAGAAAACTGTGGAAGAAAAATCCCAAATCCTGCCCCATTCCTACCACAGCAGGAGAAGAGAGGATGGGCAATAAACACACACAGGGCCGACCACATTCCTGACAAGGATCCACAGAAACCAGAAATACTGAACTCCTTCCTCGTGATAACACAAGCAGCAGATTATTTTTAATTCCCTTCAGGTGGTCCATGCCCACATTAAAGAAAATCAAAAGGAAAACTTAACTCCAAACAACACATTTTATCCCAATCCAAAGCCAGAGCAGCTCCTGCCACTGACTCCATTGTATTCCTGCACTCCAGATTTTCCAGCTGCATTTTATTTCCGAATGCTTTTTCTCCCCCAAAAAATTTATTTCCTGGTGCACCTGCAAACCCAAAGCTGTGTTCTCATGAGCACCATTTGAAAAATTAATGGAAGTAGAACTTGAGTCAAAATTTTGTCCATTTGGGATGAAGTGAGTCGTGACTGAAGCTGATTTGATGTCTCCACAGGCAGCATTACCTTATCCCACAGCTCCTCCAGTAAACACACCCCGGAGTGCTTCCTTGATTAAAAAAAACATAAATAATAATAGTAACAGATTTTTTTTCTTAACCAAAACCTTTTACTCTTCCCTGTCTATTTTGAATTCTCCCTCAAATCTGATTTCTTGCTCTGTGTCACCTCAATACCCGCCTTGGTGCTGGCAGAGCCTGCAGGATGGAACAGGGGCCTGGTTTCCTTCTTCCAAGAGCCATCCTCACTCCTAAATAAGCCTAAAAACAAACTGATTCTATGGAAAGCTAATTAATTTTGCACATTTTTCCTCTCCTATTCACTGTTGCCACACAATCCCACAAAGGCAGGGCTGTGTTCAGGCTCTGTTAATTAACCAGAGGCATCCTAAGGCCTTCTGATCCATACTAATTGGAGCAGGAAGGATGCTTGGCATCTCTGCAGGAAGGCCCAGGACAGCTCTTAAAGCTGAACTAAGCCATGAAATCTCCAAGATCCCATTCTGCACCAGGAGCCACAACAGGAGCTCCATGAGCAACAAGGAAGAATTATGCGTTGTGGTTTATTGTTTTTACCATTTGTGCCTTTCGAAATTCAGTCTTTCACTGGAATTAAAATAAAAGTAAGAAGAAAAGACAAAGGCTGGCAAGCAATACTCAGCACACAAACTGAGCTGCTGAAGTGGCTGCAGGCAGGAGTTGGGATCCCAGATTTCAGCACCCAGAGCAGCAGGAAGAGTTTCCATCCCTGGCAGCCTCTGTCTGTGGGGCTCTGTAGCAGATTTTCTGAGAGAAAGAGTCTCATTCTGTACTTAGAATGAGACATTCAATAAAACCATGAACTATCCAGACTGAGGCCTGCCTGGCTGAGCCTTGGCCTTGAAGGCCCTGAGGCCTTGAAGCCTGTTGCGCAGGTAAAACTAATTGTGGCGCAGCAGAAATTAGATGTTAAGGTAGTAATGTTAGACAGTGGGTTTTCTGAAGGTCACTGGGAGCAATCATTAGCGGACGCGTTTAGCCACCTTAAAAGTAAAATTAAACAGTGTTTGTTTGCGTTCTTTCTATGCTGTATTCCACTAGAAATGCCGCTCCAATTATAAACTATATAGAACTGTATATAACCTGCCATCTTAAGCTGAATAAAGGGAGTACGTGTGATTAACCATACTGGTTGGATCTGCCTGGCTCTTGGCTCAACTTCTCTTTTTAGAGGTGCCCTGCCTCAGGGCTCAGCACATTTCTCAGCCTCTCCCCTCAGCCTGGCTCTGCTGTTTGCCCAGGGGCTCACTGCGAGCCCAGGCCAGGCTGCCTGGGGCTGGAGGAAACACATCACTGGCACTTGGATCTCAGTAGTGCATTCCAATAAATTAAAATTCTAAATATGAATGCTTTCAGTGAAAGAATTCCCAAAATGCACACTGGGAGATGTGGGAATGGCATCAAGCTGTAGCTGCTCTGCTGTTAACCCACGATGAGTTAATGAAGTGTTCCACACCTGGATTTAGAGCAATTAACCATATTTATATTTAAATGTATTTACACTGCAACTCTGATAGATAAATATTATATATTTCAATGTGTTATAAAGTATTGCCAGAGAAATATTGAATGGTTTGGCTTGGAAAAGTCTTAAAAGTCCATCCCTGTGCCATGGGCAGCGACACCTGCCACTATCCCAGGCTGCTCCAAGCCCTGTCCAGCCTGGCCAGGAACACTTTAAATTTCTATACAGCCAGCGATAATCTATAAATACATCCACACACATAAACGTCAAAGCTGTCTCGAGTTCTGCATGCACAGCAAACAAGGCAAATCCATGAGCTGTAGTTTAGACCAGACATTATCTGCACACAAACCTGATCTCCAGGGTTCTGTGAGCAAATCAAAGCGCCTTTGTCACCGTCTCCCGCTGCAGCTGCTCAGAGTCCCACACACAACATCCCCCATGGATTACCAGACTAAATCCCAAACAGGGAAGGAACAGCGAGGGCACAGGATTGGGAAATGCAGATGAAAAGGCTTGGGTTGAAAATGCTAATAAGACCTTAATTCAATCTCCTCCTGTGCATCTGCAGCCACAGAACTTTAAATCTACGATTCTGTCTGGGGCACCAACAGCACATGGAGCTGCTGGAGTGAATCCAGAGGAAGCCTTGGGGCTGGAGCTGGGATGGGAGAGCTGGGGGGTTCACCTGGAGAAGAGAAGGCTCCAGGAGACCTCAGAGCAGAATTCCAGCACCTAAAGGGGCTCCAGGAGAGCTGGAGAGGGACTGGGGACAAGGGATGGACAGACAGGACACAGGGAATGGCTTCCCACTGCCAGAGGGCAGGAATAGATGAGGAAGGAATTGTTCCCTGTGAGGGTGGGCAGGCCCTGGCACAGGGTGCCCAGAGCAGCTGGGGCTGCCCCTGGATCCCTGGCAGTGTCCAAGGCCAGGTTGGACTTTGGGGCTTGGAGCAGCCTGGGACAGTGGAAGATGTCCCTGCCATGGCAGGGGGTGGAATGGGATGGTCCTTAATGTCCCTCCCACTCCAAACCAGTCTGGGATTAGTTACCCCAGCTGCCCCAGGCTCTCTGAATTCCTGCCCCCTTCCCTGAAAACTTGACCCAATTCAGTGGAGCTGGGACAGATGTTCAGGCAGGTAACGCCTCCACCCCTGACATCCAGACAATCCCTCTTTGAAACAGGAGTAGGAATTTGCAGTTGGGAAATAAAATGTAGAAGAATCAACTGTAGGCACAATGAAGGACTTGAGATCGAATAGAAAAATACAAAATCATCAGTACCTGGAAGTGACTTCAGAGGAGAAGAGATCAAGGAACTTTAATTACATCTATCAGTACCTGAACACCTGATTTGAGATGGAAATCCTAAAAGTTTTACATCCGAATGGCACAGGCAATAACCTTAAAGAGGAACAACACTGCCAGAATGTGAAGCAATTTAAGGACAGAATTTACTAGGTTTATAGAAAAGGGGAGAATGAGACATAGATTTGAGAAATCCCAGCGGATCCTTTATAGTAGATTAAAGAACATATACTGTATGTTAGAATGTAATCCAAGTAGTATTTTAGAATATATGAAATCCCACTTTTTTGCCACAAAACCCCAATAAAAATGAAGGCAGGGAAAGAGGAGGAAATGCCAGCCCAGGCCTCTGAGTGCTGCCCATGCCCACCAAAAGCTGATCCCACTCCTCAGCCATGCCAGGAACAGACTCCCCATCCTATTCCCTCCAGGGTTTTAATTCCATTTGCTAAACGAAATTATCCATAAACACTGAAATTCTTGGCAATGTTGGTGCCACCCAGACAAACCCTGGGTGAGTCACCAGACACGCTTTTCCATGGAATATCAACAATCCCATGATCCAGAGGGGCTTTCCCATACTTCAGAGGTGCAACCTATGGAAAGGGGGCTGTAGCCAGGTGGGAGTTTATATCTCAATAGACAGACCTGAGAGTGACTTTTTATTTTTAATTTATGCAAAACACAGGCTGATCAATCCAACAGAAACCCAGAGGAAATAATGATAATTCCAAGCTGGAAACTGGGAGCATCCACCCTAAAAATCCAGATTTATTCCCCACAAATGCTGCTTTTGTGCCTCATTTCTTCACTGATATTTATTAAGAATCTTTTCCCCCCCGCCACGAAACTTTAAGTGTTTCTGGAAAAGTTTTATGGACTTTATTCTCCTCCCTAACTCTTGATAAGGAGCTTAATGCTGGTGATGTGATCCAAGCAAATTCTGGTTGCGAGTGGGGTTTTGAGATAGGCAGATAGAATTTACAGCAGAGGAATTCATATCCTTTTTTCCCTAAATCAGAGCATTCCCTGGCAGTAAAGGCAATAAAGCTTATCTGTGAATATGCAATTACTCGAGGTGACAAACAGCTGATTTGTTGGAGCCACAGAATTTATTTGGGCACTAAATAAAAAGGCAGAGAAGGAAAAACACCCCAGCAGAGCTCAGAATAAAAAGAATTCAAATCAACTCCAATGTCAGCAGTGCTTTTCCTCCAAATCCACAGCAACATCTTCCCTGACGGAGAGGCGTGGATGAAGAAAAGCAAGCAGGAATGAAATAAATTACTGCCACACACATTTCCTGCACTTAAATCACCTTTTGGAAGGGTTTATTAACGACTTTCTGGGATATTGAATTCCTCAGGCTCAGAAGGGAGCGCCGTGGGAATAAAATAAGGGGGAAAACTGTGATGTGACCCAAATATTTTACATCTGCTTACAGAGCAAGGTTGGGGGTGGTTTGGGGTTTCTTCCGGGTAGGGTGCAGGTTAGGGGTTTTGCATTTTTGGGGGGGTTGTAGGGTTTTGGGGTTTTTTTTGGTTAGTGTTTTGTGGGTGTTTTCTTTGTTGTTTTAAATACTTATTAAAAGCCTGACCCCAACAAGAGCCCAGTCAAAGCCAGGCAGGCAAAGCCCAACTCCATCCCAACATCTCAGCACTGCTGGAACTCTTCCCAGAGCACCTTTTCCACAACACTTTTAAAAGACCCTCCAACGTAAATGTCCCATCAAATCTGAAATGAGACCAGGTTCTCACATTCCTCTCCTTCCCACCACTCACCCAGGGGCTGGAGAAGCTCATTCCCTGCAGGACACCACAGGAAATGATTGATTCTCTCCCCAACTGGATAAAAAAATCCAATTAAAAATATATATAACCCCTGTTCAAAGCTGGATTCATTTTCACCACAACTCCTCTCACGACCTCGATGGCTGCCAAACTGGGGAGCTGCTCTTTAGGGAAAGAGGCTGGATACTGCCAGCAGAAGGCTGTGGACTCATAAAATCCCAATATTCACAGCACTTACCTCTTCCAGGACATCTGCAAGCTTACTGAGGATCTCCTCGGGAAGGCTCTGGAATGTGGGAACGCTGCAACACAAAAGAAACCTCAATTAATGGATCCCTTTACACAGGGCACAGATCCAGCTGCTTTCCTCCCCTCTGTCTTCCTGAGATTTTTTTTTTTTCCTTCATGCTCTGGGGCTGAACAGGAAAATGATATCAGGGAAAGCTGCTCCTTTTTCTAGCAGCCAGGATGGATTTGGTGATGATGGGAGAACACTGGAATAAACCACTGGAGTGTTGCTCAGGCTCAGTCCTTACACATTCGGGGTCACCAAGCGTTGCTTGCCGAGGCTGGGCGTGTCCCACTTTAGGGACAGAAAGAGAGCAGGCCAGAAGCATCGTGAGGGGGAACAAACTCTCCTACTTTATTTCCACTCTAACTCCTTTATACATTTGTACAGAGGTCCAGAGATTGGCTACAGAGGTCGCCACCTCTCAACCTGGATGGTGGACATCACCATCAATCAATTCTTCTCTCAGGGGAGAAGAAGGCAAACATTCTAAGAATAAACATTGTTTACATGAAGCTGCGTGAGAGAACTTCTGCACAGAGACAGAAGGCAGAAAACTCAGGGCAACACTGGAGAGCCACCCATGACACTGGTAATCAGCCAGGGATCCATTCAGGATCCACTGGAATTCCTGTGTGCCACAAACCTACTCAGCCACGTTCCTTCCTGGTCTGCTTCAACCCCCCCCAGAAATAAAACACAGCACAAAAAAGTCAGGGAAGATCGGCTCCAAGCAGCCCCAGATAAAAGACAGAAACCACACCTGGACGGAGGGAGGGCAGAGCAGAGAGCCCACTGAGCCCCCTCCAAGCCCTCAGGGAGTTTCTGAACACTTCCCCGGCAGCTTCCCAGTCGAATTTGTGGCTTTTCCTTGGCTAAAAAGGCGACTTTTTCACTCATTTGGCAGCAGTTCCCTCAGCAAAGGCTGCCCAGGCCCAGCAGGGATGAGGAGGTGATGCAGCCACAAAGAGCCCCCTGACCCAGGGTCCACAGGGCTGCACCTGAATCAGTCTGGAGCAGGATGGGGGACACCAGTTTGGGTCTCCAAAGCTCCAGGGAGTGTCCTGACTTTGTAGCTGTATCTCCATTGTCTTATAGCCCACCCAGGGAGGCTGTGGAATTGTCCCCCTTGGAGAGCCCCAAAAGCCATCAGGACACAGTTCAGAGCAGTCTGAACCAGATGTCCCTCCCATCCTCAACCAGCCTGTGATTTACAATACTCTGGTTTCTCATTCTCACTTTTCCATAAAAACCTGAGATCCATCAATATTCCCAGGTGATGCTGAAGGAAACGCACTGACACAACAGAAATTTAACCCAAAATACACCACAGCCCAGAGCAGCTGTGGCTGCCCCTGCAACCCTGGCAGTGCCCAAGGCCAGGTTGGACACTGGGGCTTGGAGCAGCCTGGGACAGTGGAAGGTGTCCCTGCCCATGGCAGGGGTGGCACTGGATGGGCTTTAAGGAGAAAAGGAGGCTCAGGGGGGACCTGGTGGCTCTGCACAAGTCCCTGACAGGAGGGGACAGCCGGGGGGGGGGTCGGGCTCTGCTGCCAGGGAACAGGGACAGGACAAAGGGAAAGGGCCTCGAGCTGTGCCAGGGGAGGCTCAGCTTGGACAGCAGCAGGAATTTCTGCATGGAAAGGGTGCTGAGGCCTTGGCAGGGGCTGCTCAGATGGAATCAGCACCCTTGGAAGGGTTTAAGAGCCATGGATCTTGGGGATGTGGGTCAGTGTGGTGCTCAGAAATACTGAAGGAACAGCTGGACTTAATCTTTAATGTCTTTTACAACCTAAATTATTCTTTGGTCATTTACCCTTCCAATTATTTTTAAAAAAATAGCTTCAGTTGAATCTATTAAATGATAACAAGACAAACCTGGGCAGATAAGTGCAGGAAAAATATCACCTGTCATACTCTCAATAACAGCTTTTTTCCCTTAGGAGAAGCACTTTTATTACTGGGAGCACGTGGGCCCACATTGTAACAGGAGCAAGCAAACACCTGGACAGGAATTCTGTGAGGGCCAGGCCTAAGCATAAAATGAAAGTTCATTACATCAATTCCAGCATTCCCAAATGAGGAATGAACTTACAGGAGAAGACTACAGCCTTAGACAAGTGGTCAGATTTTAGTGTCCCTTAAACTCCCAGATTGGGGGGAACACACCACAGGGTAATTTTTTTTTATATGATTATGCCTATGAAATCCAAGGAAGGGTAGTGGAAGACATCTTTTATAGACCAAATCCATAAAAACCAGGAGAATAGCCCCTAAGTTCTTAACAAATTCCAATTCTAACCGTGAGAAAAGCCTAAAACTTCAAATCTGCAATAGAATAAATAATGGAAAAAGCAAATTGGTGACAAAACAAGCTCCAACACATCATGGAATTACCCCATTAATATCCCAGATTTAGGAGGATTTACGGCAGGCCAGAATTCCCCTGAACACCTCTAAGTGATAAAACATCCTAATATTGGAGTTTCTTTGATACGAAGAAAGCAAGACTTGATTCTCCAGGTCAATAAAAACCCCCCTGTGCTCTCCACAGGACGATATTAAATAGACTCATAAAACAGAGTCTTGATTCCCTCCAAGAACTGCCTGGATTATTGAAGGACTTGTGTACAGAAGGAGTGTTTCCATGATTATTTCCAAGCGGGTACCTGCCCTGAAAGGCAAATGGAGCCTCAGCTCTCCAGGGAGAGCCTTGAGCAAAACAGCTGAGCAGCAAATTGCTCCAAGTGGAAAAACACCCAGGACAGAGGGAAACGGGAACAGAAAACCCCCCAGGGAATCTTTGATCACCACAGCAAGAGGCAGGAAAATTGCATTTCCCTTTCTATAACTGTGTGAAAAAGGCTGGAACTATAGAAGGGCAAACACTCAGCCCTGGAGTTGGGATGAGTTTAGGGTAGAAGAAACCACAGCAAACGCTGCTCCACCTGTTCAAGGAACGACTGTCCTGCCCAACAAAGCAGGGTCAAACCAACCCAGACTTTCTCCAAGCTCTCCTCTCACTGCTCCCTAAATCCCAGCAATAATGAAGATTTTTAAACACCCACTCCAGACAGTAACAGGGCTACAGCTGGCAAGACAGATATTCTGGTACGCAGCACTGAAAGCCCTCAGCAAGGTTCAAAATTCGTGACTTTTCTCCCTACCTGTAGCACAGCTGAAGAATTTCACCTGTTCCTCTTTTCCCACAACCATCTCCCACTTTACCCAGGAAGAGCTGGACTTGGTGACTTCAGAAGCTTTTTCCAGTTTAATGATTGCAATTTGATTGTAGAATAAACAAGAGCAGTTTGCTAACCTCTTCCAGCACAACAGGGCTCCTCCTACCCTCTTTATCCAGCCCTTGTAAGGGACTTTCTCCAGCTGCTTCTTATTCCACTTAATGAGGAGTCATTTCTCCACCTGCCCTGAATCCACTCCCTGGATGAGGTTATGGAACCCAGCTGGGGATGGAATGGAGCTGTTCACAGCTGACCTCCTGCTCACCTGCAACCCCTCTGCTTCTCTAAGCTCTTGAGGGTGATATGGGCATGAAAAGGTATGGATACCAAATTATTTGTGCCTGTTTGATAGGATCCCCCGGCAAAAGCACAGCCCATGATCCACAGGAGGATCCAGGCCAGCCTACAGAGGCAGAAGACAAAGAGGCAAAGCAGACCTCTAGCTCCAGGGATTTGAGTTTTAACAGAAAATGCAATAACGTGGATGATTTTAATCCATCCATAAACAGCATTTTATTAGGAGAGTGCGGCTGGGAACAGGAGGAGGAACCAGCTCCAGCCACCCTGGACAGTGAGCAAGGCAAGGAGGAGAGGTGACGTTTTCCTGGCTGCATCCCCCACTGCTCAGCCACGGAACACTGTGCAGGGCTGGCAGCTCCTGGACCCAGGAGAATTCCCCGTGGGGAATTGCTCCCTGTCTGCAGCCATTCCGCCAGGCTCCAAACGTGACACATTTTTCCAGAGAGCTCAACGTGCCCGGCTCCAGCTGCCAAACTCAGGGAAAGCAGTTGTGCTAAAACGTTCATGGATTGAATCCCTGTCCCCATGGAGGAGCAGGGATACGCTCAACCTGAAGGAAGTGGGAAAGGTCGAGGCTCCATCCATCCCTGGGGATACAGTCACCAAGCTGCTCTCAACTTCCAGGTGGAAGCAACGTGCCCATTAAGCACGCTTTGATTCATGCCTGTGATCCATCCCGCGGGATGGCTCCTGGAGGGAGCAGCAAGGCTTCCAAGCAGTGCTGGCTGTGGCCCAAGGTGTTGTTTGCAGCCCCAGACGAGCTCGCTGCCAGCGCTGCCAGCTCCGACAGGACATTTATCTTCTGACACACATCACAGCTCGCAGGGCTCCTGGCTCTGCTCTGCCCCCGGGAGAGAAAGCGACCATTCACTCTCTAAATCCCTTTCAGGACGCATTCCCAAACTTTTGAAGGGTGTTCAGTGAGGGTGCTCATCCAGGGCGGTGGCAGATGTTCCTCCTGGGTTAAGCCTGGAACAAAGCCTCTCTCATTGCTGCTTGGCACCACCACAATTGCAGTTGTTGTCACTGCTCTGTGCCTCGGGAAAGCAGAGCTCCAAACTCCAACACTCCAGCAAAAGGAAATTAAGGCTGAGTTCCCTGAAACTTCTTTTTTGGCACCCAACTGGAATGAAGGCTGAAAAATGCAAATGTCCTTCCTTAGCACACATGGGATGTTCCAACAGCTCTATCTCAGCTCCAAAAGAACGGAGGTTACACCTGATCAGCCTGAGCTGAGCCTTGATTTGGGATATCACAAAAAAATGGTGTTTTGGACAACTCAAGCTGTACAGGCAGCTCCCAGTTGTGTCAGGGAGGGAATGCTGTCTCCATCAGGATCATGGTCCTGGTATCACTTCATAGAATGAGAGTGGCTGGGGTTGGAAGGGACCTTAAAGCCCATCCAGTGCCACCCCTGCCATGGGCAGGGACACCTTCCACTGTCCCAGGCTGCTCCAAGCCCCAAAATCCAACCTGGCCTTGGACACTGCCAGGGATCCAGGGGCAGCCACAGCTGCTCTGGGCACCCTGTGCCAGGGCCTGCCCACCCTGCCAGGGAACAATTCCTTTTGTGTTGCAAACTGTTGCATCAAAAGATAATTCCTCTTTTCTGTCAGATTTATAAATATTGTTTGGAGGATCAACAGCTGGTTGTTTTCATTCATAGCACCCACAGGAGAAGTGGCAGAAATTCATTTCAGGACAGGTGTATCTGTTTCTCCAAAAATCTCAGTCCCTCCCCAGTCACACAGGTATTTGCTAAGTCAAGGCTGGTTTTCCTGTAGCAATTTCCCAAATGCTTTGCTTGGATCCATGGAATCCCTGAGGCTGGAAAATCCCTCCCAGCCCATGGAGTCCCAGCTGTGCCCGATGCCCACCTTGTCCCCAGCCCAGAGCACTCAGTGCCACCTCCAGCCCTTCCTTGGACACCTCCAGCCATGGGCACTCCAAACCTCCCTGGGCAGCCCCTGCCAAGGCCTCAGCACCCTTTCCATGCACAAATTCCTGCTGCTGTCCAAGCTGAACCCTTCCCCAGCTCTGTTCCCTTCCCTGGACATGCTCCAGCCCCTCCAGGACTCTCTGGCTGCGAGGGCCCAGAACAGGACACACCGCAAAGAATATTAGAGAACCCAGAGGAAGGGACAGGGAGGGTGACAGTCACTCACATTCCCATTAATTTCACTTTGGGTTGGCCTTGGAAGCACATCATGGAACAGAAGTCTTAGGAAGAGAGGATGGATTTGCTCTGCAGGTGCTGCAGATGATTTATCTGCTGTGCTAAAGCCACACAGGAAGTAAACAATTCACAATTACTCATTTTGGAGAGGGTGAAAATGGAACAGCCACAGTTTGAACACTGCCACTCATTACGCAGCCCTTACCAGGGAAATAAAATCCTGAAAGAAGATTGTGGTGAGACATTTGTTTTCAGGGATCTAGTTATATCCTAAGCCCTACTGCACACAGGAAAATGGGAGAGAAGCAGAACTGATCCCTGATGAGCAAATACGGAGGTAAAGCAAGTGCCAAGAACTGCATTTTTTCCTCTTGTGCCAAAAGGATACCAAGGATGCCGAGGGATCTGCTGACATCTGGAGACCAGGACTCTCAATGTCCCTGAGGGGAACATGAAATGATCCCAAAAGGATCAGAACCACTAAGGCTGGAAACAGCTCCAAGACCAGAGCCCAACGCTGCCATGTCCATCATTAACCCATGTCCCAACCCACCACAGTTGTGAGGCTTTTGAACATTTCCAGGGCCCCTCTTCTTTGGGCCCAGGCTCTGTTTGTGTTCAATAGGCAGATCAGGAACTCCGGAGGAGTATTTTGCCTCTCTCCTGTCAATCCCTGCCGCTCCCTGACAGGGTCTCATTATCAGAGAGCCCGCCTACTGCATCTCCTTTGGCAGCCTCTGGGGAGATGGGACTGATTTAAAAGAAAAGTTCCATTGTCGCTGTCAGCATGAGAGGGAGGGAGAGTAATTAGCAGGTAGTGAACCCCCTCCTCCCACTGCACTTGGATTCAGTCAGGATGATTCATCTTGAAAAGGACAATTGCTCCCTAAGAGCTACAAAGGCTCAGCAGAAGCCGCAGCCACTCTGGGAACCCCAGTGAAGTTGGGGCAGGCACAGTTCTGGTTGCTCATGTCGAGGCACAGAGTTCACTCTGCTGCTCCTGAGCCTCCTTACAGAGAGACCCTGCTCCTGCTGGAATCCTTGGGGGAGGTTATGGGGTGAGTCTGGATCTAGCAGGTGGCATTTCTTCGTATCTGCGAATCAAATTCTACCTGCAGTCCCAAAGCAGAACTTTTTTACCTTCCAACTCACCCAGCTTTTCCAACACTGTCGTATCACAGAATCCCAGGGTCATTGAGGCTGGAAAAGCCCTCCCAGCCCATGGAGTCCCAGCTGTTCCCAGTGCCCACCTTGTCCCCAGCCCAGAGCACTCAGTGCCACCTCCAGCCCTTCCTTGGACACCTCCAGCCATGGGCACTCCAAATCTCCCTGGGCAGCCCCTGCCAAGGCCTCAGCACCCTTTCCATGCACAAATTCCTGCTGCTGTCCAAGCTGAGCCTCCCCTGGCACAGCTTGAGGCCCTTTCCCCTTGTCCTGTCCCTGTTCCCTGGCAGCAGAGCCCGACCCCCCCTGGCTGTCCCCTCCTGTCAGGGACTTGTGCAGAGCCACAAGGTCCCCCCTGAGCCTCCTTTTCTCCGGGCTGAGCCCCTTTCCCAGCTCCCTCAGCCTCTCCTGGG
>VZDJ01000325.1:789022-815609 GCA_008694505.1 Cyanoderma ruficeps | reverse complement strand
CTGTGGAGTGCTGTGTCCAGCTCTGGATGCTGAGCACAGCAGGGCCAGGGAGCTGGTGGAGCTGAGGAAGGGCCTGGAGCATGTGGGTGCCCAGGAAAGGCTGAGGGAGCCGGGGCTGTTGAGGCTGGAGAGGAGCCCCAGCTGAGAGGGGCCCTCAGGCCTGGGTGTCCCTGTGTGCAGGGAGGGCTCCCAGCAGGGCCCAGGCTCTGCCCAGGGGGCCCAGCAATGGCCCCAGAGCCACGGGCAGGGCCTGAGCCCAGCAATTCCCCCTGCACAGGAGGCACAACTTCTTCTTCCCTGGGCAGTGCCCAGCCCTGAGCACAGTGTCCACACGGCCTGGGGGGGCTCCTCCCTGGGGCTGGTGCAGAGCTGTGTGCACACAATGCTGTGCCCTGTGCTCTGGGATGGCCCTGCTGGAGCACGGAGGGGCCACCAGGTGCCCGCTGGGCTCCTTCAGCCTCAGCCAGCCCGGGATCCTGTGTAATATTTAATTCTTTTTTTTAATTGCTCCCCAACACAAGTGTTAAATGAATCTCCACAATTCACAAAGCATTAAAACGCCTAAATATTTACCTTTTTTGTTGTTAGCTACTCTAACAAGGATTTAAAAACATGGATCTCCTGCCCAACGCATTCCTAGGTTGGGAGTTAGCAGGGGTGACCTCACGGTTGGCACCATCACCAAATCCCACACACTGGGTTTGGGAGCAACCTTGAGCTCCTCACTCTGGCTGATACATCTGAGATGATTTATGGAGGGACAACTCCAAAAAAATCCCTTCTGAGTGACCACCAGAGGATCACTTCTGAGATCACTGTCGAGAACAGACTTCCAAGAATGTCTTGGTTACCCCCAGAGAAATCAGCCACAAAAATGGTACCAAAATCCAAAGAATTCTGTTCATATCATGGTGAGAACCCAGCACAACTACACTGGGATGATTTTCCAGGAAAATCCACCTCAAAGGCAGTTGACACCTTCCCACAAACAAGCAGTGCTGTGCTAACCCCAGGGATCCGCAGCAAGACCCCCAGGACATCCCAACCAGCCCAATTCCATGATCCCAACCCATTAATGGGCAAAATCCCCTTCCTTATGTTTTATTACCCGCACAGGATCCCAAAATACCTTTAAAATACCTCTAAGGCCATAGCTGGGCAAAATCCCTTTCTCCAGGATAAACCAGAGTCTTTTATGGAATTAAAGAAAGGAGAAGGATGATTAATCCCAGATTTTACAACCTTGTTGATTCTCATTTTACATCTTGGAGACAAAATTTCCCATGCACAGCAAAGCCTCCGCAGCTGAAAATGAATTAAAGGTCGAGGATTTTCAAGGGGCCTGGGCTGTGTTGGAGAAATAATCAAATAAAGCCTGACAGATTCCACACACGGCTCGAAAATAAAATTGCTTATGAAAACACAATCTTGGGAATATTAGAGACAGGCAAGCAGCATAATGGGCAATAAAAACCCCAAAATAAACAAAAAAATGCCTCTGTGCTGGGAAGCCAACTGCAATAATTCCATTCAGTTGTGTTCTGCTGCTGTCAAACCCTCGTGGCTTCCTCTCCCAGGCTGGTGATCCCAAATGCAACCCTCAATTCTTGACCCTACTGGCTCATCCCAGTCCTGGTATTCTCTCCCAGCACAGCCCATCTGGGGTCAGTGATCCCAAAACAGATCCCAAATCTTGATCCTACACCATGGCTCATCCCAGTCCAGCTTCCTCTCCCAGCAC
This sequence comes from Cyanoderma ruficeps, assembly GCA_008694505.1. NCBI lineage: Eukaryota > Metazoa > Chordata > Aves > Passeriformes > Timaliidae > Cyanoderma > Cyanoderma ruficeps. Next base: position 813,868 of record VZDJ01000325.1, on the reverse strand, counting down.
AGCCCATCTGGGGTCAGTGATCCCAAATCCGACCCTCAATTCTTGATCCTACACCATGGCTCATCCCAGTCCCAGCTTCCTCTCCCAGCATAGCCCATGTGGTGCTGATGATCCCAAATCCAACCCTCAGTTCTTGATCCTACACCATGGCTCATCCCAGTCCTAGCTTCCTCTCCCAGCACAGACCATCTGATGGCAGTGATCCCAAATCCGACCCTCAATTCTTGATCCCACACCCAGGCTCATCCCAGCCCTGTTGGGAGCAGGATGCCCAAGTTTCCAACTGGAGCATCTGGGGTTTGGATGATCCATGAGGGGAAAATGCAACATTCCAGGTGCAAAGCAGTTTGGAAAAGGGGAGGAACCTTCTGGTCAGTGGTCACCAGCGAGACTGACCAGCCATGGGTCACTTAATCCACGGAACAGCCCCGTCCTGCCATTAGAGGGAAATTCCTGGGGACTTTTCCTTTGGATCCGACACGCATTGGATCCGTCCCCGCTTGTATCCCAACAGATGTTTAATTTTGCTCTCTCCAGCATTTTCTCTTTTCCATTATTTTCTCCACAGCGACATGAAAGCTTCACTAAATTCCACCAATTTGTTTAATTAATTGCTGTACAACAGATGACAACAGGTCAGCATGTGACAGGGCTGCCTCTGTATTCCAGGAAAGGAATTCTGCTGGCACCCTGCTCCGTCATTCCCTCCGCTCGTGGTTGAACCTCCCAACCTTTTCCTCTTGTTCTGTTCCAGAAGTGATGAGGACAGTCCTGAAAATGGAGTGGTTGGGAATATCTGTGGGCTCCCTGCTTGATATTTGGACGGAGAAATAATAAAAGGCAGGACAGAATTCCAGGATTTCTGTGGCAGACATGAAGCAAACAGAAGGGAAACCTGACCCCAAATTAGCCCGTGAGGAGGTCAGGGAAGGGGAAAGGACAGGGAGGATGGATCCAAAAGGAATGAACCCAGTTTTGGTGCTGAGTTTTTGCCCTAAGCCCTGTAATCCAGGATATCCTACCCTGCCTCTTTTCCCAGAGCCTGGCTATTCCCAGAGCCCATCCTCATCCAACAGTGGCTCCACCACCCCATCAAAAATGATTTTAAAATATAATTTATGCCAGTCAGCCTTATTTCATTTTTTCATTGAAAGAAGGTCATCATGATACAGTTATGGCCGGCTTGCAGATTTTATTTTCTGTACACTGATTTATGCAAGGCCACCTTTCATCTTGATTAAACCCACCATTGAATGTGTTTAGAAGGAAACACTTCAGATTAAAATCTGACTCATTGACAGACATCAAAATACCGTTAGAAGGAGCCAGCAACAGGTGTTGAAAGCACTTCCATAAATCCATTCCCGGTTCCCTGTCATTCCTGATTTATTGATGATCATTCCACACATTTGCAGATGACTCGGTTTACTCCTCTGGGGTGATTAATGTCTAAAACAAATCCCTTTAATGGCCCACGTGTTCTCAACAGCTCAGTTTTGGACCAGGCACGGAGATGAGGGCAGCAGCACCAGGGTGGGCACACAAGGATTGATTGAAACATAGCAGCCAAGTTCTTCCCAATAACATCCCCCCAAAATCCCGTTAAGTATCACTGGAATAACACATTTATCACTTAATATGGATTCAGAGAGGTTATTACCCCCACGGGAGGACGATCAGGTGGCAAAGATCATCTACAGGTGAAGGAAGGCAAAGTCCAGTGGATTTAGAAATCCTACGAACTGCGTTTTTCGTCTCACTCCCCCATCTCCAGCAATAAGGAAAGGACTGGAACAGCACCATGTGGGGCAGAGCCCTGTCCATGAGGGAGCCAAGGATACAAGGCTGGATATTTTCCAATCAAGAGGTGCTTTTACCTCTCTCCAATCACAATCCATTGGGGGCTGCAGTGGAGCTCAGAGGCTCAGGGACACTGTCCCTCATCCACTGTCCCTTAGATCCAGAACCTCACAGAGAGTGCTGGGAACGCTTTGTGAAGGATTAGGATTTCCTGAATCATCCAGTTGAACCTGGAGACTGGAACACAGGGGAACAGAAGGTCCTGGATTCCTGGTGTTGTTTGGGAGGGTAAATCCCATTAGCCCGGAGAGGAAAATCCAGGTCATGGATTGCAATCCTGGTTTCCTCAGAGGATCCAGGAGCTGCTGAGCATCTCCCACCCTACAGCCGCAGAGGAATGTGTTGGATACAGAATCTGTGGCTGTGTTGGACAGGGCATCTGCTCCCTCCAGACTTCTCTGGGGTGGTGGGATCAGCTCAAGGTCAGCTGTTTTAAAGGAGGGTTTGGAGCAGATGATCCCCTCAAACATGAACCACTCCGTTATTCCATGCCCTGGAAGCACATGCTGATTCCTCCTGTATTTACCTCCTCTGGACACGGATTTACAGTGTAATTACTTGTTTCAAGTGACATTGTTTTGTTTTCAATACCACCCTTTATCCCCCCACAAAGAACTACAAATCCCATGCCCACGGATGTGTGTGTGTGCCTGGGCTCACAGGACCCGATTTGCTTTGAATTTTATCTTCCCAGTTTTCCAGCGGTTTGGATTCTCTTGTTAAACCAGATTCTGATTGATTCCTGGTGTGCTCTGGCCAGCTGCTTCTGCTCCCCTTCCTTGTCAGCAGCTTAACTGAACAGTGATTCATGGCAGGTCAGCTGGAATTTGCTCAATTATTAACAACTTCAGGATTTTTTACCATCCCTCTGAGGACACTTCAGCCTAAGCCTGATTTGTCTCCATCTCCAGATCAATTCAACAGCATAAATCCTACGAGTTCTCTGAACATGAGTTCTCGTGTTCAGTGCATGGAATGCCCTTTTCTGTCTTCCCCTACCCTTTAAAACACTGATTTCTAATTGCATATCGAGCTGCTGGGGCACCCAGTGAGTTCGTCTCCACTGAGCTGTAGAGACTCCTCATCTCCTTCCAGAAATAATTACGCTGGTTTATCAGTGTCTATATGAAGCTTGAATTATTCCCCCTAATATGCATTAACTTGTATTTTTTTTGGAGTGACAAAAACTGGCCCAGTGAAGTCAATCCAGTGATTACTGTCCCTGTTAGTTTCCAGTAATCCACGAGATGTATTTATTGGCAAGTCACTTGTGTGGTATTTCCAGAGACAGTACATAATTGAATTTAAAATGCATTCCTGATGCCCGTAAAAGCAATAAAAATGTCACCCTCTGCCTGCACATTAAAAATTCATCCCATGCAAGGAGAGGACAAATGCATAAAATGATCATTATGCTGTGCAAATGGACTCGGTGCAGGAAAACCAGACTGGTCTCAGGCTGGGCATAAAAACATTAAGATACCAGAGTACAAATGGCATCATTTAGTGAACTTTTAAAGGTGCTGAGGAGAAAATGCTCCCATTAGTAGCATGACTAAGGCTTGCTTCAAAAATGGGATTTGTACCGGTATTAGCAATAGCGTGGCTCCTTTGTCAAAGCAGAATTAACTCCCTGAAATAAAAACAAAGCAAAACCACCATTCCATGGCCTTGGCACAGCTCCTATCCCAGAGCAGCTGTGGCTGCCCCTGGATCCCTGGCAGTGTCCAAGGCCAGGCTGGATTTTGGGGCTTGGAGCACCCTGGGACCGTGGAAGGTGTCCCTGCCCGTGGCAGGGGTGGCACTGGCTGAGCTTTAAGGTTCTTTCAACCAAATTCTTTCTGGGATTCTGTGATTCTATACACATCCACCTTTTCCTGGACTTGTCATTGACCCCTGTGGTACCACAGTGCTTCTTCCCCTCCTCTTTCATTTTTGTCTTGGCTAAAGATCTTTCATGGCACTCTGCTCAACTCTTACTTTTGTCTGCTCAGCACAAAGTAACTTCACAGGTAATTAAGCACATTGTGAGTCATTAACTGCTCTCCAGATCCCGGGGAGGCTTCTCCAAACTGAGTCCAGGTGCAGAAATTAAAATCCATCTTTTGCTCACACAGATTTATCTTTCCTAGGAGGGAACTATTACAAATCCCTCCTTTTCCCACCTCAGAATTGAATGACTTTGGCTACCACAGCCCTGGGGTCCAGCCTTGGTCACGGAATCAGAAATCCATGGAATGCTTTGGGTTGGGAGGGACCTTAAAGCCCATCTAGTGCCACTGCTGCCATGGGCAGGGACACTTTCCACTATCCCAGGCTGCTCCGAGCCCTGTCCAACCTGGCCTTGAGCATTTCCAGGGATTCCCTCCACTCCACCCTGAGCAGTTCTTTTCCCAGAGTGAGAAAAGAACTTGATCTTGAACTCCCAGACACGAGTCCCGAATGTTTGGCTCAAAACAGTTGGAAAAAAAGGGCAGAGCTCCGTTCCTCTCCACTTTGGTGAAGGTTCCTGCACTTCCTCCCAGTCAGAGTTCAGTTGGAAGCTCCCAAAGAGGAGCCACATTCTCTGTTTCACTAAAATCAACACAAATGTAACTTCCCATTCAACAAAGGGGAAAATGCCGATGATTAAAAGCCTTTCCCTTGTCCTGCTCAGCTCCTGGAACCAAACTCCTGCCCCAGGCCTGGTGGCTGCAATTATTGAGAATTTTCTGTGACACAACGAGAGCCACTGTGAGTTAGGGGCACAAAAGCATAAATAATCAATTCACCAAATTTATAATCTGTGGGCATTTAGTGATCCAATCAGTTCATTTCACTCGGGGGGGATTCCACGTTGAACTACAGCTCCTGAACAAGATCCCCCACTGACAGTGCCAGGGGCTACTTCCTGCAACATCTTCTTTTTGTGCTAATTATTGCCTATCTTTAGATCAATATTTCTGTATCTTCATGAGGGGAAAGCTCTGCTTGTGTGGGGAAGGCAGCCTGCCTTGCACATCTAAACAGCTCTGTAATCACGTTAAAGGTTTTGTGCCTCCTCCTTCCTGGGCTCTGCTGAGACAAAACACAACAATTACCAGGTAAAGGACGTGTACTTCACTCAGGAGAGATGATTGGAGATGTGCACACGCGGAATTGTTCCTAATCTTGAAGCACAGAAACAAGGATTGACCAAATTTATGCATCTTCCAAACAAATCCATCTGGCAAACTGTGGGAGCACCCAAGAGTAGTTCTGGAATGGTCAGAACTGCACGACTCTGTTGTAATAAGTATTGAAACAAATGTTCCTGGCTCGCCTGAGCAACTCTTGATGAGTTTTAATTAAAATATGGGTTGGTTTTGGTTTGGAAATGACAGCTTTTGGATGAAACAGATGTAAATCCCACCTTTACAACATTCTCCGTGGAGTTTCTTCCTGGTAAAGTCTACTCCTCCATGCCAGAACAAACTGCATACTGGGGGGGGGGGTTGCCTTTTTAAATCCAAGTCCAATTTAATGCCTTGAGTTATTTAAGAAAGAGAATAAACCCAACCATGTTCACTTCCCACTCACCTTGTCTGAAATTCCAGGGGCAGGTGGAATATTGGGAATGATGTAAATCACAGAGGGATACGAAAGCCACCCCAGCAGCTGGCCAAGGAGGGGGACAAGCTGGAGGAGCCACCACCATCCATCATCCTCTAAAAACACATCCACCACGTCCTCACTGCTCCCACCCAGCTGGGTGCAACTCTGACCCCGCACAGAGATAACCCCAGTGCAATTAACAGAGAGCAGATAACGAAAAGCAGTGATAATTAAATGCTGAGAGGGGAAACCTCAATCAGGAACGATCTGACACCCTCCTTTTGCTCCACCAAAAACTGCAGATGGTTGTAGAGGTTTTCTTCAGGAAAATACCAGGAAAGAACCTGCCACTCTGAGCCAAGGAAGAGGAAAAACTCCCTAAACCACCTTAGGAATAATTTAAAATACTTGTTTATGCCAAATTTCTCGCTTTACCTGCCAGATTAGGCATTGATGAGCTCACCAAGCTGCAGGCATGCAAAACAAATAATTCCAAGACAGCAACACGCAGGATATAAATTGTATAGACACCAACCCACTGCATTAATCCCACAGTTACACATCCTCCAGCCTGCACATTCTGCAGAGATCCAACCTAAACACAACCTAAACACAGCAACTATCCCATTTCCTCATGAATCATTGCTGTTATCCTGTGAATGTAAGGAAATATTGCCACAATATTTCCCTGACACCTCGCATGGTACCCAAAGAGCGACGCAGTGCCTTTTCCTGTGCCAGGGCTTTGCCTCCAGCGCCATCGTTCTGTAATGTCAAGGCCAAAATTAGCTCCCCATTCCCTGCCAAGGAGCATCCAGGGGTGTCCTCATACACACCCCAGAGGTCAAGGCAACACAGGGCTGGAGTTAATGAGCTTTGGGTTTGGAATTGTGCCCGGATCTTTACTTAGTCTGGCCTTCAGACTCTCACACATTTCACAGCGCAGATGCACTCCCAAGTCCTGCGCTGAAATGAGGTGGATCCAAAGACTGTCCCTATTTTCCCTCCTGATTTGGGGTTTTTTTTGGATTGTATATGGGACATGATTTGGCTGCACTCAGCAACTGTTTCACCCAGATCACTGACAAACATTAAAATCCCTCTGTCAGAAGAGTCTGGATGAATTCATGACTTTTACACTCCCTCTGCAAGGGAAGCGATAATTCCCTTTATTTCAAAGCTCCTCAGAGCCAGCCTGTGCTATTTAGGTTTTGCCTGAACAAACAGAGGCTTGGCCACAGCTGCCTCTCCAGAGGATTCCAATCAGCAGAACAGGATCACACCTTCCTCATCCCAACACACGTCTCAAGGGCTCTGTGTTCGTTAAGAGTTAATTGAAGTGACAGCTCGTCACACTCCTGATGAAATCTTCGCTCTTATTGAAATATATTTTTCACGATGCTTTGCCATAATAAAATAAAAAAAATATTTAAAAATTTCAGGGGCAAGTGGCACATGGATTTCCATTTTTCTGTTGGTTTGCTGCTCGCCCACCTCTGGGTTAACTGGGCAATGGGATAACTATCAGCCATCCTTAAGGAAAGATGGAATGAAGGCTGCCGCCTTGGATATTAATGCTGAGCTGGGTTATTCACCGTGCTACTCTCCAAAATTCCCAGCCAGCCTTTTCCAGCAGGGAGAAAGCCCCACCTCTCCCTAATCTAAGTGGGTTTAAGTGACAGCAGCAAATCTGCACCGGAGCTTTCTGATTACCAGCCAATTACCACCAATTAGACCATGTGAAGGACTAACACCTTTCCTTGGCTTTGGCCACGGTGTTTTTTCCTGAGCCCACGACAGGAAGGTGGCCATGGCCAGTGAAGGAGTTGCTGATATTTCTCTTATCCCACAGTCATTTATTTCTCAAAAGCATTGCCACCACCCAAGCACTCTGTTACTCTGTGGGCACAATTCCAGCTATCCCAAGTTTTCCTCTCTTCCCCAGCCAGGGCAGTTGAACACCCACCAGTATTTCAGGCCAGGGAATTCATTTCAGAGCTGTGTTTCTAAATCCCCCTTTTCTAACAGAACCCAAAGGGTGTTTTTAGCCACCACCACAGAACTCTCTGGGAACTGGTGCCAGGAGAAAGCAGCCATGGCAGAGGCTGCTCTCAGCAAGCCCCAAGTTCTGGAAGTGCAAAATGCTGGGTCTTTGTACTAAAAACCTACTTAGGAAATCCTAAAGAGCTTCACAGCAAATTGAAACTTCAATGAATCACTTCACGAGAACAGGAGGACTCCAAGTTAACGACTAAGAATTTATGGACACTGCAGTTCCTGCTGGGATCTGAGGTTTTCTACCTCCACTCAAACCCGAGGCTTGGGGACTTTGGGAATGCCATAATCGTGGGCAGGAATTCAGGGACCAGCTAGAAGGGACGGCTGAGAAACTCATCAGACATTGAACATTCACTCTGGGCCCTGGTGGCACTGTGAGGTCCTCAAGTGCGTCCCTTGGAAGTTTCATTTTGAACTCCTCATGACAAAGGGCTGGAGCATGTCCAGGGAAAGGAATGGAGTTGGGGAAGGGGCTGGAGCCCCAGGAGGGAGCTGAGGGGGCCCAGAGCTGGGCAGAGCCCCCGAGGTGTGGCCTTGAGCAGTATGGGAGAAGATGTGGAGCATCTGCCTCACATCAGCCCCACCACCCTCTGCTCTTCCCTGGCACCAGTTAAACATCAAAGCTGTTAATTACCCCTCTCCAGGCCTGCCAGCCCTGCCAAATTCCAGCCCATTTAATCATCCGTGCACCCAGCACATCCATCCTCAGCTTCCAAGTGCTGCAGGCAAGTGTCCCCAGCCTGTCTGACCCCAAACCACCACCACCCACTGCTCTGCCCTCCTCCTCAGAGCCTCTTCATCCTCAGAGGAATCCAGCACCCAGACAGATGAAATTTTTCATTTGTGAAACAGTCTGCCAATGATTTATTTAGCCCCAAAGCTGCGTTTTCCATCAAATTAACGCTCCTCCAGAAGGCTTTGCTTGGCATTGTGGATTTGCAGGCAGACTCCAGAGTTTTCATTAGGCTCCAAAGGCAGTTTGGAGACAGTTTTCAAACACGAAGACTGAGACATCCTCCTTGTAATTAGCCTGTGCTCAAACTTTTCCACCAGCTGTGCAGAAAAAGGCCCTTTCTCCATGACTTTCTCTCCCTAACATTACATGGATTTTAACATATTTTAGCCCAGTTTCCTTGGGAATTCTCTAGAGAATTTACTCTGGAGAACCTCAGATGGTTTTCCATGATAAACCCAAGGCAATGAACAGTTTTGCAAGGGGAAGAAATCCCAGTGAACACCACCCAAAGGCACCTCTGACCCTGGGACACCCAACATTCCCACAGGAGCACTTCTACTTCCACAGACTTCCATGGTCAATAAGGACAATTCAGGCATTTCTTCTTAGAAGAGATGAAAAATCACCCCAGAGAAGCTAAAGTTCAGCCTCCAACCTGTCAAGAAATGCTCAGGTTCCTCCCTCATTTGAAAAATAATCCTAATGACAAAGACAATAACCCTCTTTTCACACAGGAGCCGATGTGATTATGAGCCAGGCAAAAGGAAATGGAGCTTGGAAGCCCCCGGCTGCATTTCTACCCCTGTATGAGGAGTTCCTTACTTGGCCTGATCAAAAAGCAAAATATTTCCAAGCTGACTCCTGGCCCTGCTGAAATCCTTCTCTGAGGAGACTGTCAGCTGCTTTGGGAGGGATCTATTTGTTACCTGAGCATGAAAATGGACACAAGAATAGGCACTGTCTGTCTGATAACGTGCTGGATAGGGGAATAAATGGCTTTTTATGAGGAGTGTCAGGCACGAGGACAAGCTCTGGAATATCTATGATTATCTAATGGCTGCACACTGTCCATGGGCTCCCAAAACACCTCAGGAGCTCAGAGGAAGGAGAGTTTAATGGGTATGGGGAAACTTTAAAAAGAAGGTTCGGGAACAGGCCTGGATCCCCAAATCCTGTTGTTCTTCCTTCAGGTGAGCATCCCTTGCTGAGGCTGAGGGAATGGGGTGCAGTAAGTCTCAAATCTGTGCTTATGCTTTCCCCTTCACTCCCAACCCACTGATGAATGATTTATAATCCAATACTGATCACTGAGTAGGAGCTGAAGGTCCTTCAGGTGACAGCCTGAGGGACACTGTGTGTGGGGCAGGAGGGGAGCACGACAATCTGGGGACCTCTGTGGCCATGGCAGAGAGGGACAGGGATGAACATCAAACCACCTGATCTTCTCCAACAGTTCCAGGATTGGTTTGTAAATTAAGGGGTAAAGCCTGTTGCGTTCCACCTCCAGATGTCTCATCCTCCACAATTCCCCACAATGGAGAACCATTCCTGGGTAAGGTTCCTAAGTTCACTTTAGAAGTGGTTCTAGCTATTACAGGTCTGAATTTGGCAAGTTAAAATGACTTGATTACAGTTTGGGTGCAGAAAACACCTGGGGTTCGTGGCATATTTCCCATATTTCTCATCTAGCCAAGGCTAGGACTTGGCCAGGGTCCAGGCCTTAACTGCAAGAGTCTCCCTAATATATTTTAAAAACTTCTCAATAGTTGTAGTTAGGAAAGTTTCTTAAAACAATACAAGTTTTGTAGATAGCTCCACAATGGTATGTGAAGGTTTGAAAAGCAACTGGCTCTGTCATTTATCTTTAGCTAAGTAGTAATAAAACAAAAAAAGGCATCGATTTTTAATACTTAAATACCAAGCAGGGCTGTTCTCTCCTCTGCCCCAGCAAGGCAGTGAACAACTGTCCTGAGCATTTTGTAGAGCTCATAGGTCACAGCTCCAAAAATTCTCACCAAAATCAGCTAAATAACACCCAAACAAGTCTTGCCCCACTATTTTGGGCTCCCTCCTGTCCCTTCCGAGGGAAACCTCAAGGAAGCCGTGCAGGGTGTAACTGCAGATCCCGACTCAGAAATCACACCACCTTTCACAGCCCTGTATTTCAAGTCACCCTATAATGTGACCAAAATATTTAATTATTGCATCTACTTTAATGCTGGCAGTAAAAAAGCCCCAGCCTTTCACTCCAACCCCTCCCTTCACTCCACTCTTCTCTACATTTAGTGAGCAACACAAAACAATCCCCTCGCTATGCACAGCCGTCAGTATTTCAATCCCAAATGATAATTAGGAAAGGATGAGTGACTTCAAACAAACCCTAACACCTCAATAAATCTCCAGTTGTGCCTAATGTTCTGCACTGAGCTGTGAAGAGCTGGAGCTGCAGAAAACACGATCTGAAGTCCTGTCACAGCCCGCTTTGCTCTGGAGCTCAGAATTGCATTGTCCTCCTGGGCCACGAGCCAGGATTGGGCCTGACTTGAGGCAAAATTCCTGACAAGAGGAGTTTTCTTCCCCTGAGCAGGCAGGATGTGGGATGGAACCACCCCTGAAGGCCCTGGAACACCACTGTGGTGACTGAGGATTGGATTCTGGGCCTGTTTGCATCAGGGTAAAACCAGGGAACACTTGGTTTACCAGTGATTCCACCCTATTGATCCATCCCTACCTGAGATCCCCCTCTGCAGGTGTTGGAAAGTAAAATGTGATTCTCAGTGTGGGCAGAATGAATAAACTGATCGGGGAAAAAAATGCAAAAAGGCAGCACTCATTCTTTAAAAAATGGGGTTTGGAAAACAAAAATAACAAGTAAAAATAAACATCATTATTTTAAAGGGTAAAAAACAGAGGAAAAAGTCCAGGATTTAATTCCTGGCATCACCTGTTCAAATTCTCAGTAGAACCAGTACAATAGAATAATCTAAAAATAGAAGGCAGCAACTTAAAACCCAAGCCAGGTCTTGTGCCTCTGAAGATCACAAGTGGGTCTCTGAGGGTGTTTTTCCTTGCTGACAGAATCAAAAAGGGGGGAAAAGGACACATGTGGTTTTGTTCTCCCTGGAAATGTGAAGACATCATCTCACCAAGAACAGCAATGCTGCCAGCAAGTTAGAGTTTACCTCATCAAGTAAACTCTGAGGTGAATGAAAGAAACAAAACCCCGAAACTGGAAAAGCAGGGAAAACACTGCCAAACCCTCAGGGTCACATTCCCCAGGGCACCCAGTGCTGCAGCCCCTGTAATCACCTCATTCCCACTGCAGGTGGCAATTCAGCATTCCTGCACGGCCCAAAATTGCCCCACAGAATCCCAGGGTCACTGAGGCTGGAAAATCCCTCCCAGCCCATGGAGTCCCAGCTGTTCCCAGTGCCCACCTTGTCCCCAGCCCAGAGCACTCAGTGCCACCTCCAGCCCTTCCTTGGACACCTCCAGCCATGGGCACTCCAAACCTCCCTGGGCAGCCCCTGCCAAGGCCTCAGCACCCTTTCCATGCACAAATTCCTGCTGCTGTCCAAGCTGAGCCTCCCCTGGCACAGCTTGAGGCCCTTTCCCCTTGTCCTGTCCCTGTTCCCTGGCAGCAGAGCCCGGCCCCCCCTGGCTGTCCCCTCCTGTCAGGGGTCTGAACCTCCCTGACCTGAGACCCCACAGATGTCGTGTGGGAGTGAAGTCACTGCCTTTGACCTGCCTGGGGTGCATGATGAGGTGTCAAACTGCAGATCCTGCAGAATGTGACAATACAGCACATCCCATGGAGTCGCACTGGGATTGTCCCTCCACTGTGCCAAGGAACAGCTCTGTGCAAAGAGGGGGGGCTTGGATTGGATGTGAGGGAGAAATTCTTCCTGTGAAGGTGGTGAGGCCCTGGCACAGGGTGCCCAGAGCAGCTGTGGCTGCCCCTGGATCCCTGGCAGTGTCCAAGGCCAGGCTGGACTTTGGGGCTTGGAGCAGCCTGGGACAGTGGGAGGTGTCCCTGCCCATGGCAGGGGTGGGATGTGTTGATCTTCAATGTCTCTTCTAACCCAACCCATTCTTTAATTCTATGAGTCAGCAATGCTAAAATGAGATATTGACTTATTCCAATGTGTATTAACCATCATTTCAAACCCAGCTGACAGCAGAACCACAGGAATTAATCCTCCCCTGCCCTCATGCTCTGAATCAACAGGTACCTGACCCTTCCACTTCCTTTTCCTTTCTCCCCCCTTTTCCCTGTGGTGCATTGCCTCCAATAAGGATTTTGCTTAGTTTAGAATGTGTGTGGCCAATATTAAACCTCGATTAGTGAGCAGTACCTGCCCCAGCCCCCTCCTACCCATTCCCAGCACTCACAAGGAGTTAGAGAGACTGAACTGTGGCCATCGAAAAAAATTCATTACAAGAAGCATTTCAAGAAAAACCTGAGCCTGGCCTACTCCACAAGACAAGAAAGACAATTTTTCCTGCTAAAGGGCAGAAGGAATGGACAGTTTGATCCCATGGAGCATCCTTTCAGTTCTGCTCCAGCGCCTGCCTGTGCACCGTGGAACAGCAAATCCTGCTCCTCCCGCCCAGCCGCTTCCCTGGCCGTGCCCTCACCGGCCCCAGCACGGCCTGAGCTTCAAATCGTGGCCAAAACCCAAACACACCAGGCAGACAAGGGGTGGGGCCGTCTCCAGAGCTGCTTTTCCATGCAGGGGGATTGAAATCCCACAAAACCTGGATACCAGGCTGGGTTCACACTTCATGGATGAGCCAGGGAGGCTCAAGGACGTCCAGAGAGCTCCTGTGGGTACCCTGGGGATCTCCAGCCTCCTTGGAATCCTTTCCCTGCCTGCCCAAGGAATTTTTTCATTCCTAGGAGTCAAGGCTGTGTGTGTAAGTGGGAACTTCCCCTCAGTATCCAACCCTAAAGCTCCATCCTGCCTCCAAGGTGACACCAAACATCCCTCCCCAGCTCCCCTGACTGCTTCCAGGGCCTTGGAGGAATTGGAGTTTACACCACAGACCAGAACCTGTGGTCTCTTTTAACTGAAGGAAGCTTTTTTCATTTATGAAGCCTGTCTTGGGAAGAAAAAAACTACAACATTTACTCTCTCAAGGTGTTCTGGTCTTAAAACTTTTATGTTTAGCAGGAAATTCTTGCCATACCACAAGGCTTTCCTCACAGCTTTTATTCCCTGGACAAATTTATTTCATAAATAATTGTTTCCTTAACTGAAATATTCTGATTTTAATTAAAAGGAATGATTTTAAGGACTGGCTCGAGAAAGAAATCGTTGTAAGCCTGGAACAATGAATACAGCAGTGAGAGGTAGAGTGGCATTTAACACAGCCCACTGCACTTGTGTAAGGACAAATATAGTCAATTACACACAAAAAGCACAATTTGGACTAAAACCTAGAGATAAATTCAACAAAAAAACCCCTGTACCATCAGGAGTCACTAAATCTTTAACACAAAATTACATTTCATTTTTCACTGCTGGTTGCTTCATGCTCTACCTTGATCTGATATTGATTTAGTCACACACTGAGCTCCCAAAAATCTGTGTTTCCAAGGGAGGCACTGCTCTGATTTGTCCTGCAGGTACACACAGGGATGAAAAACCAGCCAGCTTTTCCAGCCCCTCCTTGGAGCAGGCGCTGCCACGGAATTAGGGCGGCTTTGGATCCCATCGAGGATCATCCACTGATTTTGGGAAGGGACACACGGACTGGTTCCTCAGAAAAACGAGGAAAAAAGAGGATATTCACTTGCTGCTTGCTGCTTGCTCCAGAACAATTCCTTTATATCAGTCAGGGAAGTTATCCCAACTTTTCTTAGCGAGCTATCCTTGGAGTAAGGCTGGATACAGCATTCCAGCCCAGGACATGTTGGGAAGGCACTCCCAGATTTCTTAGCCAGGAAATGGATTTTTCCTGGCTTTCTGTTTTTCTCCTGACCGTCAGAAGAAAGGGTTGACACCCAAGGGTGGCCCTAAGGAGCAGCAGCTGCCCCGTGCCAGGGGGATGTTCCAGCTGGGGAAAACCCCAGCAAACCCACCACACCGTTGGGGTGATATTTCCTGGGGAGCCCTGGAAATCCAGCTGCATTTATTTTCAGCAGGATAAATGAGAATAATAAAGAAAAAGAATAACTAAATGAATAGCCTCATTTCACCCCCAAAGGTTTAATTTCTGCTGTGCTTTGCTCGTGAAAATCTGTTGTTGGAGATGGTGTACTGTTGTTGGGATAATGGCATAACTGGAGAGGAAATTTTTAGATCAATATCGGCAGGAAAAATCCTGTCCAGCCCCACTGACTTTTCTGTGGGCGGCCACCATTCAAAACTTCATTTTTTATTCCATTTATTTCTTAACAAGAGCATTTGCATTCATGCATTAATACATGAAAGGGGAAAAAAAAAGCCCCAAAACCCCCAAAAGGAAAGAATAAAGTCGACAGCCAACAAGCTCCTTTTCAGGATTTATCCTGGTTTTCTTTAGATACATTTTGAAGGAAACCATCTTTAAAAATGAGCATTTAATGTAGCAAACAGGATCTAAAAATGAGCATTTAATATTCCATAGGGGATTTAAACTGAGCTTGAGACGGCTGAAGATGCCCAGAGCCCAAGGGGAAGAGCCAATGGGAAGCAACATTTTTAAAGAACTTTTCCTACGGCTGCAACAAGTGGAAGAAATTCTTCTCCTAAATTCAAACGGTAAGATTTTAAAAAATAAATATTTATTTGCTTGCCTTAGGCCATTCTAATGAGCCACAGGTTGTGCTCAAGCAGCACAGCTTGAGTGCTGGAAACACTCCTTGGTTTCCTCCTCACATTATTTGCTGTAAAATTAAAGCTGGGCAGGCTCTGCAGGACCTGAGTCCAAATTAATCTTGACAATCTTCTGGAAAATGTCTATTAAAGCTCAGAGCTCAAAAGCTTAATGTGAGCACGGGGCCTGCTCTGGCAGCTCCCACCCCAGAGCCGATCCCACACTCATTCCTGGGTTTGTTGAAAGGCTTGTTAATGCTGGAATGGATGGGTTTGAAGCCCCTAAAGCGCAGCAGCAGGTTCTGTTCCCTCTCCAGAGCTGGTTTGTTGAGAATCATCAACAGAGACACCTGGAAAAAGCTCGGCCACACTTTTCCATGGCCCTCTCCAGGGAAACCCTCACCTCAGCAGAGGCTGGGAAGCCTGGCCAAGTCCCTGAGTATTTTCCCAGGAGTGTTTCCATCCCTGACTGAAACGAGCCCAGTGGAATTCCAGCCAAGGAGGACAGGTTGGGAGCTGGGATCTCCAGCCAGCCAAGGACGGGGGGAGTGAGTTGGGCAGGACTCTGCTCCCAGATCAAATCCCAGCTTGGATGAATTCCCTGCCCCTGGCTGAGCTGTGCCACCCTCATCCCAGGGCCTCAATCCCATGGTATCAATCCCATGGTATCACCTTCCTGGATCCTCTGGAGATCTGGCTGTGCTCAGCCCCTGCTCCCAGGGAACCAGTGCAAGGGCAAGAGGAACCGCCTCCGGCTGGGCCAGGAGAGGTTTGGATGGAACATTGGGAAAAATTCCTCCTGGAAAGGGTGGTCAGGCACTGGCACAGCTGCCCAGGGGGTGGTGGAGTCCCCATTCCTGGGATTTAAAGTTGTGTGGGTGTGACACTTGGGGACATGGGCAGTGGTGGCCTTGGCAGTGCTGGGGGAGTGGTTGGACTCGAGGATCTTAGAGGGTTTTTCCAACCTCAAAGATCCTATGAATCATGTAGATGTTATTTTATACAGATATATATTTTAAAAATACATTTTAAATAACATCTATTTGTAACAACTAATTTTTATTAACAATAGTATTATTAACACTTATCATTAATAATATTATTGTTGTTATTATTGTTTCCTTTTCCCTGAGTCCCTTTCTTCTCCAATACTAACTGGATAATCTTAGAGGGTTTTTCCAACCTAAAAGATCCTATTAATCATGTAGATGTTACATTTCATATATATATATATATATATAAAATACATGGTATATAATATACATTTATTATCTACTTGTATAAACTAATATTTTATTAATAATGGAAGTATTCACATTTACCATTAACAATATTATTGTTGTTGCTATTATTATTTCCTTTTCCCTGAGTCCCTTTCTTCTCCAATACTAACTGGATAATCTTAGAGGGTTTTTCCAACCTAAAAGATCCTATGAATCATGTAAATATTATATTTTATATATATATACACATATATTTATACTATACATGGTATATAATATATATATAACATTTAAATATATAATTATAATTAAATATTATATATAATTATAATTATAATACATATATAATTATATAAACATAATACATTTAAAATATTATCTATTTGTATAAAATAATATTTTATTAATGGTGGAAGTATTCACACTTCTCATTAATAATATTATTGTTATTATTATTATTTCCTTTTCCCTGAGTCCCTTTCTTCTCCAATACTAACTGAATAATCTCAGAGGGTTTTTCCAACCTAAAAGATCCTATGAATCGAGTAGGTGTTGTATTTTATATCTATATTTATATTATACGTGTTATAGAATACACATTTTAAATAATAACTATTTGTATAAACTTATATTTTATTAATAATGGAAGTACTAACATTTTTATTGATAATAATATTGTTGATTTTATTATGATTTCCTTTTCCCTCAGCCCCTTTCTTCTCCAACACTAACTGGGACAAGCCTGGTGTAGTAACAGCTCAGTAATGTCCGAGCAGCACTGGGATGGCTGGAAGCCCCACAGGGGCCTGGGCCTTCCCTTCCCGACAGTTTGGTGACATTGCCTTCCCTTTGGGATCATTGTGGTGACATGAAACACAATCTGTTCCTGACACTGTGGCACTGGAATTCATTAAATCATGGAATGGTTTGGGTGGGAAGGGACCTTAAAGCCCACCCAGTGCCATGGGCAGGGACACCTTCCACTGTCCCAGGCTGCTCCAAGCTCCAGTGTCCCTGGCCTTGGACACTGCCAGGGATCCAGGGGCAGCCACAGCTGCTCTGGGCACCCTGTGCCAGGGCCTGCCCACCCTGCCAGGGAACAATTCCTTCCCAATATCCCATCCAGCCCTGCCCTCTGGCACTGGGAAGCCATTCCCTGTGTCCTGTCCCTCCATCCCTTGTCCCCAGTCCCTCTCCAGCTCTCCTGGAGCCCCTTTAGGCCCTGGCAGGGCTCTGAGCTCTCCCTGGAGCCTTCTCCTCTCCTGGTGAATACCCCCAGCTCTCCAAATAACTGGGATTATTCATTATTGATCCTCTCCTAGGCTTAAATCTCTGAAGGAACTGAAGGAAGCTTTGGGAAAATCAAACAGAATGAGTGAAAGTTTTATTTTTCGTTCTTTATGTTACTCATCCATCCTGCATTTTACAGCAAACTAAAGCTCTGCTTTTCTAAAAACTCCCATTTTACTGTTCCAGAAGCACAAGAACACGCCCCAAATGGGTCTAAACAAGCTGAAACCCCAGATTTTTTCCCTTGAAAGGGTGTTTTTTTGTAAAAATGTGTCTTTTTTGACACACTTTGAATGACTCAGGTGAAAGCTTGTCTCTCACCCCTCGGCTCTGGGACTCTTTGCCAATGAATAACTCACAACAGGAAAAGCAAAGCTCCCCCTCCTCTCAGGAGGATGGGCAAACAGCAAAGAAAAATCATTATCATCATCATCATCATAATCATTAAAACCAAAAGAGATGAGAAGGAAATAAATCAAATACTGCACTCATTAAAAAAAAAAAAAAAGGCAAGAGAGGACGGCAGTTTCATGGGATTTTTGGATAAATAAACAAGTGCCATACCTTTTCAAAAATTCCATATACTCAGTATGCTTGATGAGGCCAGTCCTCATCATTATTGTTTGAAAACATTGCCGATCAATAGCCCAAAGTTTCACATTTACGAGAGCTGGAAAAAAAAAAACAAGACAAGGGGAAAACGTGATTAGCAAAAAATGTCCAAATTCCTGTTGTGAACTGCAGAGGAAAACGGTGTCATTGGTGAGCAAGCACGGGAATGGGGAACACTGCAAACCAGGAAACTCGGCTGCTGGACATGAAAGCATGCACTGGAATTTGGGAAAATCCTGGTGTGGGAATTGGATGTGGGGTTTTGGAAAGATGGCCTGAAAGCAGCTGTGAGAGGAGGAGAAATCAAGGCAGGCCCAAGGTGAGCAAGGATTTTGGGGTCAGTCCATCACAACCTGAGTGATTTTGGGGCATTTTTAGGGCATTATCCAGCAAAATCCATTGAGGTTTCATCCTGCTCCCAAATTCCTCCTTGACCTCAAGGAAACTTCCAGAGCCAAGCCCTGTTACACCCTGATAATGAAACACCTCCCAGCTGGGGAGGTTTTGAGTCACTCTTTTCCAGCTTTACTTTTCGGGTCCCTGCTGAATGCCAAGGCTTCTGAGTTACTCACCAAACATCACATCCTATTCTTCAGAAGCAAAATTCCATTATAAAAACAGAAAACCAGCATAAAGCAGAGAGTAGAACCTCAAAAGGTCCAGTTTTCATCTCAGCTGTGGCATAGACATTTGCATTAACCATAAATGCTTGAGAGTATACAGTTTATAATAGGGCTTCTCCTTAGAGAAACGGTTTGATTAAAGCTATTCCCCAGCCCTCTACACTCGTATTAATTTCTTTTATTTTCAGAGAGTAAACGCAATAAATTCCATCCCCGTACGCCCATTTGACTGCATGAAACAGCACGAGGCAAAGAGACTTTCAGCAAAATATTTACAAATACTCTCCCTGATAAGATCCATGAAATGAATGTGCTTTGATTGGCTGGTCCTTCAGCTCCCAAACCTCCTCCTCAATGAGATTTTATCCCTAACTGCGTTTGCAAGATGGAAAACCTTCAAAGTGCAAACTCAAAGATTTCTTCTTGAATTGAACGGCAGAACAGCCTTTAAAGCCTCTTCTGGTTTTCGACACAGAAACTTCTCTTGGAGAAGCACTTTTAGTTTTATAATCAAAGCGACACCTCCTGGGATGGGGCCTCCAAACCTCCCTGGGCAGCCCCTGCCAAGGCCTCAGCACCCTTTCCATGCACAAATTCCTGCTGCTGTCCAAGCTGAGCCTCCCCTGGCGCAGCTTGAGGCCCTTTCCCCTTGTCCTGTCCCTGTTCCCTGGCAGCAGAGCCCGGCTCCCCGTCAGGAATTGTGGAGAAGTGCTACTCTCTCATTTTACAGCCACAACACACTGTTACATCCTATATATATATTTTAAAAAATTCATACACCAGCCACCCCCAAGGTCCACGCAGCCCAGGATTTGGGTAAAGTGCAGACAATGTACTTCTGTATTAATTAAACCACTAATCACACCTTATAATCTCATTTCTCCTGCCTTAATGACAAACAGCTGCTTTATTAAAGGCTAATCAGGGTGGAGATTTAAATGTCAGTAGGACCCTTATAATCAGCATGAGCAGCATCTCCTGTTGCGCTGAAACCCCCTGTCAGTGCTGAACAAACAGGAGGAATTCTGTGGGGTTTGATGCTCTTAAAGACTTCAAAGTTATCTATTTACGAGTGCCCCGAGATGAAAAATATGTCAGGGATGTGTCCCACAAATTCAACATCCACTGGGAATTAGAACAGACACAGCCAGAGATTCCCCGGCCCATTCCTCTCCACAGAGCCCATGTTGGATGCTGGAAGTAAAATATAAAATATCCCATTCCCTGTCTGCAGGAGGCACAACCAGCAAGAAATGTGAGAAACAACAGGATGGAAGCAGACGTGTCTGCAAACAGGAGTTTCCTTACTCAATAACCTACATCATCCTGCAATCAGAGCTGCTTCAATTAAAGTTTATTGCCTCTTTTACACTTTTTCCCAGCAAAATGCCAGAGCTGGGGCTCTGTTTGATCTTTGGAACAGCCCAGAACGAAATCACTGCTGGTCCAAAACCTCCCAGGAGTTTGGACAGGGATGCCCAAACCTGCAGTTTCTGTATGGCTGCCGTTTTAGGAGCTCTCCAGGTGAGGGGATTGGGCCCTGCAGAACATTTCAATTGCACATGGAGAAAGCAGATTGATGGGAATTATGATTTATGATGATTTATGGCAGATTCCCGTTGTGGTTTGAGGGCTGAAGGCAAAGCAAATGCTGCTGGAGAAACAGGGAAGAGCTGAAGTAAAAGTACCAGGCTTTCCTGGGTCAGAACTGCATGGGGCTGGAGATGTTAGCAGGAAAGTTTAAAGTTGAAATGCTTTTCATGGTTAAGCCCTAATTTCTGATTGAAGCTGCCTGAAATGATCTAAATCAATGATTTCAGTAAGTGAATCAAACCCCTCTCCATCAACACACCTGATTAAAGCAAATCTAAAAACTCAATAAACGATTTCGAACTTCTTTGCCAGGAACAACCATTTCCAAACTTTTCTTCCTACTTATTTACCTGGGAACCCACGGAAGTACATCCCACTGTAAAGGGGTGAACAGAGGAGTGCAGAGTCCAGCCCTGGGATATGCCCCAGCTGGTTCATCCACGTCCAGAGCCTTCTCTTGTCCAGGCTGAACAGCCCTAAATCTCTAAATAACAGGGATTTTTCATCATTGAACCCCTCCAGCCCTTAATTCTCTTTATTTTCAATACTTCCATCACATCCCCAGCCTGCCAAAGGTCCAAGTTTGGGCTGTTTTGCTTCAATTCCTCTTCCACAAGTGGCTGAAGATCATCAGCTCCTTTCTCCCTTCATCACGTGCAAAGGCCGTGAAATAAAGGGAGGAAATGCAAAGTTTTAAGTTAAATATTTACACAAGAGCAACCTAAATACTGTTGATGTTATTCAATACGACACATTTTATGTCAGATAGTTGGGAGAGTCCTGAATATTAAAAAAAAATCCTTGACACCAGAGCAGCCAGCAGGAGCGTTATTTCCAAAATGAAATGCAATAGACGGATGGCCCTGCATCCTTTAAGCATCTTCCCAAGTTTTTATGTGCTCACTGAAGCCTTCCCAAGTTTTTTCAAGGATCATCAGGTGAATCATCCTCAGCCCAAGTGCTGCTGGCAGTTACCAGACCTGAAAGTTATTACTCCCTTGCACCCCAAGGTGGAATTCATCAGCTCGCTTTGGCTTTTGGGCTATTTTATCCCCAAAATTATTTGTTTATCTGCCCTCAGGCAAAGAAACAGCCGCAACTTTGTGTCCTCGGGGCTTTTTTTGGGCAGACAAAACATCAAATTTCCACTCCTATTTAACCATCTTCCCACTCGGCTTGGGTTTTGCAGGGAATATTGTGGAAATTACCACGGGGGAAAACACAGCCATTTCCAGCTGGTTTTGGTCCCTCCTGTTTAAGGTATGAAATGATGATAAAAGCACACTTAATTAAACAGGAGGAGCACATGGAATTGCTTTATCCCTCCCAACACTCCAGGAATCCTGAGGGAGGCTCCAGCAGACTCCAGAATACAGCATGGAGTGATGGAGAGGACGGAGCAGCAAAAAATTCCTTTATTCCCAGCTGCTTCTGTCCCAAGTTTCTAACAACAGCACTGGGACAAGGATGACTCCATGCTGATATCCCGTTTTCCAGTAGCTCCTTTCCCATTGTTCCCCAGGGGAGGGTTTGTCAGTAAGGGAAGGAGTCATTTTAATTTGGCCGAGGATAAATGCAGAGACAGAGAAAAGCTCCCAGCGCCAGAGGGCAGGGCTGGATGGGAATTTGGGCAGGAATTGTTCCCTGGCAGGGTGGGCAGGCCCTGGCACAGGGTGCCCAGAGCAGCTGTGGCTGCCCCTGGATCCCTGGAAGTGTCCAAGGCCTCATGCCTGGAATGTTTGAGCTGCTGTTCAATCCCTGGTCTCAGAAGTGAC
This sequence comes from Cyanoderma ruficeps, assembly GCA_008694505.1. Classification (NCBI taxonomy): domain Eukaryota; kingdom Metazoa; phylum Chordata; class Aves; order Passeriformes; family Timaliidae; genus Cyanoderma; species Cyanoderma ruficeps. Next base: position 791,725 of record VZDJ01000325.1, on the reverse strand, counting down.
AAATAATAAATGCAGGGTTTGTGAGGAGGAAAGGAAGCAGGAAGGACATGGGAGACCTCCAGGGAGCTCTGCTTACACTCCAGTCAGCTCCAGGAACCCCGAGATTCCAAGGAAGTGTGTAAGGTTTGCTTAGAAATGACACCTGCCTGCAGAAGATCAGGCAAGACCCAGGAAAGAAGCGGAGGGAAATTGTAATGACCAAACTCTGCCCTTGAACAACATCAATCGCCTGGAGTGTTAAATATNTATAAATATAAATATAAATATAAATATAGCATTAAAAAGGCACCTGAAACTATTGACTTTAACAAACAGATCTGACCACATCTATCAGGCAGGGCTAAGCACAATCAGCTGGAGCAGGTCCAGCTCCAGTGTAGGATCCCTGGATTTTTCTTGGAGTAATGCAGCCTCCTATCCCAACATGTCACAGAAAATTCCGGATGAATTATTCAGGAGTAACCTCACCCTGGGCCCCTGATGTTCCCCTGTCATTTGTTTTTTCTCTAACACCACTCCCAAACCTTTGCTGTCTCCCCCAAATCTCTCCATCCCCTCCTGCAGGCTCCCAACTCCTCAGCCTGGCAGGGATTAATGAAGGAAGTGTTCAATTACATCAGCTATTTTCCTTGGAATTTCAAACCCCTTGTACTACAAGCCTTGCTAATTACCCGCCCTGATCTGCTCTTTGTAACCTGTTATTTTACACAACCTTTCCCTGCCACCTCTTATCCCTCCCGGCAGAGCTCTGCTCCTCTCAGCTCCTGCAGCACACGGGTTTGCCCAGGTTGTTAATTAACCCTTGTAGGAGCACCAGCTCCCAAGATGCTTCAGGAATCTCCTTCAGTCCTGAACACTGAAAGCTGAAATAATTCAGGAAGAACAAGCTGGAAGCCACAAGAAACACTCCCAAATCCTATCCGGAGTGTGATGGAGAGTGATGTGTGTGAGGGGAGATTAATGGAAAGCCAGAAAGGCTCTCAGGCAGGTCAGAAGTCTCAAATTAAAGAACTCATTTAGTTCACTGAATGCAAGGTGGGGTGAGGGAAAACGTCTCCAGTTATTTGGGGATGGAAAAGAGGAAAAACAACACAAATCTCTCCTGGAAGGTGGAGATTCGGCCTGGGACAAATTGGCTCACTGGCATGCCAGGAGCATGGAAGCAGTACCAGGAAAGGGGAATGAGGAAAGGAATAAATTCACATTTAAAAGAGATCACAAATCAGTTCTAGCTCAGTGCCCACAGGAGCTCCAATCCCAAGGAAAATTAATATTCCCAATTTAAAAAGGGATCTTAACACAGCCCTGAGTTGGAAGGGGAAGTGTTGATAAATGGAGAAGTTGATGTGGGGGCCCATTAAAGAGGGAACAGGAGGAACAGCACCAAAAAGGCAACTGAAAAATAGCTCAGAGAGAATCCCCAACATGGGAAGCAGAGTCCTGGAATGCAGGTGGGGCAGGAACTGTGCTCTGGGAAAGGAGGAATTGCTCTGCTGCTGGCAGAGAAGGAAAGGCAGGAAGAATGGCAGGGCACTTTGTGGTAGTGAGGGGACAAAAAGGGTCCTAAAAGCAGCAGAAATTCCAGGTGGCAGCACCTGTGGGGCCTGAATCTGAGCAGGAACAGTGGCAAGAGCCTCGTGGAAGATTCTGGGAAGATGATGCAGATATCTGCAGGCTGTTTGCTTTCTCATGAATCACAGGATCATGGAATGGTTTGGGAGGGAAGAGACATTAAAGATCAGCTGGTCCCACACAGGGACACCTTCCAAGTCTGATGTCAGTGAAGGTTTCCTTGTTCTCCAGGCCTTGTGAGCTATGGCAAGGGTCAGAACGAGGCAGGGCAGCCCTGGGATTGGGCTGGATCAATGGAAAACATCTTCCCCTTGTGTCTGAACATCCCCTGACAAAATCAGGGGAAATCAGAGAATCACATAATGGTTTGGGTTGCAAAGGATCTTAAAACTCATCCCATTCCACCCCTGCCATGGGCAGGGACACCTTCCACTGTCCCAGGCTGCTCCAAGCCCCAAAGTCCAGCCTGGCCTTGGACACTGCCAGGGATCCAGGGGCAGCCACAGCTGCTCTGGGCACCCTGTGCCAGGGCCTGCCCACCCTGCCAGGGAACAATTCCCGCCCAATATCCCATCCAGCCCTGCCCTCTGGCAGTGGGAAGCCATTCCCTGTGTCCTGTCCCTCCATCCCTTGTCCCCAGTCCCTCTCCAGCTCTCCTGGAGCCCCTTTAGGCCCTGCCAGGGGCTCTGAGCTCTCCCTGGAGCCTTCTCCTCTCCAGGTGAACACCCCCAGCTCTCCCAGCCTGGCTCCAGAGCAGAGGGGCTCCAGCCCTGGGAGCAGCTCCATGGCCCCCTCTGGATTCATTCCAACGCCTCCATGTCCTCCTTGTTCTGAGGACTCTGAGCAGGGCTGCCCCAAGTGAGGAGATCCTTTCCTCTCTGCTCACCCCAGGGTCCCTCACAGAGCTCTGCCACAGATCCTGATACCAAAACATCTAAAATATGCAGTTCATCCTCATCCACTGGTTTTTCCCTAAGGGACAACATCACTCAGGTTCAGGAGATCTATTCCCAGCTCTTAGTTATCCAGAAGGGGGTTGGAAGGAAATCTCCTTTTTAAAGGGCTGCTCGCAGGGCAGCAAAATCAATGATCATTTCTCCAAAGTAACAAACCATTGTTTTAATGCTTTTT
>VZDJ01000325.1:714525-788882 GCA_008694505.1 Cyanoderma ruficeps | reverse complement strand
AGAGCAGTCTGTTTTCCCTCCATAACCAGTCCCAAACATCCCAACTCTGATCCCAAAGCTGAGCGGCCTCCCCTCAGGTCCCAGCCCAGGGATTTTGCTGCAGGAGCTCAGGGGATGCCCCTCCCTCTGCAGGGATCCTCCTGCAGCCACCTCTGGGCTGGAAGCCTGGAGCAGGATCCCAGGCACTCAGCTCCAGAGTTTCCAAAGGGAAGATGTCACCTCTGCTTTCGGAGCTGCTTTGTAGCTTTTACTTCTTTTCTAGTTCAACTGCATGGCTTGAATTTATTTTGCTGCCTGAGCTCCGAGCTGCTCCCTTGGGCTTTGGATGGGACAAAATTAAATTGTACCCTGAAGTGATGGCCCCTAAAGAGCTAAAATGGAAAGGGAAAGTCAAACTGCAGCTGTCTGGGTGTAAAGCAACGTGAAAGATCTCTTTTTACAGGACGTTATGAGCAGAATGATTCTGCTGAGCAAAAGAACATGCAGAGAAATCAAGGAGTTTGGGACTAAATAATATAAAATAAAGCAGTGGAATGAATTATTCTGGGACTGTAGGATTGGTGAAGCTGAACCACACAGTCAGCTCCACAGAACTGACAGGGAGAAAATGGAAATAATCACAACACTGAGATACTGGAATATCCCAGGGATAATTTCTTGTCCCTTGTTCAGGAGGCTCCAAGGCTGGGGCTCCCCTTCTCCAGCTGGGATTTGGTTTCACCAGGAAAAAAGACATTGAGGAAAAGGGACAGAGGGAAAAACCACACACCCTTCAGAGGCTGCAAGGAAAATAATCTCACAGGAAAGCTGTGGCACATTTTAAACCCAACTACTCAAACTCCTAGTGCCACCTTCTTCCTTGACATTCTGTTTTCTCTCCAAGCCTGAAATCTCATTGTATAAATCAGACCTTTGCTCCATTTAAATCAAAATTCACTCAGGTTTCTAAGATCTACTCACATAAACCAGATTTAGATGCGAAATGAGGGTGAAATCCTTCCCTGGCAGGGTGGGCAGGCCCTGGCACAGGGTGCCCAGAGCAGCTGTGGCTGCCCCTGGATCCCTGGAAGTGTCCAAGTAAGGCTTCATGCTGTATAGTAGAGTTTATTGATTTAAGTATGATGCAGATGATAATAGAATAAGGGGTGGATAATGTCTTGGGTTATGGAGCCTAATTGTATGTTCCATTTTCATCTGCTGAAAACAGTTGGGGGGTTGTTCCTCTTTATCCCTTGTTTACTCTGGAGGGAGGGGGGCGGGTGCCTTTTGATAATGGCCCAACGGTTAATACCAGGTAGGGCATTGTTCTTATCTGTCTCCATGATGGGCCATGACGACTCCCCAGGCTGTTCTTCTCCCCAAGCTGTTCCCCTTCCCAACACATACCCACATTCCATCATCCTATTGTGAGATGCTCCACCCAGTGGGAGGAGACAGCCATTCCTACTGGATAAAGCTGGAACTCAGGACCAGGAGGCCCCTTTTCTTGCTTCATCTGATTACCGGAGGAAGACTGGACCCTTCTCACCACCTCAGGACCCTTTTGGCTACAGGATCATCTCTACCTCAACAGAACCACATCTGCCACTCCAGGAGGACTCACTTTTGGACTGCTTCCGACACCCTGACCAACAGGGCATCGGGTTGTAGCTTTGACCTTGTCAGGGCTTTCCAGAATTGTGTTTGTTTGTTTGCTGGTTTGGTGGGGTGGTTTTGTTTTTCTACCACATTTGTATTATTGATATTCCTAGTAAAGAACTGTTATTCCTATTCCCAAATCTTTGCCTGAGAGCCCTTAATTGTAAAATTATAATTTGGTGGGGGTGAGGGGTTTACGTTCTCTATTCTAAGGGGAACCCCAGTTTCCCTGGCAGATACCTGTCTTTCTAAACCAAGACAGATTCTAAACCAAGACAGCCAGGCTGCACTTTGGGGCTTGGAGCAGCCTGGGACAGTGGGAGGTGTCCCTGCCCATGGCACTGGATGGGATTTCAGCTCCCAACCCAAACCAGTCTGGAATGAACTTCAGGCAGCACAACTTATCCGAGAACAGCAGCAGGAGTGAAGATTTTGTCTCCTTGCCCCACGCTCAGCTGCACATTTCCTGCTAAATCAACCTGCAATTTAACATCCAACAGAATGACTCCACTGCTGCCATCTGCAAACAAAGCTGAACTTCCAGCTTTGAGCTGCAATCCCAGTATTTTGAGAAACACAGAGCAGTTAAACCGGGGCTTGGCAGCACACTGGGAACATGAAGCAGCTCAAAACCCCAACAACAGAAAAGCTTTTCTCGGTGTGATTAAAAAGAGGCACTTAGCTAAATGAACTTTGCAGTAATTCCTCCTGTTTCGACTCTTTCTTTATTTCCCAAGAGCAGCATTTCCTACACAATGATTAAATAACCCATGCTCAGGTTTTTCTCTCCTGAGCATTCCCTGTTTTCCACACCAGATAGAAACCTCTCCCATCCTGCAGAATCCCTGTGCTGTTATCCCTGGGTCCTAAAGGTTTTGCTGTGCTTAAATAGCATGGAGGAGGTGCAGAGAGCTGCCTTAATCCACTGCCCAGGGTTTGTGTGTGCCCTGGGGAAAAGATGGGGCTTGGGGGACTTCATCTTATCAAGCAAATCCCAAATCCAAGGAGAGCCCGTTCCCACAGGACAGCTGGGATAACAGGATCATCACAGATTCCCAGTTTGGGTTGGAAGGGTCTTTAATCCCATCCAGTCCCACCCTCTGCCATGGGCAGGGACACCTCCCACTATCCCAGGCTGCTCCAAGCCCTACCCAACCTGGCCTTGGACACTCCCAGCTTAGAAGTCTTTTCCAATCTTACGGATTATACAATTTTAATTCGATTTTGCTCCTGTGTAACCTCAAAATCATGTCAGATTTGACATCCAGTTGTCAATTTCTCCCCCAACACCAGCAGCTTGGAGCTCTTATTAACCAGAGAGTGGACACCACACCTCCTTCAGGTGCTTCAGCAAACAGATCCAGCAGCCTGCAATCCTTATGGAAACAGGAATTTCATCCTCCCTGTCCCCTGAAATCCAGTTGTGTTTTAGCCCATTGGCTTTTTATTCCCAACTCTGCATCTAACTCCTCCTGAAATGAGCTGACCTCTGGGCTTCTCTTTGCTCCTGGACTTGGAGCCCTGTGGACCACCACAGGCTGCACAAAGAGCAGCAGCAGCGCCAGGTCCCGAGGAGCAGGGAAAGGGAAAAGTCTTAAAATATCACAGGAGGAAACTGTTCAGACACCCCAGGGTGGCACTCCTGTCACTTCAGAGGCTTTTTGGGATGTCTGCCCCAGAAGTCAACATGGGAAGGCTTTGTAGGGTGCTGGAGGTGGGTCTGGATCCAGCAGCACGTGGATCACACGTGGTGGGAGCTCTGAGAGGTGTTCCTCCACCAAAACCAAACCAGTGAGGCAAAACCTATGGGGGACGAGAAGGGCACTCCCATCAACACCAGTTTGCTGCTCCAACCCAAACTGGGAGGCAGGTGGAATCCTAAAATCATAGGATCAGGAATCACTAAGGCTGGAGAAGACCTCAAGGACCATCGAGTCCAACCAAGATCCCAGATCCACCACTAAACCACGAAACAGAGCCACTGGCAGTTCAAAAGGCACAAAGCTTGCTGGAATCCAGCTGAATCCCACCTGGTTCATGGGCAAAAAGGGAAAAAAAAAAGAGATAAATATCAGGAATTTCTCTGCAGAGGGAAAGGGGGATATAAAGAAATAAGGGCAACATTTGTTGCAGGGAGTTTCTGCCGTGTACTACTCCCAGGGCTGGGAAAACAGCCCCAGGGTGCACAGAAAGAATTCAAATTCCTCTTTTTGCCTGATTTGTTTCCTCTGGGAGATGAATTCCACCCCCAAATTCCAGGTGGGCTCACTCCCTGTGTCACGGCAGCACAGGCAGGTTTCCACCTTTATTTCCACAACACATCCAAAGGCCCCACCGAGGCTGCCAGAGCTCCAGGAGTGCTTGGACAACGCTCCCAGACACAGGATGGGATTGTTGGGGTGTCTGGACAGGGCTAGGAGCTGCACTGGGTGATCCCTGTGTGTCTCTTCCCACTCAGATATGTAAATCCCACCTGCCTGCCTAGAAGACGGGACCCCAATTCTTCCCTCAGAGTTTGAAGCAGATAAACTTTGGGAAAAACTCTGCCCCCTTGGCCTGAGCCCCCAAAGCTTGGTCTCCAAACCACCCCATCAGCAGTGCAGGTGGAGGCTGGATTTCCCTGGCTGGCAGAGTGCTTTATGGGATTCACGAGGAGCTGCTTTTCCAAACCATTAAATCCATAATACCAACAGAAATAACACCGTGTATTCCATCAGGGAAACTTGTAGGGTTTCAATAAATGCTGCGAGGGACAGCTGGAATAAAAATATTCCCCGCAAATTTACAGAAGTTGTTCAGGGGCATAATGCTGCTCTGGCTGTTGATTAATACATTTGTCAAACAAAAATCCCTTCCTGATATGCAGAAGCATCATTCCATCATTGCAGAGGGTTCTGGCTCGGGTGGAAAACGCTGTTGACTGAACACTGACTGTGGTAGTTGGTGTCTCGGCTGGAATGCTCAGAAATCACACTGAAAATGGAACATCGAGGGGCTTTTTTTCCTTCCCCTAATAACATTTATTAATGATTTTTATATGTCTGCAGTCCCCAGCCAGCAGCCAGTCTCCATAATCCACACAACACTTGCTGCTGCGTCCCAAAGACAGCAGTGAACGTGGTTAAAACGCACTGGAATCTGCCTTCCCTGGAAAAATTGCTCATCGATTTCGGAGACAACTACATGCCAATGCTGCTGTTTAGGAGCTCTTCTTTGTTTAGAGCCAGCAGCAAGCTCAGCTGTTGGGGGAAACAGACATGAAAGACTGAACTAACAAGAGTGGAGTTTTAAAATGCAGATTAAAGCTGGATTTGCTTGATTGGAGTTGGGAAGGAGAAGGTGGGAAGGAGAGGTGGCCCTCACAGGGAAACCAGGCTTAGATAAACCTCAGGGTAGTTTGATGTAAATTTAGATAAACCAAGAGGAGCTGAGGTAAACCTGGGACAGGCAGAGGGAGGAGAGACCTTGGCAGATGGGATCCCAGAATCTCAGGATGGTTTCAATTGAAGGGGACCTTAAATCCCACCCAGTGTCACCCCTGCCATGAGCAGGGACACCTTCCATTATCCCAGGCTGCTCCAAGCCCCAAAGTCCAGCCTGGCCTTGCCCCTGAACTCCAGCACAGGGATGGCAGTGCTGGTTCTGTGTCTGCCCTGATTTCAGGATGGGAGGTGGAAGAGGGAGATGATGGACACGGAGGAGAATCTGCTCCCCTAATCCACAGGGAAGGGATTTACAGCTCCTTTCCACCAACCCAAGGGGCAGTTCAGCCTATCCAGCCACAGAGCTGGAACAATCCCAGGGAACACTTCAGGAGAGCCCTGGAGGGGCTGGAGCGTGTCCAGGGCAGGGAAGGGAGCTGGAAAAGGGGCTGGAGCCCCAGGAGAGGCTGAGGGAGCTGGGAAAGGGGCTCAGCCCAGAGAAAAGGAGGCTCAGGGGGGACCTTGTGGCTCTGCACAAGTCCCTGACAGGAGGGGACAGCCAGGGGGGGTCGGGCTCTGCTGCCAGGGAACAGGGACAGGACAAGGGGAAAGGGCCTCAAGCTGTGCCAGGGGAGGCTCAGCTTGGACAGCAGCAGGAATTTGTGCATGGAAAGGGTGCTGAGGCCTTGGCAGGGGCTGCCCAGGGAGGTTTGGAGTGCCCATGGCTGGAGGTGTCCAAGGAAGGGCTGGAGGTGGCACTGAGTGCTCTGGGCTGGGGACAAGGTGGGCACTGGGCACAGCTGGGACTCCATGGGCTGGGAGGGATTTTCCAGCCTCAGGGATCCTGGGATTAATTTCTCCCCTGACACCAGCAGCTTGGAGGTCTTATTAACCAGAGAGTGGACATCACACCTCCTGCAGGTGCTTCAGCAAGCAGATCCAGCAGCCTGCAGTCCTTATGAAAACAGGAATTTCATCCTCCCTGCACCCTGAAATCCTCCCTGTGTGGTTTCTGCATTAACATTAACTTTTGCCTCTTTTTGCACATTTAACCTCTCACAAGGGCCAGGTTTCAAGCACTTATTTCTCCTGATTCAGGGGATTGTAAGGTACTTATGCCTCAAGATTCTGATCCAGGGAAACACAGGATGTCTCCTGGACAGGCTCCAAAGCAGCACAGAAATGAATATATAGATACAAAAATATGTAAAGAGAACCAGGGTGCAGATCCCAGCAGCTTCATTTATGTGCTTGCAGCTCCCTGGAATTTCACACCTTTGTTGGCCTGTGGATCAGATCCTAAAACCAAAATAATCCACAACTGACTGAGTGAGGCCTTCATTGAGAAATAATTTGTTCTTTGCAAATCTCTCAGCTCTGACACAAAGGATGAAATCAGACTGAGCCCAGATACAGCCAGAGCAGCAGCAACAATCCCAAACCCAACTGGTTTTACATAACTATTTCTTCCCATGCTTCTCTTGGGATAAGGTGGGTGCCTGTTGGGCCTCAGTGATTTTGCCCAGGGAGAATTTCATCCACAATGATCATTTTTATCCTTTTAAAACTTTGAGGTTTGTGTTCTTTGGAGAGGAGCTGGAAGGCTTATTAAACATAGCTCCTCCATAGGAATTCCGGTGGGAATTCCAGCAGAACTGGCTGATTTTAATGGAGTTTTAATAGCACGGAGTTGAAGGCAGCTCCAGTTCATTTACCGAGTTGTGGGAGTTTTGAGAAGTTGCTTTTAATTTGGAGCTTGAATTGTATTTTCTCCTCCATAAAAAAGTAAGATTTTGTCTTGCAGATTTCCACAACAAAGAACAAGGACGGCTCACCAGAGTGGAAAAACATATTCAGAATTAAATATTCCAGAGGAATGAGGGGTTTGAAAACTCCATTGCCTTAAAAAGACAGGAATAATGAACTGGCATTTAAAGGAAGCTGCATTTAAATCACACAAAGATGGGGAGTGGAACCAGAACCAAGGGCAGGCACGAGTGCTGGAAAAATTCATAAATTAAGATATATATTAAGTTGCAAGGTCGTATTTTAAGCTGAAAATTCTCAGCAAAATTCACTGAAAAGGACTCAGTGGCACAGGACAAGACACGTGGGAAACTGCCAAATGAGAATTACTGAGTGACCTCAGTTGGATCCTTTTTTTAGTCCAAACCCTCTCATCCTTAAAGCAGCCTTGATCCCAAATAACAACTCCCCAAAGAACTGCTTCAGATCTGCTTTCTGCTGAAAATACTCCGATTTAGTCCCCATGAAAATGCAAACTCCGAACTTCCACCCCATGGTCAGCCTTAAATATCAAACAAATTAGGAGAGAAATGAGGAGCCTTGAAAGGAAATGAAAAAGGGCAGAGAAAAGGCAGAGTAAAAGTTAGTGGCGGCGTTAAAAGCATCTTGTTGCACCCCTGAGAGTTTTGGAGGAAATATAAACCAAATATCCCCAAAATAACATGAAATTAAAAAAAATAAAAATAGACATAAATAAAAATGAAATAAAATAAAAATAAAAAGCTGCAGAAAAGCATGAGAAGGAGAAAGACCATCTTTTAAAATGCTGATTGTACCTGGATGAGGGAAAAACAGGGACAAACCCATGGTGAGAGACCCGATGGAGATTTCTGAGGAGCATCAGGCAGAAGGTTGAGAGTAAAAGCTTTTCCAAGAGAACCTGCCGGGTCTGGGATGCCAAGTTTTAAAACAAGGCTGCAAAGGAGAGGAACTGAGGGCAAAAAGGCTGGATGAGGAGCAGACCCCACTGGCCCAGCCCCGAGGAGTTCCCTGACCATCCTGCTCCCAGCCAGGAGAAAAAGGAACCAAAGAGGGAGCAGGAAGGACTTCCAGAGAATACCTGGGATCAGGGATTGCCTTCATGGAATTGTGCTGGCTTTGACCCACCTGAACTCAGGGCTTCTCATGGGATTACTACAGCACATGCCCCTCGCTGTGCAATAAAGGTGAAAATAGAGGTGGAAAATGCTGGGAAAACGACTCCCAGAGGCTTCAAGAGAATCGCCCACTGCTTGGTCTGATGTCTGGAATCACACAGATCAGTAAAAATTAGGTATGAATGAATCAAAAGGGTCATTGCCACTCTTGCTGAGCGTAGGAGTAGGAAATCAGGCCCTTGGTTCCCCAAACTCAGCCTGGGGAAGGGCTGGAATGGCTCCATGGGCATTTCAGGGCGGGGGGGTTGACATGGTCTCTTCATAAAGGACCTCAGGGAAACTCAGGAGGGTTAAAAACAAAGAATCCTGGGATGAGCAGTGGGATCCCTGCTGTCCAACATGCTCTGGAAAAGAAGAGAGAGGTGAGGGTGAGGGAAAGGGGATCAAACTGGACAATGATGTAAAACCTGCTGGAGGTAAAAGCTGAAGAGGAGCTGCTGGACGCTGTAGAACCCACAAAATCAAACGGGATTTGGTGCTGAGGGATGGAAAATTACGCAGGAGGGGAGAGCTGAGCCTGCCCACAGAGATAAAGGTGTGGTGGCTGGGCAGGAGCCCAACAGCCCCTCCATCAGCAGCTCCATGTTCAGCATGGTCAGAAGGACAAAGGGATTGGGAAAAGACACAAGGAGGAAATCCTGCTTGGATTCCACACCCACCAATCCAATCCCACACCACGGAGCCGCTTTGCCAGGAGGCTGAAGGAGAGCACAAAGCAGCATGGAAAGGGGCAGGGGAGGAGGATCAGGGGCATCTGGCTCCAAAGTGACAGATCTGCTCCAGGTCTTCCAAGAGAGCTACAACCTCCTTCTGATGGGCTTGGAAAATGCAAAGCCAAGTCCTTAAAACATTCAGCTGGGATTTGCTTTTGCTGCCTATTCCCTGACAAAGCTGCATTTGGAAACATTTCTGCGCTGGGTGCAGGGCAGAGCTTTATTAAATCACCAACCACATGCCCACGTGAAATATTTAATGCCATGTTTGTTCCCTGCCCTGCACTCCTGGAAACAGACTACACAAACAGGAGACATGGATCAAAGTTGGGACACCTACATCAGGACAAAGGTTTTCCTTGGATACTCTCGAACTTTGAAATGCAAGGGAAGAGTAAGACCATGAAATATTTCTGTGTTTTGCACATTTCTGAGCAGCTCAGAAACACGACTTGCTGGAGATGTCCTTTGGCAGGGCGACAAAATTATCCCAAACTATCCAAAATCTCTGTCTCCTTCTGCCTATAAAATATCACCACAGTCTCCATTACCAGCATCATGGAATGGTTTTGGTGTGAAGGGGCCTTAAAGCCCATCCAGTGCCACCCCATCCCATGGGCAGGGACACCTTCCACTGTCCCAGATTGCTTCAATCCCCAAAGTCCAACCTGGCCCTGGACACTGCCAGGGATCCAGGGGCAGCCACAGCTTTATTCCAACTTGTATTTAACTTATAAAAACCAATTTTTAAAAAGCAGCAGTAGGGGCTGGGGGTGATGAACACGATCCAAGGGGGACAAGGTCTAAAACAAGAAAATCCATCACCTAAAGGAGAAGTTCCATGTGTACAAACCCACCCGTGGCTGTCAGCAGCTGAACTGGTTCTCCCCAAACTCATTTGAATTCAGCCAAAGGTGAAATCTCACTAAAAGCCAAATCTCACTAAAAATACCAAGCACACGGACTTGAGGCCATGTCACTACTTTTTGCCAGTGCAGCATCCAATGGAGCTGCACTAATCCAGGAATCAATCAAAAATCACTCCAAGGTCTTACATTTCTGACTGGTGCCAGGAGTCTGGGTTTGGATTGACCCCAAACTCAGCGTAACACATGTAACCTGAAATCCCAAATCATGGCAACACTTAACCCAAAATATCCCCTGAGAGGTTCTCCTACAGGAATCCCTCAGTGGTTGGGTGGTCCCTGAGCCCCACCAGGCTTTTCCAGCCCAAGCCCTTCTGGGATTCCGTGATTATTATGCAAATATCACACACTGGCATATCTGGAAAACCTCTGTAGTCCACATGTCAGCCCTTCCTCGGCTCTCCTCAAAGAGCTGCATGCTTCTCTATCCATTTCCCAGAAATGCAAATTATCACAGCGAGCTCTGTGGTGTAATTAAGCCATAACCTTGATTACATACTCAGCCTCCCAATAGATTGCTTATCCCTCATTATTAGCATACAAATATCCCAGGTATTCATGCCCTGCCTTGAAACTCGTCCAGGTTGTTCTGATTTCAAGGCAAAACCCAGGCCCAGCTCACTGAATCCCAGGATCCCAGAAAAGTCTGAACTGGAAGGGATTTTAAATCCATCTTATCCCATCCCCTGCCATGGGCAAGGACACCTTCCACTGTCCCAGGCTGCTCCAAGCCCCAAAGTCCAGCCTGGCCTTGGACACTGCCAGGGATCCAGGGGCAGCCACAGCTGCTCTGGGCACCCTGTGCCAGGGCCTGCCCACCCTGCCAGGGAACAATTCCTGCCCAATATCCCATCCAGCCCTGCCCTCTGGCAGTGGGAAACCATTCCCTGTGTCCTGTCCTTCCATTCCCTTGTCCCCAGTCTCTCTCCAGTTCTCCTGTTGGCCCCCACGGCAGGGGGTAGAACTAGATGAATTTTAAGGTTCCTATGATGCCTTAAGTTTGAGCTTTCATGTTTTTCAGTTTCTGTGCTGCCCAGGGGTGCAGTTCTGAGCCTCACATTCAGTGTCACTCAGCTCTGCACAGAGTAGGGAGACAAAACAAATCCTTTTCCTGCTGAAGACCAAGGACAACTTTCAGGCCCAAAAGCACAAACAAGGGTGGCTGAAAGGAGGAACGAGAAGGATGGGACCTCACAACCTGAACCTGTAACTGGACAATTAAACCCCAATATGCAAATGAACCAAAACTTATGAAAGTGTGAGACCTCGTGACCGGGCATCCATTTTGTGACCATTTTAGGCCCCCCTTGGGTGTAGCCCTGGTCAGGCTCCTGTCCTGCCCAAGGTGCACCCTAAAGGCCTTTCAATAAATCCCTACTTTATTCTCTGGCTCTGTCCAGTCTCTGTTTCAGGTCAGCCTTCCCAACCTTCCAACCTAAACCATTCTTTGATTCCATGGCAGGTAAATCCCCAGGATAACTTTGGAAAAGGCAGTCATTCCCTGGCTACAGCCCTGTGTTCCAGCACCTTCTGATGCCTTCTGGAGTCAGCAGAGGTGGAGGATGCTCAGCCTCAACCCTGATGATCCCAATCCTCCCTGGTTTAAGAAGATCTCCAGCCTAACCAGCACCCTGGCACCATTTTTCCTGCTGGAAATGCTCCTACAAGTGAAAATAACCACAATTCCCAGCTGAAAGAGAAGATTTTAATCTATTGCCATGTCAGTGCTTAATATCTTAAATATCATTTGTTGGGCACGTCCAGGGGATTGATTTTCTGATTAAAAATGCTGCTGCTCAGCTTTTTTCTAAAGGAAAAAGTTACAGGTCTCAAGACTGAACCCTAAATTCCATGAGGCACCACAGCTAGATTTTGAATTCTATGGGATTTCAAGCAGAGGAACCCAAGAGCACAAGAGATGTAAGTTGGCCCAAAATTTAGGCAATTATTTAACGGGTTGGAGTTAGGCACGACTTCAATTCAGCAAAATTCTCTTTCCTTCTGGGTGGAAGGCCCTGTCCTGGTTTTATCTGCAGTGGGGGATTTAATTATGAGGTTTTCTGGCGTCTGGCACAAGACATGCACCAGTTTGCATCACCAGACACTTCCAACCCCATCACAACCTCACCCCAAGCTAAGAAATACTGAGTTCAAGTACCTTGAAATTTGATCAGGGAAGTATTAAAGGTAATTCACGTCATCTTTGGGATCTATAAATCCAATTCTTTTCCTGCTGAGTGCATTTTACCTGAGGAGTGAGATCAGGGTAACAACAGAGGCCGTGACCGTGTGGCACATCTGGGAAAAACACAACACCAGCATGAATTTTCCATCCAGTTCCAGTCCCTGCCTGGACAGGGATTCCACCAGAACCAGGTTGCTCAGAGCCCCATCCAACCTAGCTCTGAAGCAGAAATTTATATTTTATTTATATATCCACCTAGTTGCACATTAATATATGTACATGAAGAAAACACGGATATATTTCCATGAAATCCTGGCATCCTGAGCAGCTCCTCGTGGCAGCTCAGCTCAGGGCTCATCTCCTCCTCCAGGAACTGTGCTCTTCCTGGTAAGGCAGACCCACCAATTCCAATAATCACCTTAATTCCACATTTCCCTGATTTTATTAACTTAAGTGGGACCCATAATCCAGTTGCAGCACAGACTCATTTAAATCGGAGCGAGCGCTCTTCCTGTGTCCTGAAATATCCATGACAAACCCAGGCTGGATCCTTCAGGCAGCCCTCCCACACCTCAGGGCAGGAGGCTCAAACCTCAACCCAGGCTATCAACAGACAGCATTTCTTACAAAATAATAACAAAAAAAAATTAAAAATCAACAATATAGGGCTCCTCGTCTTAAAGGCGAAATTTATGCTCAGCAGCCAATTAAATCAGGAAATAGAAAGTAATTAATTTTTTATTCTTTCCCTTGTTCTAGAGGTGAAGGTGTGACCAAAATGATGAATGAAGTTTTACACCTTGTTCAATATACTCTGTTTTTAGTCTCACTCTTTCCTCTACTCCTGTGTCTATATTTTTGTTCTGCTTAAGAGGTTTTTTTAATAAATGTCTACAGATGATGCCAAAACCTTTCTCTCACTCTTTCCTGGTCACCTGATTCTAATGCCAAGCCTCCCACTGGTCCCAGCTTCCAAGAGAGGTCACACTGGGCTGTAAATCTGGCCAGAGTGACTCCAAAATTCCCTCACACAAAATTCTCAGGACTCACATTTTCCTGCCTTCAAACAATAAAAGATTTTTTTCCATCCCTGTCCCCTTCCTGGGACTTGTGTAGAGATGAAGATAATAAATAAAGAGATTTTTGAGCACCTTCTGGGTATCAATTCCCAGACCTTTTATAATCACAAAAACATCTGTTTTCTCCCCACACCTCATTCAAGGAATGCCCATCCCACATCTCCTGATTTTCCTCTGATAGCCCACATCAAAAGGAGCGCAAACTGACCCGTGCTCACCCCGTTTGTGCTGCCATCAAACAGCTCCATTTCCCTCTCCCTTTGCCTTTAGGACACCCCACCACGTTGTCATTTCCTAATCCGAGCCTGTTTTCCAGGCCAGCAGCTCCATCTCTCCAGGCTCTGCTGGAGTTATCCCAGATTAGTTCCCTGCCCACAGATTTGCTCTCCCCGTGTCTTTTGGAGTCCTCACCTCCCCAAACATTTCAAACCACAAACCTGTGTGCAAAGGGCGGGCACTGAGGCTCTCAAACACATCAAATCCATGAGGGATAGAAGGGACTCCCACCTGCCCCACAGGCGGCAAAAAATGGGGAATATTTAGGGCGCGGAAATTGTTGGAGCAGAGTTTTCCTGCCTTGGGGAAAACCCAAGGGCTTGGTATCAGTCACAGCTCAATTCTGCCACTCATTTATCTCCACATTCCCAAACCTGGACAGGGCTTGGAGCCACCTGGGAGAGGGGAAGGTGTCCCTGCCCTTGGCAGGAGGTGAGATGGGATGGGATTTAAGGTCCCTCCAACCCAAACCACTCTGGGCTTTGAACCTGACTTATTAAAACCCTGCACTGAAAACAACAAATTTCTGAAGGCTCAGAACTAGTCAGAAACTTTCTTGCAAAACCATTAAAGCCCTGGAAAGGTCAAATGTAAATATGATTAGCACTGATTCCAAACAGTTGGTTGGTTGCCCCAGTTCTTTATTTCCAGTTTTCAGTCCATGAAGCACCTCCCTGTGCAAACACAACTGAATTGACATGGAATTTCCCTGTTACTCCCATCGCTCCCCCCTCCTCTGGCACTGGTTTGTTACTGGGATTTACACTCACTGCAGGCAATCAGTGTTTTAGCTGCGAGGTTCTAAAAGGAAGGATTTCATGTCGTAAATTCTAAATAATTCAACTCCTGCTGGAGATAAAAGGAACTACAGAATTATGCACGTTGCTCCTCTGCATCTTAAACCCATCAAAAACCGGGATGTAAAATGCCAGGATCGCACTTGATGCTCGAGCTCTCAGGGCATCTTTGCCTTGCAAAATGCTGGATTTTGCCTTGGATTTGGGGATTGAAAGGACCTTAAAGCTCATTTCATTCCACTCCCTGCCGTGGGCAGGGACATTTGCACTATCCCAGGGTTGCTCCAAGCCCTGTCCAACCTGGCTTGGAACATTTCCAGGGATCCAGGGGCAGCCGCAGTTGCTCTGGGAAATCCATCCCAGGACCTCACCATTCCCACAGGGAAGAACAGCAGAGGACATTTAGGTCCTCTCTGGGTCATTAATTTCCACCCAATTAAGCACTATCTGAGGTTCTGCCTCAGAATTAACTGAAAATAAAATGTTCCACTACTGAATCCCAGAGACAAAAGGGGGAGAAGGGGATGGGAAGAAAATCACGCAGGAGATTATAGGAATTATTTTCTATCCATACAATATGGGATGTATGGATATAAGGGATGTGGCACATTTTTGGCAGTAGAGAGGGTTGAGGAAGATTTATTTTATGGCATGAAAGGAAAAAGAAAAAAAAAGTAGAATTTTGAAATTTGCTCTGAAAATGTTTTGTCAGAGCTACAAACTCTACAATTCTGCCTTAATTTTCACCTTGCATTAGTTCTGTGTCAGAACTCCTCTCACACACAGAACCAGATTTCCACATAAAATATCTGCTGTGAAAAGCAAAACAGCCTGAGGCCAAATGGAACAATCTGACCCTTTCTGAGTGATTTACTGTTTTTTGTAATCAAATCTAAATGCAATTAAAATCAACATGTTCCTGTACAGAACTCTGCTCATGGCATGATAGAGAATTAAACAACCCCAAGCACCTTCTAAGGAGCATTTAAATGTCACTCCAAGAGTTGATAAAGAAGCACCAAAGTAGATGTTATTCAATTATTAAATATAATTTGGGTTATTTTTCAAGAGTGATGACTCCAGAGTCACCAGGGAGCTGCAAGGAACTGTAACTGGAGTTTTGACATCTGAAATGATTTTTAAATTATTCATGGGACCTAGCAAGGCTTTACTTCTGAGTTTTTTCTATTGTTTAGATGAAGATGAATCATTTGTGGGGGGGAAGAATGAACATCTGCTGACAAGCTGCCAGCAGAGAGAAGGGATGTTGACAAGCATCTGCTCCCAGCATCTTGGGAAGGGCCTGGGAGAAATTCCCAGCAAGAAATAATCCACAATTCCCAGATGGGGCAGGGATTTGTCCCTCCTGGAGTGGCGGGATGGGGGATGCTGTGCAAGGGAGCTGTGCCAGTCCTCACCTGTGTTTAACCTGGAAGAGTTCCACTCAAATGTCTCTAAGGCTTTGCACTCCTGTGATCTCAGATTATTACACCCATTTTTGGGGAAAACCCCTTTCTTAATTCAAGGTCCTGTGTTTTCTTTGGTTACAGGGTGCAGCCTTGTTCCTTGGAAAAGGAAGACCTTCAGGACCATGGAGTTCAACGGTTCCCCCAGCACTGCCAAGCCCAGCCCTAATTCCTGTCCCCAGGTGCCACATTCCTAGGACACCTCCAGCCATGGGCACTCCAAACCTCCCTGGGCAGCCCCTGCCAAGGCCTCAGCACCCTTTCCATGCACAAATTCCTGCTGCTGTCCAAGCTGAGCCTCCCCTGGCACAGCTTGAGGCCCTTTCCCCTTGTCCTGTCCCTGTTCCCTGGCAGCAGAGCCCGACCCCCCCTGGCTGTCCCCTCCTGTCAGGGACTTGTGCAGAGCCACAAGGTCCCCCCTGAGTCTCCTTTTCTCCAGGCTGAGCCCCTTTCCCAGCTCCCTCAGCCTCTCCTGGGGCTCCAGCCCCTTGCCCAGCTCCCTCAGCAGCTCCTCACTCTCAGCACCTCCATGCTTTGGAGAGTTTGTGTGGGATTTTTTCACACTGCAGAGAAAATTGACCATTCCCACCTCCACCCATCTGGAAGGAAGGATTCAGCGGAACGCCCCGAAGCGGAGAAGGGATTTCACTCAGACTGGCCTTTTCAGGAAGCCACAAGTTCCCAGCATCAAACACCAGCTGCAGGACAAGGGCCTTATCCACAACGCCACCGTGAGATGTTGGGTACAGATCTCAGCAGACAAAGGTTATCATGGAAAACCATTCCTTGTGGGAATGACCTGAGAATGGTCACTGGAGTTATCAAAATTATCTCAACCAAACTGCACCTCTGGGCAGAACTCCTGCTACCCAGCCTAAATCCCAGCCTCCCTTGCTTCATCCCTGTTCTCCAGCTCCTCCAGGAACACCGGTGTGCTGACACACAGGAAATTCCTAATTGGAATTTATCAGGGCTGAAGTGTAGCCTGGTGATCATAAAAGCAGGTAGAGCTTGGTCAGTGATTCCCAGGGGGCTTCTGAAGCTGTTGCAGATCATTCCCTTAATCCCACTGTCTATTCCAAAACATCTCTGCTCCTTCAACAACCCACAGTGGATCAAAGAGCAATTCATCATCATCAGGAAGGGGAGAGAAAATTAGGATTATCACTATGGAATGTCCTGTTTACACCTCAATTATGGACTGACCGATTAATGCAAAACTGAGCAGGGACGGCGAATTGGCTGGTTGGAAGTTGGGTGAAAAGAATAATTCCTACACTCCCCATTTTAAACAAACTACAGCAAAAAAAAAATGGTCAGAAATAAACTTTTCCTCCCCTGGAAATTTTCTCAGCCAGGGGAAATTTTTTCAGGCAGGTTGAATTCAACAGAATCTACAGATGGGAGTTAAAATATTGCACTATCAAGGAAACGTAGCAGAATTTACACAGGGCAAAGTATTTGCTTGTAAAAAGGAAATACTAAAGAAAGAAATGCCTAAAATAATTTCTACTATGCAGTAAATCTCCAAAACAGGTTCTGCAGCCCAGCAGAAGAAGGCAAAAAAATTAAAAACCTCAAGCCCGGCTGCAAATAGAGAGTTCTGCTATTTTGGGGTGTAATATATAGCAAAAAAAAAATGCTGTAAAAAACCCACACATGAGAGGGAGAAGAGATGGATACAGGCAGGCACTTGGACACTGTGCTTTTTGCTCCACAGTGTTAAATTTTGGGAAAGGTGGGGATGGGGCTTTGGCAACTGATTTTCAGGAGGGATTCTGGTTTGATTTTGGGCAACTCAGATGTGCACGTCCTCTCTCATCTCTCTGCTCTCCTCATTGCTTTAATAAAACAAAGCAATATTCTAAATTACCAAGAAGTCAGCTGTAAAAAGGGAAAAAAAAGGGAGAAGGTTGAGGGAATTAAGTGTAGGTAATAAGCACTAATCACAGACACTGAGCTAATGAGCAGCGATCTCAAACTGCAGCGTGAATTAAACAGATCTATTTCCAGACTGGGTTCATCTCCAGACTGGGGTCATTTCCAAACTGGGTTAATTTCCAGACTAGATTCATTTCCAGACTAGATTCATTTCCAAACTGGGTTCATTTCCCGACTAGATTAATTTCCAGACTAGATTCATTTCCAGACTAGATTCATTTCCAGACTGGGTTCATTTCCAGACAGGGTTCATTTCCAAACTGGGTTCATTTCCCAGCTTTCATGGCCCTGTGCTGCAGGAGGAGCTGCCCCTGGAGCTCTCCTCCCTGAGCACATCCCAGATAATCCCACATGGAGAAGGAGACAGGGCTGGATATCCCTCAGGCTCCAGAGCTCCTGATGTTCCTGCACTGCTGGAATCACTCGGGAACAACTCTGAATTGTTATGTGTGCCCTGCAGGATCCCTCCCCGGAGCTGATATGGAATCATGGTGCTGCTGCTCCTTGTCTTCCTTGGGATCTCTCCAGGTGCTCCCCACTGGCTCAGAGCAGGCCGGGACTCAGTGACACCCCGTGGCCTGGCTGCAGAGAGCTCCTTTCATCCTTCCCTCATCCACACATCCCAAAAATTCTCTTCTGTGGCTTCTCGGCTGCACCACTAGAGTTTTGCTTTGGCAAAATCCTGCTCCTGGGAGGGGGAGTAGGGATGGGGGTCTGCAAAACCTGGGACAAATCAGGAACAGCAGCAAGAACCGTTCAGGACTGGGGTTTTAATCCAGATGCTGCTTTGCCAATGAACACTGGAGCAGGGCAAAGGGCAATTCCTGCCGTTTTCACCTCTTTCCACTAATGCCTTGCCTTTATTCCAAATGCACAGCCTGGCCTTGGACACTGCCAGGGATCCAGGAACAGCCACAGCTTCTCTGGGCACCCTTTGTAAGGGCCTCATCACCTTCACAGGGAACAATTCCTTCCCAATATCCCATCCAGCCCTGCCCTCTGACAGTGGGAAACCATTCCCTGTGTCCTGGCACTCCAGGCCTTTATCCAAAGCCTCTCTCTGTTTATGTATGTTTATATTTCTATATAACATTAAAATATTGTATCTAACTACATTTTTACTTTAGACACATACAAATCAATCTTCATTTCCTTACACCATCTTTGGGGTGAATCTCCCTCTCTCAGTAACTCGTTTCTAATTCCAGTTCCTTTCCCCTCGCCACGAGAAGCCTGAAATTCTGGGATGAGCAAGCCTCCCTGGGAACACCCCCCCCAGCCCCAGGGCTCATCCCAAACCTCCCCTACATTTCCCAGCTCACAGTGATGAGGGGTGACAGCCCATTAAGGGAAAAGCCTGAGCATCCTTCCCTGGGTGCCACAGCAATTCCAGAGCCCGGGTGATCCGGAGGCTGGAAAACAAGAATTGGCAGAGAGGGGGTGGGGGGAATGTGATGGGAAAATCCAGCCAGGCCCAGGATGCAGCAGCAGCTCCGTGTGGGGATTAAACAAAAGCAATTGGAAAAGCTGATTTGCTTGGCCTTTCTCATTTATTTGCTGCATCTTTCTCGGGATTGGCTGGGAAAAGCTGCCCCACACTGGCAGGGACATTCCTACAGCGCTGAGCGTTTTCCCAGGATCTGCTTTTCCTCTTTTCTCACTCTGAACTGAACACCTCATCCCACACCTGCCATGGGCAGGGACACCTTCCACCGTCCCAGGTTGCTCCAAGCCCCAAAGTCCAGCCTGGCCTTGGACACTGCCAGGGATCCAGGGGCAACCACAGCTGCTCTGGGCACCCTGTGCCAGGGCCTGCCCACCCTGCCAGGGAACAATTCCTTCCCAATATCCCATCTATCCCTGGCATTTTAAAGAACATCTCCAGGGGTCAAAGCCTGTCTCCTTCAAGACTCCCAGAAGTTTCCCTGTTGCCAACAGTTATTAAAAGCCAAATTTAAAATACAAGGGGGAGCACAGGATCCATCCCTATGTACTCCATGTTTCCTACTTGTGTGCGTTAAATATTTCACACTCCAAAAATCCAACCCAGGCTGCTGCTCCAAAAACAGGGGAAAAAAGCAAAAGTATCAGTCCAGGATATAAAACCTGCATCCTGTTGTCGTGGCAACAAAACTTTTTAACAACATTAGGGATCTGATGGCTCATCAAGAGCTGCCTCTCGTCGTTATAGCAACAAAAATGTTCCCAGTAATTGCTTTTAAATCTTTCTCTGGCTCCTCTGCATTTTTATAAACACCCCAATATAATAATGAGGTCTTATTAAAAGGAAGGAGCGTTTTGCCTTTTGGCAAAGGCAGAAACACCGGCAGGGATTTAATGAAGCAAGTACTTGTGGGACCCATCTGTGGGCTGAGTGTGGATCCCAGGAAAGGGGTGCTGGTGTCACCAACTCCAAAGCTCAGCTGGAGAGCTCCTAAGGAATCACAATGTTGGGAAAACTTTGCAGCCAGAGCCACATTTTGGATGGAGAGCTGTCAGTTAGAGTCAGGATTTTACTGTAATCATGAAGATCGTAACAGTGCCCCAAAGTCCTGCACGTTCTGGTTTGAAAAGTGCCGGGAATAACCTTCCCTCCCTGGGCAGCACCATCCTGTCAAACAACAACCGCTGCTCGATCCAGCAGGATGGAGTGATCAGGAACACAAACCAGCTGTGCCTGATGCAGGTGGGCAAGGGAAGGGAATGGCAGGGATTTATTGCTGCTGGTGACTCGGTGACGCTCCCGGGATATTGCAACTTCACTTCTCCCTTCCCAAAAATTCCCCTGGATCTGTATGAAGATTTCAGTCTTAATTCAGGAGGTTCCCGGGTGTGTGGTGCCGAGGGTTCATTTAGAGACGGCTCTGGAATAAGGACGGTTTTACACAGTTGTTCTTTCTTTTTTTCCTCCACAAATTCCAATCATTTCCCCATCTTTATTTGGACTAAACATCAGCAGATTCCCTAAAACTGCCACTGCGCCTGCCTGTATGCGAGGACCAAAAAAAAAGCCATTTAACTCCATGAACTGATGGATATTTTGAAATATTTAAAATTAGCACAACTGCCTGGAGCTGTTTGAAATGTAAACTCTATTTTTGGTTCTTTTTCCGAAGGAATCACAGCCAAGCAGGCTCGGGGCCTGCCTGCATCCCTCTCAAACAGCCAGGGATCCCAAATAGCCCCTTTCATTGGGAAAAATGGGGGGTGTAGTGAAACAATGCTCAAAAGCAATGAATCAGCCCAGCCTCCTGCCAACAGGTGAAGAGAAGATCAGATGATTTTGGAGAAACAGCTAAAATATTAGTAGGGCCTGTGGAAATGCCAAAAAGGAGAGAGGCTTTAGTCTGGAAATATGAGTTCCTAGAAATACATTTTTCAAGCATGGAAAATCAAGGGAAACTGAGGCAGCGCAGCTTCAGGCCTGTAAAAATATAGTAATTTTTCATAGAATGATGGGGTGGTTTGGGTGGGAAAGGACCTGAAATTGTTCCCATCCAGTGCCACAGCAGGGACGCCTTCCACTCTCCCAGGCTGCTCCAAGCCAGGGCCTCCCCACCCTTACAGCCTGGAATTCCTTCCCAAAATCCCATCTAATGCTAAATCTCTTTCAGTCTGAAGCCATTCCCCTCATCCTGTCCCTCCAGGCTTACTAAATGGTCTCTCTTCATCTTCCTTCAGGTGCTGGAAGGCCACAACCCTGGAGATTTGACATGAAAAGCCCGTGGTGGGAGGAGGAGAGCAAACCAGATGTGCACAAAGCAATCCCTGTCCTGCAGTGTTGGTGGCACTCCCTGGTGAGGGCAAGGGTGCAGTGACACCACAGCCCCACAGTCTGTCCCTGTTCTGCTGTCCATCCTGTGGACTCCCTGGTGAGGCCACGGGTGCAGTGACAGCACAGCCCCACAGTCTGTCCCCGTTCTGCTGCCTGTCCCATGGGCTCCCTGATGAGGCCTCAGCCCCACAGCCCCACAGTCTGTCCCCGTTCTGCTGCCTGTCCTGTGGACTCTCTGGTGAGGCCATGGCTGCAGTGACAGCCCAGCCCCACAGTCTGTCCCCGTTCTGCTGTCTGTCCCATGGACTCCCTGGTGAGGCCCAGGGTGCAATGACAACCCAGCCCCACAGTCTGTCCTCGTTCTGCTGCCCGTCCTGTGGACTCCCTGATGAGGCCCCAGCCCCACAGCCCCACAGTCTGTCCCCATCTGTGGACTCCCTGGTGAGGCCATGGGTATAGTGACAGCCCAGCCCCACAGTCTGTCCCCGTTCTGCTGTCCATTCCATGGACTCCCTGATGAGGCCCAGGGTGCAGTGACAGCACAGCCCCACAGTCTGTCCCCGTTCTGCTGTCTGTCCTGTGGACTCCTGATAAGGCCCCAGCCCCACAGCCCCACAGTCTGTCCCCGTTCTGCTGCCTGTCCTGTGGACTCTCTGGTGAGGCCATGGCTGCAGTGACAGCCCAGCCCCACAGTCTGTCCCCATTCTGCTGTCCATCCTGTGGATTCCCTGATGAGGCCCCAGCCCCACAGCCTGTCCCCATTCTGCTGCCCATTCCATGGACTCCCTGATGAGGCCCCAGCTCCACAGCCCCACAGTCTGTCCCCGTTCTGCTGTCCATCCTGTGGACTCTCTGGTGAGCCCACAGCCCCACAGTCTGTCCCCGCTCTTCTGCCCATCCCATGAACTCCCTGATGAGGCCCCAGCCCCACAGCCCCACAGTCTGTCCCCGTTCTGCTGCCCGTCCCCTCTGGGGAAAATCCGCCGCTCCTCCAGCAAGGCCGAACGGCACCAACGCCAACATTCCAAGGCCTGCCCGTGTTCCTGGAGCCCAAGGCCTCCTTAATTACACACCAGCTCCATCATTAACAACGATGACACCCATCTGTGTGCTCAGCAAGCTGCTGCTCTCCCAGGGAACGGGCTGGGATGTGGATAAAAACCAGGAAGAGCAGCGATTGTGCACCTCTGTGGTGTTTGGGGAAATGAGCAACTGCACAAACAAACGCTACCCCAGAAACGGGGGGAAAACTCAAAATCCCTCTGGTAAATGACAAACCTCAAGGAGTTTTGGAGAAAATTCTCAAGGAAGGTGGATGTGTTGCCCACTGCGCCCATCCAGTTCTCCCAGGGAACGAGGGAGAGGACAAGAGGAACAGCCAGAGTTGTGCCAGGACAGGTTTAGGTTGGATATCAAGGAAATTTCTCCTGCAAAGGGCTGTCCTGCCCAGGACAATGGTGGAGTCCTCATCCCTGCAGGGGTTTTAAAACTGTGTGGATGTGCCAGCTGGGGACATGGTCAGTGGCGGCCTTGGCAATGCTGGGGAATGGTTGGACTCAATGATCTGCAGTTCTTTTCAGCCTGACCCTTTGATTCCCTTCATTTTGGAATTAAAAATAAAAAAGAAGTCACGGGTCCAAGAGGTCACATCCTCCATCTAAGCCATCATTCCCTGTGTCCTGTCCCTCCATCCCTTGTCCCCAGTCCCTCTCCAGCTCTCCTGGAGCCCTTTTAGCCCCTGGCAGGGCTCTGAGCTCTCCCTGGAGCCTTCTGTTCTCTGGATGCACAACTCCAGCTCTCCCCTGTTTGGGGATCATTTACCAAAACCCTTTCCATTGCTTTTTCCATGAGCCAAAAAGTAAATTTTGCATTCCAATCTCTATTTCTAAACCCACTTTCCCCTGAATTTCAGACTCCACATGAGCGTTTGGCTACAGGGAGCACAAAAGCAAGGGCTGAAGCAGCCCCATTATTCCCCTGAAAATATCACCAACTAAAAGAAAGTCTCTCTGGGAGGAATCCTGCAGCAGTTCTGTTCCTGCAGAAAACGTCTGCCCGAGTCTCAGGATCCCATCCATGCCACTGGCTTCACTTCAGGCAGGGAAAAGGATTTGAATTTATTACAATTCCAAATTTTCTTCTGGGGTCCCACATAGGGAGTTTTTTGTACACATCACAAGTCAGCTCTTTAACCACCACGCTGCACTGAGTACCAAACCATTCTTTTGGTAATGAACTGGAGTTGAGTGGGGTGCTTAATTAATTAATTTTGAGTATAATTCTGGGGCACGTGTGAATTAAAAAGCCCCAGGGACCTCCAGGTATTTTGATTCCAGACCAGCACATGTTTAGTGGAGCACAAAGCCTGTTCTGGTGGTCCCAAATCTTCCAGGGCAACAAAAGGCACCCGTACCAACCCCTTTGCTGCTGCCTGGATCTGTGTCCTGCACGAGTCCCTTTGTTTATCTGCTTTTCATTACTCTGCTAAAACACCATTATTGGCACATCTCAGGATTGCTGCAGGCACCATCAGAGTGGGAGCAAAGCACTCGATGAAACAGAAAAGCTTCATGTAAATGAAAAACCCTTCACACGCTGCTAGAACTTGTCAGGACAAAGCAACTTGGGAGGCAAAAAACCCCACTAGATTAGATTTGTCTCATGGTCCAAATCATTTAAGGCTCTAATTTGAAGCAAATATTGTCAAAGCGTTTCTAAAGCTGTTTAAAAACACAAGAAACACTGCAAGGCAGCACGTTCCCACTACTCCAGGCTGAGTTTTAGGATGGGGAGCCTCAGCCAGCTCCATTTGCTGCTTTTTACTATTGATAATTGGGGCGTTGTGGGAATTTGGTCAACACACACTCACAGAGCCACAGAATGCCAGGTTTGGGCTGGGATGGGATCTCAAAACCCACCCAGTGCCACCCTGGCCATGGGCAGGGACACCTTCCACCATCCCAGGCTGCTCCAAGCCCCAAAGTCCAGCCTGGTTTTGGACACTGACAGGGATCCAGGGGCAGCCACAGCTGCTCTGGGCACCCTGTGCCAGCGCCTGCCCACCCTTCATTCTACTGATCTCCTTCAGGAATCACCACCCTGGCACTAGTGGGAAACCCACAAATCCCCTAACATTTGTGTTGGTCCCTCCAACAGGGATAGGCACTGCATCCCAAAACCACGGAAAAACCAGGGATAATGCCCCATTCAAACTGAGATGCATTAATGATCACTACAACAACAACAGCATCAACACATTTTCATACTGAAACTCCTCCTTGAGTTTGCTTCCTGAGAGAAGCAATCCTGATTTATTGCTGTTTGTGGATAAAGAGCATCCAGGGGGGAAATAACCCATTCCTATCCCCGTGAGGAGACACCCCCAGAAGAGCCGTGCTCCTGAGCATTCCCAGCAGGCTGCAGCTTCCCATGGGAGCCCTGCTCCTGAATTGCTCACCATCCCTGGCAGCTGTGGCCAGAGCTGCTGTTCAATGGATTCACACCATCCCATTTCTCTCCGGCCCCTCGGCCCAGTGGCATTTGGAATGCAAACGATGCCCCAACACAAAGGACATCACAGGACGGGTGAGGTTTGTTTGAGACACCTCACTTGACAGATCAGCTCATCCCTCTTTCCATGACACACAGCTCCTGCTGCTCAGCTGCCTTCCCTGAGGGAATTCACATAGGGAAAAGTAAAAAGGAAAAAGGCTGGACTGGTCCAAGTTGGCACTGTGTCCAACCCAGGAGCCGGGCAGGTGATCAGAGCTCACCCACAGCCAGCATGGAATCCAAGGATCATGGAACTGCTGAGAATGGAAAAGCCCTCCAAGGTGATCAGCAACTTCCCCTGCACTGGCAAGGCCACCACTGTCCCCAAATGCCACATCCACACATCTTCTGAACACCTTCAGGGCTGGGGACTCCATGCTGCCCTGGACAAGCTGTGCCCATGCCCACCTTGTCCCCAGCCCAGAGCACTCAGGGCCACCTCCAGCCCTTC
The DNA here is from genome assembly GCA_008694505.1 of Cyanoderma ruficeps. Lineage (NCBI taxonomy): Eukaryota > Metazoa > Chordata > Aves > Passeriformes > Timaliidae > Cyanoderma > Cyanoderma ruficeps. The sequence continues at coordinate 763,698 of VZDJ01000325.1, read as the reverse complement.
CCTGGACACCTCCAGCCATGGGCACTCCAAACCTCCCTGGGCAGCCCCTGCCAAGGCCTCAGCACCCTTTCCATGCACAAATTCCTGCTGCTGTCCAAGCTGAGCCTCCCCTGGCACAGCTTGAGGCCCTTTCCCCTTGTCCTGTCCCTGTTCCCTGGCAGCAGAGCCTGACCCCCCCTGGCTGTCCCCTCCTGTCAGGGACTTGTGGAGAGCCACAAGGTCCCCCCTGAGCCTCCTTTTCTCCAGGCTGAGCCCCTTTCCCAGCTCCCTCAGCCTCTCCTGGGGCTCCAGACCCTTTCCCAGCAACCTCTGTATCAAAATTACCCCAAAGTAGTGGCTTAGGGCTGGTTTCTTTGCCATTCCAAATCCAAGAAAATAAACGTTACCACCCCAGTGAGAAAAAACCCATAAAATATTTCCATGTCTAAGTGATTTATAAACAGAAGGAGTTTTTCCTTCTCTAACTGCTCAAGCTTTGCTGTGACCCCAGCTGGGATTGCACCCCCTGGGCCTCAAATTTCAAGCTCCTGGTACAGCAAAATAACCACGGCACAATCCATGGCCACCTCTGTCCCCCTCATCTGGCTCCAAGGGTCTCCCTCCAAGCATCCAAAGCGCCTTCCCATCCTCCTGCCGCTTCCATCTGCCACCTGAACATCCCACCATGAAGTGCAGGGATTCATTGATGGATTGAGAAGTGGGAAGAACTCCAGGCAGCCAGGCCTAGGGAGAAAATCTCTTTGCCAATGAAACTTGTGCCACACCAGGACATTAAAAACGAGATGAGGAGGTCTCTGCAAAGCCTGCAAGGAGCAAGGTGCTCACCCAGGGGCTAAGGCAAAGGCATTGTGAGCCACCTGTGCCAGCTCTTCCTGGAGGGTTAAATTCCTTTGGGTCCACTGGGGTTTAATCCTCTCCAGGATCAAGGCCACCTCCTCCCTGAAGGAGGGCTCCACACAGATCTGGAGCAGGGCTTGAACTCCTGGGGAGGGCGAGGGGAAAGGGAAGCTGGAGCAGGAGGTCCCAAGTGTTCCCATGGGATGGGCAGCACAACCCAGCCAGGTCAAGGACACCTCGGGGTGGGAAACCCCTGCCCCAGCCCTTTCACACTCCACCAGCCCCCAAAAAATCCAGCAGGGCAGCTCACGTGCAGGGATTGAAGTGACACTCCAATATTGCCATTCCCAGCAATATTTGAAGAGAACTGACATCAGTTCTTATCAAAAAATCAGGGCTGGAGGGGGGAAATCTCATTTAGAGCCGGCCAAGAGCTGCAGGATTTCCAGCAGCTCCCATTCCCAACGCCCACAGGGGAGAAGAAATTGCATTGGAGTTATTATTTCCTCTGCTTTTGTCCAAGTTGCAATTAAAATGCACTTTCCAGGACCTGTAAAGCTGTGAACAGGAGCTCAGGAGGTGTCTGTCCATGGATTCTCTATCCTGATGAAGAGATAACAGGAAAAAGGATCCCACCCTCAGGTTCTTGTGGAGATAACAGGAAAAAATAGGCCGTGGGTTATCTCACTCCTGCCCTAAAAGGACACGTCTTCCCACGGCTAAAAGGATTCACAGGCTTCTCCTTCATGTACCCCTTGCCTCCTTCTCTGGGAAATCAAAATCCTGCCCCAAACTGCAGCCCAGGATGTGAGGCAGGAATGAAGAGCACGGAAAGCAGGGATCAGCCTGCCTGACAAGGCACTCGAGGAAGAGGCTTTGTGCTCAAACCCCACAAGGTGCAAACCACCTGTGTTTGCCAAAAAAGAGAAAGGAAAATATCAGGGAGAAACTCTGCCACGGGGAGAAAAGACAGACAAGCTAAAATGGAACAGCAATTTTACCATAAAGGAGCGTGTTTCTAATTTCAGCATTTATCTCATTTCATCTTTATATTCCAATCCACTCCTAGCTGGGTTACAAATAATTAAGTTATAAATATTAGCATTGAATCAGATGGAGCTGTGCTTTCACCAGAATAATAAAGTATTATTTTGCCAATTTTTACAATTCATACCTTTAACCTCTCATTTAGCTGACAGCTACAAAGCCGGGCCATTATTTGTAATTAAATCATAAAAGGCTCATGAACATTCAAATATCTTCACGTGCATCGTACTCCTCTCATCAATTAAACAGGGAATTTCAGGTTGTGCTCAGCTAAAAAAAATACCCCCAGGCCCTAAAAATCTTACCAAATCCCTGGAAAACCCAAAGCAGCAAATGACAGATGAAGTTTGGTGCTAGCACAGGAAATTAAAAGTTCCACTGGCACGTCCTACTTTCCCAACAATGGCAAGGAATCTCCAGTATTGCACGAGGAATGTTTTTATTGGTGCTGGCTCTAAAAAGAAGGATAACCCTGCAATATCATTTTCCAGGCAAAAAGATGTTGAAATAGTGACTGAAAATGCACTTAAAAACTAAAACAGTTCATCCCCTGGTTTGCAATGGTTATTCAGATCCAGAGGAATTGAGTTTGGACAACACTTCCAAGGATGCACAGGGTAGGATTGTTTGGGGTGTCTGGGCAGGGCCAGGAGTTGGACTGGATGATCCCTGTGGCTCCCTCCCAGCTCAGGATATTCCATGAGCTACTTTGGAAGTCTGGAAGGTCTTTGGTTGGCTGGAGGTGATACAAGAAGTTTGGCCACTCCATTTTTCCTCTGGCTACAGAAATTCCTCCCCGTCTTCTTCCCAGAAGCAGCACTAACGACTGACCGTAAGAACCCGGATTTCTAATTAAATCTAATTATTGAACTCCAAAGGTGCCACCTGCCTGAGCCATGGGCTGCCTTGGCTTTAGGATTCAACCAAGTGCTGTGGCTCAAATGCCAAACTCCCCACACTCCCTGTGTGGATACAGTATCCACTTCCCAGGCTGGCTGCATGCAGTATCCCCTCCTTTTCCCCAAATCCTTGGTTCATTTAGCACGCGCTGATGATCCCACAGTCTGTTTCGTGCTAGGTTCAGCTGGGAATTCAATAAAATTTTAGCCAGGAATTGTTCCCCAGCCTTGAGCAACACCATCTGCCACCCGTCCTCCTCCAGATGTGCGGGAATTTCTGAGCATTGCTGACGCGCCCCCACAAAGGTCTCGCCAGCTGTTGCGGCTTATTTGCATATTTAATCTAGATTTGTCTTAATTTCAAGCAGCCAGTTTCATCTGGAGCTGTTGTTAATCCTGCAAACCAGTTCAGGGAATGCTGACAGATCCTGACACCTTCTCCTTTCCAGTCCAGAAATTCATTTGTTCATGCCTTCCTTTCCATGCCAGGTGCATTCCCTCTCTCCTTCTCCTAAATATTAACACCCATCAAAGCCAGGGGAGACTTGTCACCTGGGGTTGGCTGAACAGCCCAGGGGTGCTTTGGATTTCCAGCAGCAGAAAGGAAAATCCTGCAGGAGCTTTGGGAATCAATGTAATCATGAAAACATTTAATAGATATAATAATATGTAAAAGGTCTTCCATTGCTGACAGTTTTAGATGAGTTCAGCGAGAGGATCCCATTATGGTTTGGGATGAGGGGACCTTACAAATCACCTTGTTCCCACCCAAGCTCTGTCAGACATGGACATCCCAGCCTGCTCCACTGGGAGAAATAAAAAGCTGAGGGTTTTCTGTCTTCCTTTCCTTGAATGTTGGATAAGTTTGTCCTCACACCTCCAGCTGTGGAAAATCTCCTGGAATTCACATCCCCACTGGGAGTGTCCAAAGCTTGGGTGGGCTGCCAGACTCACCCTGGAGACGGGGTTTGGGATGTTGGCTCCTGAGGACATGAGAAGTCGTGCTGATGTAATTAGAGCAGAGTTAGGTTTATAATAATTAGGTTTCTCCACTAATTTGGCATTTGACACAGATCACCCCAGAGACCAAGGATGATTTTGAGGCAATTTTATCTACTGACACAAGCTCACATACTTGCAGCTGAGAGAAAAAAAAGAGTTTTTTAAGATTTGTGGCAATTACGTGAGTTAGAAAGATTTACAAATGGAATTTCCTACAATTTACAGATTTGGTAAACTGCTCGGAGGATGCTGTTTCCACATTTTTTGGTAACAGGTCACCCAAGGGGTAAAGAACCTGCCTGAACAGAATCACCTGTGGTTGCACCATTTCCTTCGTGAGAAATGGATCCCTTAAAATTCCCTGCAGGTTTTAAACCAAGGCAGCAAAAATCTACCTCTGTTCAAAGAATCCTATTTATAAATGGCATCAAAAAACAGACATTTATGAAGGGATGAAGCTGAGGGGTTTCTTGCTGCTTCAGAGGAGTGGCTGTGTTGTTCCTGCCTTTGAAATCCAGCACGAAAACAGGGGGTTCATTCAAAAAACGATTGTGTTAATCTGCTTTCTCCCCCTTCTCTTTTTCCTTTGAGCTTCCCAGCTTTTTCAGGTGCTGAACCAACTGCAGCCCCAGCTGAACCTGTGGAAGTTGCAGGACAAAACTCTTATAAGCCCATCTACCTGAGACTGACACACACAAAAAGATGATTTTCAGCCTTTAATCTGTTGTTTTCTCCCTGGTTTGTTTGGTTTCCCCCTTACCCCAAGGAATAGATCGGTGCTTCCATTTAGGAGGAAGCACAAATCATGTTGTCATTACAACAGTGCTAAATCCTATAAATTTTTATGCTGTGATGAAGCATCCAGGCACTTAGTGAAGGCCCTGGGAATTGCAAACCAGGAGCTGAAAATCATCTCATTCCTCTGGATTTTTAACAAACATTTCTTACTCACCCCATGCTCCCTGTCTTGGGAATTATCTGGGATCCAACTAGAGAAATTCACTCCATTAAAAATCCCATTGCAGGATGGTTTTAAGGAGCCAAAACAGTCCCAGGATTTTTTTTCAGCTCTTCGACATTCATCCAGGCGGATGCTCAGATTAAAGGAACACCCTCAGCACACCATGAGGAATCACAGAATCGTTTGGGATGGAAAAGCCCTCTGAGATCAGAGTCCAACCAGCACTGCCAAGGCCACCTCTAGTCCCCAGGTGCCACATCCCACATGGCTTTTGAACAATTCCAGGGATGGCGACTCCATCACCTCCCTGGGCAGCCCCTTCCACTGTCTGGCCATGTTTTCCACCAAGAAATATTTCCTAAAATCTGACTTAACCCCACACAATCCCTTCTGGAAAGGCCAACATGCCTTAGGGATGATGCCAAAGGAGCCAGGCAAGGGTTAAGGCTGGATCTTGTGTTCCCTCTGCGTTATCCTTGGGGATGGAGACCTCCAGAGGTGCCATCAAGAGAGGCTGAGGTGGCCACAGGAGCTCCTGTGGGGACAGGCTGGTCCCGTTTGGGTGCTGAACAACAAAACAAAGTCTTTCGACCAAAATTTTGAAGGACACCACGGCCAAGAAGGGACTTTTTGTTTCCTTGCCCAGGGAAAACCAAATGCTGTCCTTAACCCCAGACCTCGCAGCCCCACAGTGCTGTAACTTCACTGTAGGCTCTGGGGACAGAAGGGTTTGAGATTACCCGAGGTAATAACAACCTCCCGGGAGCAGGAGTGGAAAAGAAACCAGTTCTGGACATGAACCTTGAATTCACACCTGCTCAAGCGTGACAAGGCTTTGATGACAGCATAATTACCAGCACAATAACCACTTTTCTGCAGATAATCCCTTTTATCACCCGCAGGAGCCTTTTATGCAGGGCCACAAGCGTTTCAAAGTAGCAGCAATTGGGAACAAAAATCAAGGCAGAGGCTTTGAAAATATTTCAAGCCCAAAATGCTGCGTTCTGACTCTGAAAAAATGTTAATGGATTAAAAATGAAAACATCAAAAAACAAACCCAAAAAAACCACAACCCCACCAAACTTTAACGATCCTCTTTGCCCCGTTTGTGGAAAATCACCTTTTTCCCACTAAGCTCCATCACCATCATCTTTTCAAGGAAGGTTTTAGCCAATGGGACTCTCGTGGCTAATGAAAAACTTAATTATTTAAAATGCACTCAAACTTTACCAGAAGGACTTGGTGCCTTCAGTCTGAGGTTTCCCCTCTGGGATACTTCCCAAGGTCTGCCCAAATGGCACTGGGAAGCTTCAAAAAACAGGGATAGGCTCTTGCATATCTAAAAAAATTCGATTTCATCTGCCTTGGAGGGAAGGAAGGAGGATTCCCTGGGACAGAAATAGCTGGGAAAGGTTTGTGGGCTGGAACAGGAGTGGCTGCTCCATGCAGAACCAGGGAAAGGTATTATGTGGGGAAGGGGAAGGATTTCTCCCAGAACCAGAAACCAGAAACCACGAAGAAACTGGCACTAAAAGGAGGGAAAGTGTCTTTTCCAAAGCAATTATGGCCCTGCACTGGTGCTGAGATAAAGCTGCAGTTGCCAGCATCATTTTTGGGAAAACAAGAGAAAGGCTGGGCCTAATGAGACAAATTTAGTTTAACACTCCGCAGATAAACCCACTTCTGACTGAAGTCACCTCAGCCAGTTGCTGAAGCATGGAAATTGAAGTCCCTGGAGCGCTGTACAAACACTGACAAATTATCTCATTTTATCAAAACAGCCCAGGAAGGAGGGGTTTTGCCAAAGGCAACCGCAGTGAGAGCCAGGAGAGGAGCTTAAGAGGCTGACATCCAGTCCAAGGGATCATCCTTCATCATTTTGTAAGGAATCACGGCTTGGAAAGCTGCTCCCAACTAAAACACAATCATGCAAAGTCCTCCTGCCAGCAGTTTTTCTAAGCTTGGAAAGGAAACACACAGGAAGAGACCCACTAAAGGCCCCCACATGCCCGGGTGAATTCCTGCCACGTGCCCCATAAAAACACCCCCGGGTCTGTGGTTTGGCACTAGGATTCACAGGGAGAGAAGGAGCAAGGACACAGTTACTGTCTGACACTGAGAATTCTGCACAGCTAAACTGATCACGGAATCCCAGGAGGGTTTGGATTAAAAAGGACTTTAAAATTCCATCTTGTTTCAACATTCCAACATGGGACACCTTCCACTATCCCAGGCTGAGAATTTGGAGAATTCATTTAAGGATGTGGAAGAAAGGAAGATTTCCATGCTTCAAGAAAAGACCTTTTCACTCCAGCCCAAGTGATGCTGGGCAGGGCCAGGGAGCCAAGCACTTCCCAGGAGTCCCTGGAAAGGAACCCCAGGCAAACCATTGGAGAAACCTTGGACTGTCATCCCAAACCTCTTTCCAAACATTTCCACCACCAGCAGTGCTATCAAAGTCCTGGCTCCTCTGTAATTAATAACCCCTTCTCGTTAGAAAGGGGAAAACACAAAATTATTTCATCTGTCAGAGCTTCACCCATGAGGTCACAGAGTGGAAAGAGAAGAGGGAGCCTTTGCTGCAATACCTAAAAAAAAAAAAAAATGGGACTTTAATGGAAAAGAAAATATTGTGTTCTGGAGTTTTTAATTTTACTGGGCTTTTTTTTTTTGGTTTATTTTCAAGTCCTTAAGTTGTGGATTTCCTCCCCACTGTTCTTTCTGCAAAACTTAATAACACCAGGAAAGTGTTGTGTGGCAGCAGTAGAGCAGTGAGGAGCAACAACAGCAAAATTACTGGAATTAATCAAAAAAGAGCCATCTGCTGTGGCTAAACCTCAATAATCCTCCTAAAACAGGGAAAATCTGGAAAGGCAACTTGAAGAAGCAAAGCAATAAATACAGAGGGGATTGGAGGAGTAAAAAGGAGTTGGGGACTTGGGGGAGCTCCAGACTATTCAGGCCCTGGTTAAGCACCTTGGGGGAGAAATGCCTGGAGATTTGTAATTCCCTATTTCCTCCAACAGTCCTGATCAAACCCAATCCCAGAGCTCCTGAGAACTGTCCTGCCGCAGCACAGCAGGGAATTGCAGGGAATTGCAGGGAATCCACCGAAAGCAGCGTGGGCAGCAGGGGAGGGGGGATTCCGCCCCTCTGCCCCTGGGCTCAGGTGAGACCCCACCTGCAGAGCTGCCCCAGCCCTGGGCCCAGCACAGGAGGGACCTGGAGCTGCTGGAGAGAGGCCAGGGGAGGCTCCAGGATGAGCAGAGGGATGGAGCAGCTCTGCTGGGAGGAAAGGCTGGGACAGCTGGGATGGTTCAGCCTGGACAGGAGAAGGCTCCAGGGAAAGCTCAGAGCCCTGCCAGGGCCTTAAGGGGCTCCAGGAGAGCGGGAGAGGGACTGGGGACAAGGGATGGAGTGCCAGGACACAGGGAATGGCTTCCCAGTGCCAGAGGGCAGGGCTGGATGGGATATTGGGCAGGAATTGTTCCCTGGCAGGGTGGGCAGGCCCTGGCACAGGGTGCCCAGAGCAGCTGTGGCTGCCCCTGGATCCCCGGCAGTGTCCAAGGCCAGGATGGACTTTGGGGCTTGGAGCAGCCTGGGACAGTGGAAGGTGTCCCTGCCCATGGCAGGGGGTGGAATGGGATGGGCTTTAAGGTCCCTTCCAACACAAACCATTCTGGGATTCTGTGATCCCAAAGACAGAAATGAGGATTCCTTCAGAGATGACACAGAGTGATCAGCAGCCTTCACCCTTCTCTCTTCCTTTCATCTCTCCATCTCCCAGTGGACAAGGAAGGATTTTCCCAGCCGTGGGAGCTCTCACATGGCTGCTGTCTCTGTGCCCACCTCCCCAGAAGGGCTCCAGGCTCCCCCTGCCTGGAGCTGACTGATCCCAGCCCAGGGGTAATACCTGCTGCACACTCCCATCTCCTGATTTCCCCTCCTCTGGAGGTTAAATGGATTTGTAGAGGATTCTCAAAGCCTGGCTGAAAGCTCACAGAGTCTTGTCCATCTGGATGCAAACTCTGGGATAAGGTGTGCTGCCTTAGAAAGGCCATGGGATAGAGAAGACATTGCTGAGAGAGAAATGGAACTGGAAACGAGTTTCCAACGATGGCCTTGCAAACAGACCAGATATTTTGGAGAATTAGAACTGCGAAAGATGCATTGCAGCAAAACCACGTGGGGTAAAATAATCAGTGATTGGTGTCAGAAATATCAGCAGCATTGTGTGGCAAAAGCTAATAGACTGAAAAACATCTATAAGGCAACAAAGAAATAGTTTGATAGAATGGCCTTGAGTTTTACATCTCTTCTGTCTCACCCTTCTACGAGGTTGAAAACGAAATAAAATCTTTTAAAACGCCTCTCGGTTGCCCTGCCTCTGCAGAGCTGGGTTTTTCCAACAGCCAGCTGCTTTCCATGCACACACAGAGCAGCAGGTTCCAAGGTTTCCTGGGGAGATCCAAGCACTGCCCCGCTGAGCAAGAACAAACCCTCTTATCTCGGAGCAGGTTCACGCTTGGATCACAGGCACCGGACAAATATTTAATTAAACGCTGGGGGAATATATAATTAACAGCCTCTGTTTCTAATTAGGAGTGGAGATGATGTGAAGGCAGCACATGGGAAAAGCCACCAAAGCTGCTGATGTCTCAGTGCAGGGGAGAGCCCTGACCTGGTGTTAGCAGAGAATTTGGGTTAAATCACGTTATATTAAGCAAAATAGAATAGAATAGAATAGAATAGTATTATTAGAATAATAACANTAGAATAGAATAGAATAGAATAATATTAATTAAAGTGTTATAATTAAATAATAAAGCACATCACACGTGTCCCACCCCAGTGTCACAGGGCACATTACGTGCAGGACACTCTTCAAAGAGGGCAGGACTGGGAGGACACAACCACTGAGGGTGTGAGGGGAAAGAAAAGCCCACAACACCAAGGAAATATCACCTCAAACCACCCCAAAATGCTGCACTGCAGCTGACTCCTTCAGCCAGGGGCTCTGGGAAACCTCAAAGCAGCCTGGAAAATCCCTCTTGCCATGACAAAAGTATCAGGTTTTGGATCCATGGGGCTGAAATTTAACAGGCAACCCCACGGAGATGTCAGTGATTTAGGTATTCAATGGAATCCTGATTTCTTTCATTCTTTAACTGTGAGCAGCTGACAGACAAACTGTTTTCCAGTGATATTCCCTCTTCTCCTCCAAGAGCCAGCTGTTAGGATGGGGATTACAAAGACACCTGTTCAACATGCTTTGTGCCCAAAGCAATCCGGGTATTCACCAGGACAGGACACTGGATTTTTTAAAGCCCTATTTAATCCTTCAACCCCTAATAAAATCCACGAGATTCCTGCTCTTCCTCCTCAAACAGTATTTTGACATGCTGCAGATTTGGGCTGATTCCCTCTAAAAAAATGAGTTAACACCTGGCAGGAAAGCTCACACAAAGCCTGGTGGGAAGGGATCAGGAGAGTGGATATCCCCCTCCAGTTCTCAGCTGTGTCAGCACTTTGCCTGGGGATTGAGTTCATCCATTTCACCCACACGTGCCACCAGGCAGGGAGATAAACACCCGCTGAATTTACTCATTTCTCTGGGCTCCAGAGGGCAATGACTGCACCCAGGAGCGGGAGGGGAGACAAGGCCAGGGGTGGGAGTGGCAGCACAGGGGATGGGAATGGGGCAGAGGGATGCACAGGAGATGCTGGAGCACAGGGCAGGAAAGGAGGAAGCAGATTGCAGTCATACCTCAAATTCCAGCCCCCTGAAGGGGAGGAGAAATCCCAGAATCCCAGGATGCTTTGGGATGGAAGGGACCTCAAAGTGCATCCCATTCCACCCCTGCCATGGGCAGGGACACCTTCCACTGTCCCAGGCTGCTCCAAGCCCCAAAGTCCAGCCTGGCCTTGGACACTGCCAGGGATCCAGGGGCAGCCACAGCTGCTCTGGGCACCCTGTGCCAGGGCCTGCCCACCCTGCCAGGGAACAATTCCTTCCCAATATCCCATCTGAACCTACTCTCTGTCCCTTTGAAGCCATTTCCCCTTGTCCTGCCACTCCATCCCCTGCAAAGAGTCTCTCTCCACGTTTCCTGTAGCTCCTTCAGGCACTGAAAGACCACAGTTATCTCACCCTTGAGCTTCTCTTCTCCAGGATGAACAATCCCAATTCTCAGCCTTCCCAGCCGGTTATTTCCCCCCGTTTTAGTCTGGAGAAAACCATTGCAGTGGTGCTGCAGCACCATGGGTTTGGGATGGGTTGCAGCAAAGGCAGAGGAAAAGCAGCTCCCATTTTGGGCAGCATGGCACAGTTTGTGTCTGGAAATCACATTTATTTTCAATATGTTATGGAGGTTTCTTTCTTTCTATCAATTATTCTCCTGCAGGGCAGAAAACACCACAGTATTTTTCCTTTTGCCGTGCCTTCTTTAAAAAAAAAATCTTTTATTTTAGGGAAAAGCAGGCTCATAAAAATGAGATATCTGGCAACTCTATTAAATGTAAATTTTCTGACTATACTTTATTGACTAGGTTTCTGAGGTGAAAGACCTTTGTTTCTTCTGGAAAAATCCAGTTATTCCCATCCTCAGGATCTGGTGCTAATCCAGGAATGTCTCATGCACACCTTGCTGATTTCCCTTTGCTGCCAGGGGAGGGCTGGGACACCTGGCACCAGAGGCTGGGTCATGCCCAGGGGTGTGAGCATCGCTTTTAGGACTCACAAGAATTAGGACTCAAAAGAATATCAAATTAGGTGCAATATCAAACAGGGAAATGACAGCACACAATGAACTGCTGTAGAAACTCCAAAACCAGCAGAAAATAAATGAAGAGTTCATCAGAATAAAATGTGGAGGCATTTGGAGCAGCATCTGCCCTGCTCCTTGCGTAAGCTCCCTCCCTTTCCATCAGCCTGGGGAATGCACAATCCCTGAGGGGCACTGGCACCTCATTATCCAATTAAAATGGCTCCTTTTTAACAAAGAAATAATGTTGGAATAAAAATGATTAGGTTAATCATTAATTTGAGCTGCTCATATATGAAATAGCTTTGCAATTAATTTGGGGGAGGTTGGCATGTTTTAAGCTCCTGAGCGGAATTGTGACAAGTGGCATCACTGGGGCTCCTCTAATTAATTTGTTAATGTGAGCACAGGGGGGTCACCCCCCTGCCAGAAGTCACAGGGGAAATTATGTATTTTTTAAAAGGAAAACACAAACCACTCAGGAATAATTTCCTGACATCTCTTCTGTAGCCGACTAGAGGGGATTTCCCTCTTTTCCAACAGCAGAGCTGCCTCTGGCTTCCATGGGAAGAGGAACATGCTGGATCTGATCAGGTAATGAAGTGGTTTGATTCAATAGGGACATCAACATTCCAGGTCAGAACCAGGCAGCACACAATTCCCAAGGGGTTAACCTCTGGAAATGGCACTTTTAGGTCAAGGCTGGATTGTCTGAGTAGCTTCAGTGCAAGATCCTCCAGGACTGCTTGGAGGGAAAACTATGGAGCTCTCCCAGCAGAGCAGCCACAGAGGTGCCGTGATTTTCCTGGAATCAGGAAGGTTGGAAAAGCCCCCCAAGGTCACGGAGCCCAACAACTGACCCAGCACTGCCTGATGCCACAACTAAGCCATGTCCTCAAGTGCCACATCCACATGGCTGTGAACACCTCCAGCCATGGGCACTCCAAACCTCCCTGGGCAGCCCCTGCCAAGGCCTCAGCACCCTTTCCATGCACAAATTCCTGCTGCTGTCCAAGCTGAGCCTCCCCTGGCACAGCTTGAGGCCCTTTCCCCTTGTCCTGTCCCTGTTCCCTGGCAGCAGAGCCCGACCCCCCCTGGCTGTCCCCTCCTGTCAGGGACTTGTGCAGAGCCACAAGGTCCCCCCTGAGCCTCCTTTTCTCCAGGCTGAGCCCCTTTCCCAGCTCCCCCAGCCCCTCCTGGTGCTGCTGGCATCCCTGACATCCCTCACAGATCTCACACTCCCAGGGCCTGCTCGAGGATGAAAAGCAGAATTGTTTTGCATTCCTGCTGCATCTGGAGATCCCAGCTGTCAAACCCTCAGTGCTTGAGCTCTGCCTCTTTCCAGAGGTAACCAATTAATTTTATGATGCCACTTGAGAGGGCTGGAGATGGAGTTACAGAGCGTCTAATGATCAAAGAAAACAGTGAGTAGTATAAATAGAGATGTCCTCCCATTCCCCATTCCCCCATTGATACGCTTTCTAATAAAGGACACTTTCTAATAAAAGAGTCTCCAGACATCCCAGGGAATGATCCCATTTTCATGTGAAAGGCACAAATATTGCATTTATCATCCCTGGTGACTGAAAGACACTGACAGGGACAGGAGGTGCCTCTGTGGAAGCAAAAATAAAAGAGGACATGGGCTTTTCCCACTTTGCATCCCACCATTTCCATCAGTTTTTTTTTTTTATTCAATATTGGGGGGGATAATATCACCTGGGAGGACCATGAATACGGCCTGGGTGTGTTCAGGGTGTAACTGAGACTCCAACTGGTCTGGAAGGGAATTAAAGATCATCTATTCCTGCCCCTGCCATGGGCAGGGATACCTCCCACTGTCCCAGGCTGCTCCAAGCCCCAAAGTCCCACCTGGCCTTGGACACTGCCAGGGATCCAGGGGCAGCCACAGCTGCTCTGGGCACCCTGTGCCAGGGCCTGCCCACCCTGCCAGGGAACAATTCCTTCCCAATATCCCATCCAGCCCTGCCCTCTGGCAGTGGGAAGCCATTCCCTGTGTCCTGTCCCTCCATCCCTTGTCCCAAGCTGTGGGTGGAAGGAGGTGTCCCCAGGGCTGCTGTCACTGTCCCTTCCCATGGCAGAGTGTGGGACAAGAGGTGGCGCTTCTCCCACAGCAGCACAAATGAGCTGGGACGTGCAAGCCCCACCAGAGAATTCCATTTCTTTGCCAACACCGCTGGAACAAAGGCACAAATGGAAATAAAAACCCCATCTGAGCTTGGCACCTCCTGCTGCAGGCCCTGATTTGTGAATATTCCTCTGCACAAGCACTGCTAGGATGGCCCAGGGGTGCAACACCAGGGGTGCATCTGTTCTGCTCCTGGCTTTTTTAATTTGGGATTCGTTTCCTACAGGGAAAGGCAACGATCCCTTTGAGGGTGATATTCCTGTGGCAAAGCTGCCTTTCCATTTTAAAGCCCATCTCTGACATGAGGGATTGACTCATCCACACCTGTCCAGGGCGTTTGAATGAACGGCGGCCAGGAGATATCTGCCAAAAAATACATGTATTATTTGCCAAAAAAATACATGTATCGCCCTTCCTGCTGCTCTTCTTCCATTTCAAAAATGTTCTTTTTTCAGATTTAGGAGTTGTTTTACCCATCTGCTTCCTGGGAAATTTAGAAATCAAAGACCCATCCTCACTGCTGCCTTCTGGGAGGATACAAGGAAGTCTTTCCTAAAAATAAGTAACCTAAGTGGAAAAGTCCTTCCCAAGACTTTTTCTTTCAGAACAGTGAGCTTGGAAAATCTGGGAAATCCCCACACTGTCGTTTTCCTGTTTTCATGTACAGATGGAGCAAGCCCATCAAATGTAGAATGGCCAGTGATTGCACAGAAATGGAAGCCCATGCAGGAGGACGTGCCTGTAAAAAGGCTGTGGAAGGGGAAAGCACATTGGGGGGTAGGAATTGAAATCTGTATTAATCAACAAAAGCTTTAGGAGGTTTTCCCCACCTCTTTCATCTCTCTTCCAACATAAAAAAATCCAAGAGGAAGTTATTTGGTTCCAGGTTGGATGGGGCTTGGGGCAACCTGGGATAGTGGAAAATGCCCCTGTTCATGCAAGGGGTGGGACTGGATGAGACTGAAGGTCCTTTCCAACCCAAATCATTCCAAGATTCTGGGATAAAACAGAAACTGCAACTGTTATTGGGGATGGGAGACAACAAAAGGAACCCAGGTGAGTATTTGGATTGCTTTAGGCTTTGGGGTTTGCCCTCCCTACAGCAGAAGGGATCGTGCAACACTTCATGTTCTATTCTGTGCAACTCCCTTGATTTTACAGGACAACTCACTAAATATCCTAAGTGAGATTTCTGATGCTCCCACGAGGGATTTGAACAGCCAGCTGCTGGGAAAGCTGAAATGATGTGCAAATATTCAGCTTGTGAGGGACTTTAACAGTTGTTCTCAGTGAAACAACTCCCCAAAATCCAAGCTGCAGGATCCTGACCTGCTCCCCTCCTGCGTTTTTCCCCAAATCACCTGGGTCACCCCTCAGAGAGTAACACAGGGTTAAAGCTGCTCGTTAATTAACAGTCCATCACTCATTTATCAACACATTTAGTCATCAGAAACCCCTCATCTGTTGTTACCTGCCTGCAGTGGAAATTCTCTGAGCAATACAAAGTCCCCACATCCAAGGTTGTTGCATTGCCAGAGCCTTTTACTGCTGGAAGCAATGGTTTAGGGGGAATTCTCTCCTCCTTATAAAGATTTATCTTTACTGCAAAAGCTCTGAATGCACCCATATTTCTCAGCAATACAGGGATGGAACATCCAAAATTTTCCATAAATGCTTTCTCTTTCCCAAGCTGCCTTCACACCAAGCAAAACCCCTCCTATTTCAACACCGTTCTGTTTTCTACCACCACATTTATTTGCACAGTCTGAAAAATATTTCCCTGGGATGAGGAATATTTTAGATCTCATGTCAACAAGAGAATATTCTCAGCCTAATTATGGGAATTCTTAAAATTAACAGAAGCAAACCAAGCGATTAGCCTAGAATTTTATCCATCTGAAGCTGGGTTGTGCTAGGAAGTTAAATTCAATTATCTTTTTTTGATAACAGATTAACTGAGGGATCAGTGCAACTAATGAAATACTTAATGAACAGGATTAAAAGGGCAGAGGCAAAAAAGGGAAAGAAACCAGGTGACCCAAGGCCACTGGAGAGGTATTGAACAGGAATGGAAATTTTGCTTCATTTCCCCGTGGAAATGTAATTCCCAGATTGACGTGACCATGGGAAGGTGGACAGAGCTTTCTCAGCAGGGGAGATCCTGGATGTGCTGCTCCATGTCCCCAAAACCTCATTCCTGTGCTGCACACCAAGACCAGGACTTCCAAGGGCCACCACAGCCTGGATCATCATGGATCGCCATGGATCACCAGGGACCGCCATGGAGCAACAGCATCAGTGGGTTCTACCAGGAAGGGGCTGATTCTCCGTGCCAATCCCGTGTGCTCCAGGGTGGATCTCCTGTCCTGGTCCCCAGGGCCACAGCCAGGTGACATCGTCACCAGAGCTGTCCAGTGGGACACCCAGCCACTCACACCAGCCCGGGCCACTGAAACATCATGGAATCCCAGATGGATTTGGGTGGGAATGGACCTTTATGTCCATCCAGTGCCACCCCTGCCATGGGCAGGGACACCTCCCACTGTCCCAGGCTGCTCCAAGTCCCAAAGTCCAATCTGGCCTTGGAGACTTCCAGGGATCCAGGGGCAGCCACAGCTGCTCTGGGCACCCTGTGCCAGGGCCTGCCCACCCTGCCAGGGAACAATTCCTTCCCAATATCCCATCCAGCCCTGCCCCTAGCAGTGGGAAGCCATTCCCTGTGTCCTGGCACTCCAGGCCCTTGTAAAGTCTCTCTCCATGTTTCCTGTAGCTCCTTCAGGCCCTGGAAGGCCACAGCTGGGTCACCCCAAAGCTTCTCCTGTCCAGGCTGAACAATCCCAGCTGTCCCAGCCTTTCCTTCCAGCAGAGCTGCTCCATCCCTCTGGAGTCCCGTGTGGCAGATGGAGCTGAACACAAGGATGAAGCCCCAGAGAAACAGTGGGTGGCCAGGGAGCAAAAGCTGGGACATTCCGCTGGGACATTCCACTGGGACACGAGGACAACATCAACTGAAGCAGGAATTCTGCTCCATCCCACCTTTTCTTTGTGGTAATTTTGCTGTAACACCCACTGGAGAGGCTGATCTGTGGCTCATTCCCATCCTTCCCACACATCCCACTAAGCGCACCAGGGACCCTCAGAGCTCACATGCAGGAATTCCCTGGGGGAATGCCCATCTCCAAAGGGGATTCAGAGCCACACTCCTATTCAAGATTTGAGCCTCTTGACCTAAATGTATGAAAAAGGCTCATATTTAGGTCTCCTTCCCAAATAACTTCCTCTTGCCCTGCTTTCTCCTGAAAGCCCTTGGGAAACTGCTCGGTGTTTTCTGTGACTCCAGGTGTGGGTGGCCCAATTTCCTTCCCGTGCACACATCTCCCACAGGAGGACAGATAAACCTAATACACTAATAACACCTAAATTAACCCACTGGCTGAACAAACTGGGCTTCCCACCACGTGCCAAACCAGCCGCAGGCCTCAAGATGCTCTGGCAAATAAAGAACCTGCTAAAACCACGAGTGAAAGGGAGACATAAAAGCAGGTGAGCTCCCACACTCCAGAACATTGTCTGTCCTGGTATCAGGAGCTCACCAGCCAGTCCCGTCCCATTGGGATCATTCTGCAATTTATCTGCTAACAGCATAAAACCATCAAAGTCACTGGGGGGGTCTGGCAGCCAGGCTGGGCTCCTCCCCTTTGTGCATCACTGGCTGCAGCCTCTTCTGCTCCCAGCAGTTATCCCAGCAGCTGGGATAAAAACAGCTAAAAATACGGAATTTGTCATCCCAAAATGAATCACTGGAATCATTTGGAAATATGGTGAATGCAAAGCTGAAGAATTGAACCGTTATGGCAAGCACAGACCTGCACATGGGCACAGAGAGGGTCTGTTACAGGGGCAGGTTTGCAACCTTGGCACAGAGCACAGGCAAAATCCAGCCCTCATTAACAAACTCTTTCATGTGACTCTCTCTGCTCCTTTTTTTTCCCACTCACATCTTCATTTTCCTGTTGCCTCACAAGACACCATCCCCATTGCTGCAAATATAAGTCACAAGCAGATTTAGAATCACAAAATCCCAGGATGGTTTGAGTTGGAAGAGATTTTAAAGCCCATCCATTCCCATCCCCGCCATGGGAAGGGACACCTTCCACTACCCCAGGTTCCTCCAGCCTGGCCTTGGACACTGCCAGGGATCCAGGGGCAGCCACAGCTGCTCTGGGAAATCCATTCCACGGCCTGCCCACCCTGCCAGGGAACAATTCCTTCCCAATACCCAATTTAAACACATTCTCTCTCAGTTTGAATCCATTCCCCCTTACCAGGAAATTATGCCATGACACAGGAAGTTGGCACAGACATAAAACCACCCTGAGGAAAATCGTGGGTTAACTTCTATGTGCACTCAGAGAAATAAATTCTGGTCTGTGTTCTGATGATTTATTGTATTTTAAATATATGGGCTCATGCAGTGTAATTGGTCGTGGCATATTTTGCATGATGAACACAACAAATTGGCTTTTGTGGAGCTGTTCCAAGCAGTTGTTCAAGACAAAAAAAAGTAATTAGCGAAAGCAGCGATTAGTGACAAACTAAATGGGGAAAAATGGCTTTAACCAAATCCACTGTGAAGTCTGCACCACACAATTTTACTGAAGCCTCTTGGATTCCAGTTCCTTCCCAGGACTTGTTGAATTGCCGTGGCATACAAACATCCACAGACTACTGTGTGTAAATAACAGTTTCAAGAACAAAATGAACAATTTACATGGGAATTGAGAGCATTGACTTCGCGACCAGACAATTTTCAGCCCATTTTAATATCCACTCCATAAACAGAGGCTTTGCAGAGATTTTAGGAAAAGCAATTCAGACTGGAAAGTTGTTTCCAAAAAACAGTGCTGCATAGGCAAAAAGGTACGGCAAAAAGGCAAAAATAATTCATATTATATATAAATTATTGGATCAGGGAAAAGCTGGAGTGGGAAAGGACCTCAAAGCCCATCTCATCCCACCCCCTGCCAAGGGACACCTTCCACTAGCCCAGGCTGCTCCAAGCCCCATCCAACTTGTTTTTGAGCACTCCCAGGGATCCAGTGGCAGCCCCAGAACTTCTCTTCCCCAGGTTGAACAATCCCAACTCTCCCAGCACCAATCTAAACTTCTCAGCAAAAAACATAAAATAATCTCCACACAGCATCAATGCACAAGATTTAAAACGGGACCATCATAAACCATCCATAGGATTTTATCAGCAAGGAATCCTTTCCTCTGACAAACACAACCTGGAATTGCATTGGAGGTTTAACAGGCTTATTCCAGACAGGCAAAACCCTTTGTTGGTGTGTGCTTCAATTTGTGGCAGCTCCGAGGCTCTCCCACTGCTTGCCCACATGCAGAATCTCTCCACAGGTCTGAAAATCCTTCTTTCCCATCCCCTCTCTTCCCAACACACACCTCACACGGGCTGGGAAACTGAAGGCAAACGTTACAGGGGAAAAAGCTGTTGCTCCAAACTGGGTGCAGACCCAGAAGGTGGGAAGTTTGCACAGGGTGGGATTGTTGGGGTGTCTGTGCAGGACCAGGAGTTGGACTGGATGATCCTGTGGGTCCCTCCAGCTCAGGATATTCCGTGACTCCATGACCTATACATAGCTTTTAGAGATTTAATTGCATGGATGTGACAATCAGCTGCTAATGCTGCTCAGGACAGTTCCCAAAGACAGCAGAGAGAAGCTGAACGAGCCCTTCCCAGTGGATCTATTCCCAAAGCCTCACCTGGAAATCACACCTTCGTTATTCAAGGCCTGAACGTTTAATGAGTGGCCAGGATTAACTCCAGCAGGGTATAAATGCAAGGGGGAAAGCCCAGCCTGTCAAGGCATTCAGAATTCCCAGCCTGTACATCCAGCTGTGCTGTTTGCCCCAGCTTGTGGAATCTCTGCCATTCCAACACACATAAATCTCCTGGGACATGGAAATAACTGCTGGATCAATGATGAGTTCAGATGTCTTTGGACTCAAAAAGAGTGAATTTATAGCAGTGATTCACAGAATGTTTTTCCATACAGTGAGAAAAACTAATTATTACTGCACTGAAATTCATCACTGCCGTAAGAATTAATGGAGTTTGAGGAGCAGTGAAGTCACCCTGAGATGTTGCCTTAATTATCCTGTCAGTCTTTACGAGTTTCAGCCTCTGCAGTGGTTAATAAAGGTTAATGCCTCCCCGATTCCAGAAATATTACACGCAACTTGACAAATATTGGGGGAAAATAAGTTAGAGAAGCTGCAAAATAACTCCACATTACAACAAAATTCATCCCCAGCCGGTCTCCCAGACAGGCCACTCTCCCGGGGAGGGCTGCTAGAGGCTGACTTTTAATGTGTTAACCTTTACAGCCTAAAATTCCAAATTTTAGCAAATGTAGAGGTGAGTGACTGTGACTTTCAGCCCCAGCTGGAGTCCCCAGGGTTTCTGGGGCGTTTCCAGTGGGCTCTGGAATGTATCAGGTGTTGGAATCTCTAAATGGCAACAGGCAGCTGAACTAAGTTTGGGGATAACAAGACCAGCACATCCCTCAACTCAAACCCCCAGGAGAACCTCTGGGATTAGGAATATTTCCCCTCTTGCACGAGGCAAGCCTTGTGGAGACAGAGATGCCAATGACAAATCTCTCCTGTTGGCCTTGCCAGCAGGGAATGTGTGTCCTGCTGGTCCCTCACTCCCAACACCTCTGTGACACACGACTGTCCCCAGCACAGGGGGGACCTGGAGCTGCTGGGGAGAGTCCAGGGGAGGCTCCAGGATGATCCCAGGGATGGAGCAGCTCTGCTGGGAGGAAAGGCTGGGACAGCTGGGATTGTTCAGCCTGGACAGGAGAAGCTTTGGGGTGACTCAGCTGTGGCCTTCCAGGGCCTGAAGAGGATGATAAGAAATATGGAGAGACTCTTTCCAAGGGATGGAGTGACAAGGGGGAATGGCTTCCCACTGCCAGAGGGCAGGGCTGGATGGGATATTGGGAAGGAATTGTTCCCTGGCAGGGTGGGCAGGCCCTGGATTGGAATTCCCAGAGCCCTGGAATGGATTTCCCAGAGCAGCTGTGGCTGCCCCTGGATCCGTGGCAGTGTCTAAAGCCAGGTTGGACTCTGGGGCTTGGAGCAGCCTGGGATGCTGGAAGGTGTCCCTGCCCATGGCAGGGGTTGGGAATGAGATGAACTTTAAGGTCCCTTCCCACCCAAACCATTCTGGGCTTCCATGACACTCGTGTGGATACGACATCAGCCCCAAACCTCAGCAGCTTGCAGAGAATAAATAATGTTTTACCAAGACTAAACCTTCCTAGATGGAGGTGCAGCTCTGAAGGGCTTCCAACAGGAGGGCCTCACCCCATTCCCAAGCTGGAACACAAACACAAGCTCCCAAAGCCACCAACACCTGCTCCTGTCCCAGCATCAGAGCCCTGGGGAATTCAATAATTAGGTCAACAAGAACATTTTCTTTGTGGAGGATTATTTGTGCACGTCTCCAACAGCCTGGAACGTTTGGGTGTGGAGGAATTCAGACCAGTGTGCATCAGCTCTCTGCTCCCAGCACCGCCAAGAGCTGTAACACCCCAGGGCAGCAGGAATTGCAGCGGTGATTAGGGGACATTAACGCTGTTCCAGTGCTAATGTGAGGGCTGAGAGCAGACACACAATGAACTCGGAATGTTCGTGGCCCACACAAACCCACGGCAGCTCATTAGCCACGACAGAACATTAAAAAACAGAGAGAAGGAATATGGAAATGAGTGTTTCTTTCCACGAGGAGTCATTTCTTTCCCAGGTTCTGCTCTTTTGCTGTTGAAGGATAAACTGATATTAGAGGACAAAACCAGGAATGCTTTGCCTTTATCAGATTAAAGCAATTACAACCTGCTTATAAAGATGCTTTCATAACATTAGTTTTGTTCTCAGAAAAGAAGACTCAATTTGCAAACTAAGTTGGAAAGTTAAGGTTGGTTCCTCCGAATTTACCATCCTCCAAAAAAACTCACTGCCTGAGAAACTGCTCAGTCTTCCCGGATGGTCTCAGCTGCAAACCTTCCCTGGAGGAATTTAAAAGTGCACATTTTCAATGGATCTCTGCCACATCTCCATCTTCCCAGCACAGAGAAGGGGAGACTCCAGGGAGACCTTAAAGCACCTTCCAGGAGCAAAAGGGAGCTTATAAAAAAGAGAGAGAAGGAGCATTTCCATGGTTAGATAGGGATGGGACAAGAGAAAGGGTTCTGAATTAAAAGAGGTGAGATTTATGGGATATTGGACAGGAATTGTTCCCTGGCAGGGTGGGCAGGCCCTGGCACAGGGTGCCCAGAGCAGCTGTGGCTGTCCCTGAATCCATGGCAGTGTCCAAGGCCAGGCTGGACTTTGGGGCTTGGAGCAGCCTGGGACAGTGGAAGGTGTCCCTGACATGGCAGGGGTGGGAATTGGGAATGGATGGGCTTTAATGTCCCTTCCAACCCAAACCAGTCTGGGATTTTATTAAAAAAAAATAATAAAAAACCCACAGCCATCACTAACCCATTGAGGTCTGGGGTTTTACTGAGTGACAGATTGGCGCCAGAGCATCCCTGTGATAAACACATCACTGTGCCAGAGATACACCAGTTTGTGTGGGAAGCCACCCCAGGAGTGCAGCATTCAGGAGCACCCACCACGAATCCAGCGAGAATGGAACCACTGCGTTCCAGACATTAATGACAAAGTCATTAAAACACACATTAAAGCGACCCCAAGGGGCACAGTGCTAATGAGCCTGCTTGATTCCATGCCTGGCTTTACATCTGTTTTTCATATATTCCCATTGAAGAGCTAAAGAACATATTCCCATGCCCACTGGAGCCAGTGCAGCACATCCCTGCTTTTCTCCTGCCAAAATGCCGTGCTCCAACAGCAGCTGAAGGACAGCCTGCCTTGCCAGCTGCTCCTGGGGCTCTGGATTTCCAGGATGTGGGAGAAGCACCACAGCCGTGCATGAGCATCCTGTGTCCTGCATCCCATCCCAGACCGGCCTGCAAGCTCATTCCACGTGAATATTGATGGCGATCCTGGAAGCAAATGTGTTTGCACGGGGTTAATTAGGGAAAAATATATTATCACTGATGTCTTGCCATGCTTTTGTTAATAACCAGGAGGAAATGAGGACACAGCAATGCCTGGGACCCTCCCAGTTTCCTGCAGTAGCTGATGGGAGTGATGAAGCATTTTATTTGCCCTTAATTGAGGGGAATTATTTTAGTAATGAAGCAGGAATTGAATATTAGCCTTTAAATACAACCACCATCATCTTCCTGCACTTGGAAGGAGGATTTCTTTTAAACCCCAAAAAACTCCACAGTAGGAGCAGCCAAGACAAGATTATCTCCTTTCCCCGTGCTCCACAAAGCTGTGGGAATTACCGAGTCTTTTTAGATACTGTTTGTCAAGCAACAATTAAAAGCGCACCAGTGATTAAGCAAACACCATAAAGCTTTTACAATTCATTTGAAGCAGGCAAATATTTGTGCAGCCAAATTAAAAAAAAATCCCAACCAACACCGAAGTATTTGGCTCATTGAAGATTCAAAATCCTTCGTTTCGAAAATGGATTTTTAAAAACTGCCTTTAAGACTCCAAAGCCTTCCAACCTGGCCTTGGGACACTTCCAGGGATGGGGCAGCCACGGATTTTTTTTTGTTCAATCAGAAACCTGTCATCAGCAATAGCACACAAATAATTATTACTTGCATTTACAGCCAAGAATCCTCATACAGTGCTGATTGTACGGGATAAACCAGCTCCTTCCCAGAAAGTTTCCACTCTCAGGCATGTAAACTCGAATTATCCCAGTTTTCCAGACACCTGTGCTAAAGGGTGGAAGGGTTTACCCAAAATCAAGCTTCCAGAACAAAGCAGAAATCTCAGCTCAATCTGAAACTGTGAGCATCAGATTTCCAGCTGTAAACTGGTGTACTGAACTCCAGGTACAGTATTTTCTCCTCCAATAAAAATATTGGAGGGAAATAATTTTTTCCAGGTGTATTTTTCCCTCCAATAAAAGGAAATGCCATCCCCTGGGAAAGGTGGAACAATGGGGATGAGCTCTGCAGGCCCCCTGAACTCCCCACCCAAACTGGGCTCTGTCCAAACAGCTCCAAGTCTAAAGCAGGAGAGCACTTTAAAACTGCTCAATCTTCCCTAAACACTACAATGCAGAATAAAGAGGCTTTAAAACACTTTTCCTTGTTTTGTCTGCACTACCCGCAGCTGCCCTGAGCACTCTCCCCCTCTCCCGTGTGCTCCCCTCCCTCCTGGCAGCAAGTATTGGTGCAGCTGTAGGGAAAAGTGCACTCTGAGGCCAAAAATCACCCCAAGGGGGGGTTAATGTCTAACCCAGACTCCTTCCCAAAGCAGCTCCTGCATCCCTGGACACAGAGGTGTGCACTGGAATAACAGGGGATGGACACTGCCTCATCTCCTGAGGAACAGCAGGAGCAAAGATGGGATCCTTGAATCCCCACACCTCCCAGGGGGGCACTCACAGAGCTGCCAAACTTCCCTCCTAACTCGGGACAATGCTCAGGAGATGCAGTTTGAGAGTCTGAGGTTGGACATGAAGGAAAACTTCTTTTCCAAGCAGGTGTCCCTCTGGGTCAGGGCACTTTCAGGGTGCCAAAGTTGGACAAAGGTGCCAAGGGTGGACAAAGCCACAGCTGCCTGGCAGCCCCTCTCCCAGAGAGGAAAGCTGGAGAAACTTCCCTGAGGTCCTTCCCAACCAACACAAGCCCAGGATCAAGGCAGGGGTCTGATCATCACAGGCAGCACGCAGGAGTTTCTCCTTCTGTTTCCTTAAAGCAGCTAAACTCGCCCAAACTCCCTCCATTTCCCCGAGAACAAAGGCAACTGTGCCGAGTTTGCAGAGAGTGTCTGACAACAATAAATCTCTATTTGGGACCTCTGTGCAATGGAGGAATCACAGCAGTGCTTGGAAATGATGAAGGATTACAAAAGCAGCCGCAGAAGAAATTCAAAGAACAAAAAGGACAAAAAGTACTCTGAAGACGTTCAAGACACTCCTCAAAGAGGGAACACGGACTCTAATCAGATGCTAAACAGCCTTCAAGTGAAGAACGGGCCTTCCCAAGGAGGAAACGGGCCAGGAAGGTGGGAGAGGAACATCCCAGCAGCTCTCTGCTGTGGGCACTCAGGTGGGTCTGGCAAAGCCCTTGGGAAATGGGGCTGGTGACATGGACAAAGCCACCGTGTGGCATTTTCACACCCGCTCAGGCAATTTATCCAGCTCCAGGCAGCTCCTGTGACCCTCATCAGCTAAAGAAAACCCAAGTTTAAAAGACAAGCTCAGAGCTGGGGGCATCTGTGAATTTAATCAGCCTCTGCTCGTGCCCTCTACTGCAGGCAAGTCAGGCAGAGTAACCTCAGAGCTGAAAAACAAACACAAGAAATCAAGACAATTCTATTTCTTCAAAAGCTGCCAAGATTTTGCCTTGCTCAGATCTCCGCGCTTCGTTCCCAGTGCTGTCAGATCTCTTCAGATGTCTGGAGTTCAAGGCAAATGTCTGGAGTTCACCTCAATTCCCATCAAAAAGCCAATCCAGGGTGTCCAGGATGTGTCAGAGGAAAAGAGAAGACAGATTTAGGGTGGCACCTGTGCCTCCTGCTGTGCACAGAGGCCGTGGACTGCCCTGAAAAAACAAAAAACTAACAAAACATCGCTGAGCCTCTTCCCACGCTCCTCATTCCTGCAGTTAATTAAAAGAGAGACACTATTTAAATCTCATTTCCTCCAGCTGGGCGTCAGGCACAGGCTGCAAAGTGCAGAGCTTCACCAAACCCATTTCAAACACTACTGACTTTGATATTCTGGAGTAAAGGGGTTTTGCAAATGACTTCAGAGGAGTGAATGCAGTTGTCAACATTTCTGTTGTCTGGATGGGTTTTATTGCAGCCTAAAGATAAATAAAAGCGCTCCCATTCAGAGTCCATTCCCAGAGAAGATGTAATTCGTGAAATATAATGAGTTTTTCAAACGTGCAACACAGAGAACTTGTTTGGTGCCTTTTTTTTTTTAATTAAAAAGCCTATCTGCAGTTTTGTCAATTTACTTGGTATCCAAATGCTTTTAACACTGGCATTTCAATAATATGAAATCCATCTTCGCCAGGGAACTTTAGAGCAGATAAATGCAACACACCACAGCCCTGTTTAGCATCCCAAACCTGAGCAAATGGAAACCTCAGGGAGCTGGGAAAGGGGCTCAGCCTGGAGAAAAGGAGGCTCAGGGGGGACCTTGTGGCTCTGCACAAGTCCCTGACAGGAGGGGACAGCCGGGGGGGTCAGGCTCTGCTGCCAGGGAACAGGGACAGGACAAGGGGAAAGGGCCTCAAGCTGTGCCAGGGGAGGCTCAGCTTGGACAGCAGCAGGAATTTGTGCATGGAAAGGGTGCTGAGGCCTTGGCAGGGGCTGCCCAGGGAGGTTTGGAGTGCCCATGGCTGGAGGTGTCCAGGGAAGGGCTGGAGGTGGCACTGAGTGCTCTGGGCTGGGGACAAGGTGGGCATTGGGCACAGCTGGGACTGGATGATCCTGGAGGGCTTTTCTAGCCTTAATGATCCTGACAGTCTTTTCCAGCCTCAATGATTCCATGAAGGGAATTATTACTATTTGAATCATTGTTCCATCAATTTGATTATTATTGCATCATTGCCACAAGCAAATGGATTTAAGGTCACAAGGTGGATACCAGTGAGGAGATGTCAGCTGGCTTGTCCCTGAGCATTTGCAGCTGAAAAGGCCACAGAGCCTGATGAGACATCACACAATCCCCAAAATTACACTGGGATTTTCAGCTCCTCTCCAGAATTCTGCGTCTTTTAGGAAGTGTAACTGATGTGTCACATTAATCAGTATCTTCAGCTGACACATCAGAGCAGTGATACAGAGCTGTGGCAGAGGAAGGCTCAAGCTGCCCTGCACAGCCTTCTCCTCACTTGAAACATCTCCCCACAAAGCCTGGGCCAGGTAAAAAAATCCCACTTCAAACGACATCCCTGAAAATGAGACGAGACACCAAGTGCCCGCTATCAAAGTGTGAGACAATCAAAGCATGGCAAGAGCACCAGCAATGAGGGTGGAATGCTGAACGCTGCATAATGAAGAGATTCCCTTTTATCAACACAGGAACCGCCTGCAAAACTTCTACAACTGCAAGGCTGCTCCCTGTTCCCTCGGGCTGCAGTTTCACCCCTGGCAGCAGAGCAGGGTGAAGTCCTCCTGTGCAAAGTGCCCTAAAAAACGTTCCTGGGACTTCGACTCCCACAGAACACGGGGATCAGAGGAGCTCAGCTGGGAAAGGCAGCAGCCTCCACAGTGGCTGTTTGGTTTAGGCTCAGCTTCCCGGCTGGAGGAGGAGCCCAGCCCTTGACTGTTTTCCTCCTCTGCCCCACTCTGGTGGGACCCTGACTGCCGAGCTGCCTCCAGCTTGGAGATCTCCAACAAAAAAAGGACCTGGAGATACTGGAGCGAGTCCAAGGGAGCCCACAGAGATGCTCCCAGGGCTGGAGCCCCTCTGCTCTGGAGCCAGGCTGGGAGAGCTGGGGGTGCCCACCTGGACAGGAGAAGGCTCCAGGGAGAGCTCAGAGCCCCTGTCAGGGCCTAAAGGGGTCCAGGACAGCTGGAAAGGGACTGGGGACAAGGGATGGAGGGACAGGACACAGGGAATGGCTTCCCAGTGCCAGAGGGCAGGGCTGGATGGGATATTGGGAAGGAATTGTTCCCTGGCAGGGTGGGCAGGCCCTGGCACAGGGTGCCCAGAGCAGCTGTGGCTGCCCCTGGATCCCTGGCAGTGTCCAAGGCCGGGTTGGACTTTGGGGCTTGGAGCAGCCTGGGACAGTGGAAGGTGTCCCTGCCCATGGCAGGGGTGGAATGGGATGAGTTTTAAGATCCTTTGCAACCCAAACCATTCTGGGATTGTCTGATTTCCCCTGTTTTTGTCTCCTCTCCTCCAGAGATGTTCAGACACAAGGGGAAGATGTTTTCCATTGATCCCAGGGCTGCCCTATCTCATTCTGACCCTTGCCATAGCTCACAAGGCCTGGAAAACAAGGAAACCTTCACTGACATTACACCTGTGGAGAATTAAAAAGAATAATTTTAGTATTGGTGTTCACACACATTTTTCCTCACCATAACCCCACAATACTATGAAAGACAGAGAGGGGGATAATAATTAAAATTATTCATCAATGAAACCTGTAGTAGGTTTACAGTGGAAAAAACCCTCCTGTTCCATGTGGGCTGGAGAGACCTGGAGCCCATTGCTGCCTGAGAAGCAGAGGCAGCAGGATCCTCATGATCCAAAGGGATCAGCCAGTGGAGATGGTGCTGCTACACCCTTGGCTGAAAGCAACAAAAATTGAGTAACTTTCACTGAACGGTGCCATATTCGAGCTTATTTTAGGGAGATTGTTCTAGGATTCCTTTAATGGAAGTTCATTGGAAGTGATGGACTTGAGATACAGGGAAGCCCAACACTTCCAATACAATCAATCAAATGTTTAAATTAATCCACAGTGTCTCTCAGAAGGAAACATTGAGTTACGAAGGGCAAAGCAATCTTTACAAACCCTGTTTTTATGGACAGCGGGAAAGGCAGCTTGGGGTGATTTCATGTCCCCAAGGAGCTTCTAAAAGCGGCTTTAGAGAACAGAAGGCAGCGGTTGCTTTGGTTCTGAAACACAAATTGATCACTTTTGGGTCTATCTTGGTGCCAAGGGGCTTTTTGTTCCCAAATTTCTAGCAGGAAATGGTCTAGAATGAGAACTGCGTATAATGTGGGGCAATCCAGCCCCCGTGCTGTCTGCTGCATTTTAATCTGGGCAGAGACCACATGCCACCGAGCCCATAAACTAATATTTATGGCTAACACTGCATTGCATCCCCTTGTTTGTCAAACTCTGCCTAGAGCAAAGCTTTGCTGTCGACAGCAAAGTTCAGTCACCTCATTTCTCACCGCCGCTCGGGCCATATTTCAAACATCAGCAACGTTTTCAGTGCCATCCATAAGAAGGGATGAAATGGGAGCTCTTATCAACTAATTATCTGACATCTGCTGTTAATATTAACTAATTCATCAAGGGCTGCACAGAGCAAGTCATCTCCTTACGACCATGTTTAAGCGATGGGATCTCAGCTCATTCCACTCTGCAATTAAACCAACGTGAAAAATATCAACAAAATTATTTCCACGAGTATTCCAGAACAACAGAAGCGCTTCACTTCCCTGGCATGGTGATCAGCCCCCTTCGGCATCAGACACAGCAAACGGGGCTTGGTTGTTTATTGTTATTTTATCTGCTTGGCCAACAGGTCTACAGAGTTTTTAAGCATTGATTTAACACCGAAAAGTTTTTCCCAGAAATAAATAGCCAGTCTTAAAGCTGCCCATGATGCCAGAACCTCCAGGTGTTCCCCTGGAGAAGAGAAGGCTCCAGGGAGAGCTCAGAGCCCCTGCCAGAGCCCAAAGGGGCTCCAGGAGAGCTGGAGAGGGACTGGGGACAAGGGATGGAGGGACAGGACACAGGGAATGGCTTCCCACTGCCAGAGGGCAGGGCTGGATGGGATATTGGGCAGGAATTGTTCCCTGGCAGGGTGGGCAGGCCCTGGCACAGGGTGCCCAGAGCAGCTGTGGCTGCCCCACCTCATCCTCCAGCTCCTCCTTTAAGGCTTTAGAAAAGGAGACAGGAAGCAGAGCCTGGGAAAACTTGTGAATCCTGGAACCCCAGACTGGTTTGGGTTGGAAGGGACCTTAAAGCCCATCCAGTGCCACCCCTGCCATGGACAGGGACACCTTCCACCATCCTAGGCTGCTCCAAGCCCCACTGTCCAGCCTGGCCTTGGACACTGCCAGGGATCCAGGGGCAGCCACAGCTGCTCTGGGCAACCTTATTCCAACACATCTGGGGATGTTTCAGGTAGACAATGATCCCAGGAGGTGAATGAATTCTTCATTCTATTTTCCCTATTTCTCTTGGATTAGTCTGTCCCCCAGTTAAAATTCCAGTTAGGATCACCCATCCCTGTGCCTCCTGAGCCACAGAGACACCACCCTGAAGATGCTCCTGAAGAAGGGGAAAAAACCTCCTGCTACACCTTGCCCATTGTCCTCATCATCATTTTCTCATTATCATCCCCTTGGAGGAATAATCCAACCCCATTTTGTCACATTACTTGCAAAACCTGTAAAGGTCACAGCAAAATACAGGCAGCGAAGGGTGAGTTTAAATTACATTCTCTCAGGACATATCCATCTATATTCCATTTATCTCCCACCAGGCACAGGACTGGCTGGGCCATCCCGTGTTTCTTATCTCCATGTAAAATCAGAGATTTTAATCTAACAGTTCAGTGTCTAAAGCCATCTTCCTTGCAAAGTGTGTTTTAAGGAGAGCTGAAGAAACTTTACCCTGGCTCCTGTGATTGTCGGAGGAAAACATCTGAAGGCAGCATCTTCCTGCAAGGCTTTTAACGAGCCTCCGCAGCTTTAATTGGCAACTCACGGCTGCCTTCCTTTTCCTCACAAATTATCCACGTTACCAAGCTCCTCGTCAAGTTCTGGCATTCCTGGGGCTGCAGCAAGCAGCGCACAGGACTCCATTAAAACAAAAACAGCCACAGAAAACTCCAGCTCATCCAGGCTTGGCAAGGGAAGGCTGAGCTCCCGCCTTAATCCCCCTGCGCCGCGCCGGGTTTTGTACAGTTAGTGCAGCTGGCAAGCACAGCAGCTCGGGGGACTCTCGTGCTGCCTTTTGAGGGCCAGCAAAAGGATTTACATAATTTAGAGTTTAATAACTTACAGCCACCGCTTGCTTTTTTCTTTTTGCTAATAGTTCTCCTGGGTCGGCGTGGAGTGTGACTCCCCTGAAATCATCAGCCTCGCACGGAGATGTTTCTAGGGGATGGTTTTATTTGAATTTTGCCCCCAGGAGAATCCATTTCAGGTGTTGAGACCACTTCTAAAAATCAGCAGAACATCCTTGGAGGATGGAGAATCTGATCCTACCGCAAAAACTGCCCTAAATCAGTTGCAAAAATCTGCTCCACACATTATTCTTTAAGAGGAATGAGCGCTTCTGCACAATATTAACAGCAGATTAATTTCACTTCCTCCCTCTTTTCTGTTAGCAAAATGAAGAATCACAATGTTTTAAACACAACTTCAGTTCAGCTGGAAGGATTTCTGTCTTTTTTGCCCCCTTTTTCTGACCTCTCATAGCTCTTTTTTCCAACCACGTCTCTAAAAACAGAGAATCACAGACATTTTTTCAGCCCTAACAAGTGGCGTCTTCCTCATTCTGAACCTAATTATTTGTTGGCACTAGGGAGGAAAGTCTGTGGTTCTGCTTTGAATTGCAAGCAGCATCCAGGTTTGCATGCAGGCACTTGAGAACTCTGGATAATCAATACAGAGAGAGGGAGAAATTAGCTGCTGATTTTGGATTTCACTGAGTGCGCAATGGAAGGCGATCTGTGAACATCAAGGAGTCAGAAAGCCTCGACAATCCCCTACTTGGAGCAGACTGACCAGTTTCTACCAGAAGAAGAAAAAGCAAAACAACAACAAAAAACCCCCAAAGCCCCCCCACGAATATCTGAAAATGTAAAGCAAACATGGCAGAACAACCAAACAAAAATCAGATGTCAAAAATTGTACATTTATCTTAAAAGAGGGCCACATGTCAGGAGCTGTGTCCCTGCTTCCCCCAGTGCTCCTCAACACCCAAGGGTTTGGGTTCTTCCCAGGCCCTGCTTCAACTCAAACCCCACTCTGCTTTTATTTAAGACTGCAATAATAGGGGAAAAAATATGTTGATAGTGCTCCTGGGGCAGGCTTTTCAAAGCCCTGGATTGCCTTATTAAAGAGGTCATTATGAGACAGGAGTCAGATGAGAATCATTAAATTTTAACATCTCCTAAATTCTACTGCAAAGACAAAGACTTTCCTCCAGTGATTTATATTTGAAGTTTGCTCCTGCAGAGTGAGCACGAGCTGAAGTGCCCGTGCAGACTAACAGTGAGTAATGACACTAAAATCTTTATTATTTACAAAGCAAAGCCAGGGTACACATAAAACCCAGTTCCAGCAGGAGATGTCAACTGAGCTGACACCTCATAATGGCCCAGCTGCCACGCTGAACTCCACACCCCAATAAATCCATCCTTCACTCAGCCTCTGCTGCAACTTCATCCCCAGAAAACAGCACTTAATGTCCTCGTAATGAAGTACAGCAGGCACATCAAAACACACTCCTGACACTCTGGAGATGAAGGAAAGCTCTCTCCTGAAAATCGGGAAGCCCTGAGTGTTTCTCCAGATGGGAGCTGGATGATGCTCCCTGACACTTCTTCCCCACCAGTGCTGCCTGAGTGTCTGTTCTTAACTACCGTCACCAATTTCATTTCTCCCGGAATAAACCTCGGGACCATCCAAATTATCCCCAGGCTAGATGGAGTATTTACCACCACTCACCTTTCCAGGGATTTACCACAGTTATTGTTCACTTCCCAAAGGCACAAGCAGGTGTTTGAAGCTGTGCGGGATCAGCTAAGTCAACACCATGCCCTGAGGGGATGTGAGCACCTCCATACCCTCAGCTCAGTGAGGGCAAGCTGCAGCAGTTCCCCAAGCTCATTACAACCCCAACTGCACTGATTTGTGCACTAACCAGAGAGAAAATTCCTCAAAGTCCCTTGCTGGCCCCGGGTAAAGAGATTAAAACTCTAATTCCACAAAGCTGCTGGGAAAGGACCAGAGGAGCAACGAATAGAGATTCCTCTTCCTTGAGGCAAGGACTCTCTGAGGAGTGACCTTACTCCTGCCCCCAGTTTAACCAGGACAAAGGGATTTGGGACAACTGAATACCACATGCCAGTCTGGAAGTTTGCTCAGGAGAGGAGCCTGAGGGCACGGAAAAGGCAGCAAGAGGAAAACTGCCAGGAAAACCTGCTGTATCTAATTCCTTGTGGGAGTCCTTGCACACCAGGTGAGAACGGCCACAGGAACAGAACAGTTGTGTGAGATTCCACTCGTGGGAGTGAAGGATCAAGTGCCTTTCAGCTCTGCATTCCTAAGGGGAAACTAAGCAACAGCCATCCTCTCACTGCCTTTTCTAGGATTTGACCTTTCTCTCAGCTCTTCCAGCCTTCCACAGCTGTATTTATCACACAAACCCGCTGCTTCTCTGAAATTTTCACCGTCACCTGAGGTACCCAGCCCTCGTGAAAAGACACAGGTGAGGACAGAGAGCATCGCTCACGTCCTTCAGCCCTAAAGAGGACAGCACATCCTGCAGAAAATAATCCACTTATCTGTTCCTGCTTTCTCATTCCTGCCCATTTGTTCTTTTCCTTTCTCTCCTTTTGAAGCACAATTAGGTATTTGGAAAAGGCTTTCTTCTGAGCAGGGACTGGCACAGCTCATTATTCTGGCACAAGGATACCACCGGTTTGTATTCTTGCAGTTTGTAGCTGTTGTTTGGATTGCTCTGTGCCATCTGTACCCTTCTGACTCCTTCCCCACCGCACCTTAAAACCACACAACTATTTATTATCTCTCTCTGCTTCAGACATGACCATAAACTCTTGTCCTCAAGATCAAGGACAACTGTGATATCCTATATCCCAGCTCTCAACTCTGCATCTGAATTTAAACAAAAGCCTATTTAAGTGGTACGTTGCAGCATGATTTACCTCCTCTGCTTAATTGCATAAGCCAGGCCTTGGCCCAGAACATTCATAAAAAAACAGATAAGAGAAGTGCTGGGGAGTTTAGAGCAGGGGATCAAGTGTCATCCAGATTTTTTTTTTTTAAGCTGATTTTAGTCAATTTAGTGGGAAAACAATGACTTGTCCTGAACAAAAACCAAGCTCGGCTTACTGAGTTTGCCTTGAACACTTAGACAGGTCAGAAAGGTTCTTCTAAGCAATAAGAAAATAATTATCATGAGGTTCAGCAGGAATTGTAAGGAAAACTGTGGTCTAAGCTTCAGGCTCCTCTGCATGGGGCAGAATTGGTCCCGAGTGACTGAATGAAGCATTTCCTCAGCGTCTTCTTCACACAGAATGGTTAAATTCCATACCAAAATCCATGCCCTAAAGAGCTGAATTCACTGAGGAAGTGAAACATCTAAAAGAGGCTGCAACTTCCAAATGAAGAGATGAAAAAAAACGCATCTAAAATGCCCTTACTTTTGACAGTAGCTGTCCGGGTGCAGTTGTAGAGGATGGCTAACTCCCCAAAAACTTTGCCAGGTCCCATGGTGCAGAGCTTCACTCCCTCTTTTGTCACTTCAACCTTCCCATCTGTGAGAAAAAGAAGAGAAAAAAAAACGTTTTAAAAGGGCAATTAAATAATTTCAGACCATTTAAAAGGAAGAAAAAAATTATTGTTTTTAATTTAACTTTTAAAATGTATTTAATACAGGCCAGGCTGGACGGGGCTTGGAGCAACCCAGCATAGTGGAAGGTGTCCCTACCCATGGCAGGGGGTGGAAGAGGATGAGCTTTGAGATCCCTTCCAACCCAAATCATCCTTGGATTCCACACTGTGAACAAAAAAATCCAGAGTCCTACAACTTCAAAAGGAGTTAAATGTATTATGAAGGAGAGCACATATACTCAGCAAAAGATTAAAACCAACTGTTGCATGCAGAAACTTTCAACATTTGAGTGTTTTTTCAGAGGAGCTCCTCTACAGTCAGGACATACTCACAATACACTAAACTCTGTGTGAACTCGGTTTCA
Organism: Cyanoderma ruficeps; assembly: GCA_008694505.1. Taxonomy (NCBI): domain Eukaryota; kingdom Metazoa; phylum Chordata; class Aves; order Passeriformes; family Timaliidae; genus Cyanoderma; species Cyanoderma ruficeps. The sequence continues at coordinate 729,198 of VZDJ01000325.1, read as the reverse complement.
CGTCTTACACTTTCTGGTGAAATTTCCCCCAATTTTCTGTGTTCAAAAAGGAAGAGATTTAGGTCTTTAACACCACACATGAAAGCAGTGGTGTAATTTTGCTCATTTTCCCTGAGAAACTAATCTCCGAGAACACTCATCCACGAATAACAGAACCATTATCAAAAAGAAAATTACTCTGACCCGTGGCTATTATTTAATTCCCATCTTTCTACCCCTTGCCTTTCTGAACGTCTCATTTTATGAGGGGAAATCTGCTTTATCAGCTTGCCTGCACCATGCCAGGAAGGGATGTGTGAGGAGGGGTTAAAATCCCGGATTGGATGGAAAGAAAGGAGCTCAGGACTGCCTGGGAGGCTGGAAGTGACCAATCTTTTAGCTTCTGGAGGGTTTGAAAAGCAAGATTTGAAAAACAAGAGCCAGGAGAAGGGAAGGAAGAGGGGACAGATGTGAGGGGGCCACAGGGTTACTCCTGCCAAAAAAAAAAAAAAANGGGGAAAAAGAGTGAAGGTTTTGAATTGTAGAGGCCACTAAAAAGCCTCTCCTGACACCCCAAACTGGGAAATAGCTTCAGAAATCATGGAATACAATCAGAGAACTTCAGAGAACTGAAACACAGACACATTTAAGTTGGAAAAGATGATTATTCATCAAGTTGACAGTGGCTGTTTGGTAAATATTATGACCTAAAGGTTACCTAGGCTGTGGGAGTGTAAAATGGCAGCAGTGTTTTCTGTAACACATAAGCAGAGTTGGTGGGGATTGAAATACCTTCATTACAAGTTAATTTTTATGACTATTCTTATAAATGTTTGGTTCATTTCTTTATATTAAGTATCAATCTAACATGAAGCACAAAAATAGGCGTTTATCTTGAGAATGAGCAACATCAACATCAACCTTTAGTGGGGCCCCACACACTTCAGAGATTCCTAGATTATTTTGAAGAATGTAATTTTTTGTTTAATAGAACTGAGCTTCAGCAGCTTTTTTTTTTTGCAAAAAGCTCTGCTGGATAAAGCTCTACCACAAAAACCTGCAAAGGGAATGACTTTACCTGATTTACGGCTCTTGGGGTCCAAAGAAAGATGAACAATTCTGAGCAGTAATGCACAGACGGGATCACATTATTCCCAAATGTTGGGGAGCACCAGAAAAATACTGCCAATGAAATTAAAATACTTGTTTTAAAAGTATCGAGAAGATTTCCCAGCACGATATTGCAGGTATTGGCAAGACTAGATAAAACAATGTTCTGTGGTTTGGTAAGTGATGTGCTCTTTAATTACAATTTCTTGTCCTGGAGAAGGCCTCCTGTTCTCCTGCTGTGTAACTAAGCAATCTGGAACATTAAACACCTCACCATAAGATGCCCAGGCCGTGAGCAAAACTCACCTCTCACGGAATTAAAATGTCAAAGGACTGCTGTAGGATTTTTCCCATTTCCTTCTCCTACCTGGCAGCCCACACAGCACAGTTTTCCATGGAGCAAACAATTTGTTCTGCTGTATCAACCAGATAGGGGCACCCAATGAAATATAACACAATATTGATCAGTTAATGGAGATACATCTGCAGCTTGCCTTGGCATCTCCATCAGACAAACACTAAATAATGCACAGGATGCTTCTCTCTGGGCAGGAGAATCAGAAAATGCTGCATTTCATTCTAAATATTGAGCATTATTCAATTCAACATTATATTTAATTTACAGCTTGAGCTGATTTGGGGGAGCTTTATTTGGCATACAAACAATGCACTTTTCTGTCAGCTATAAAAAGTTATTCTATAACGATGAGCAATGTGTATGGTCTTTCAAAGAGAGCATAAAATGATCTCAGTGTCTTCAGTTCCAGAGTTCCAAGGGCTCCAGCCATTTTCCTTCCAGGAGGAACATGAGAAGGTGACAACAAAGAAGGGTCAATAAAAGAGATCGATGCCTCCACAAGCCACCACCCTGCTCCCAACAGAAATACCTCCAAAAACCCCTTTAACCAAGCAGAAGCAGCAATATTTCGGCTTCTGCAGACGCCCAAGTCTCAGTTCTTTATCCTTGGACACTCTTCCAGGCATGGGGCAGCCACAGATGCTCTGGGCACCCCATGCCAGAGCCTCACCTCACCACGTTGCTTTGCAAGATTTCTGAGAGGTTCACTAAAACTTTATGATATTAAGCTTTCCTTATGTAAAACTAGTCCTAGGAGTTGGAGTTCAATGATTCTTAGGGATATTCCACGAAATCCAAGAGGGATCAGCTTCCCGGCACACATCCTGAACCTTGGGCCTCTCAGCTAGAGCCTCACTTTCCCAAATTAAACTCTGTGTGCTAATTACATTGTTGTTGCAAATTTAATTGTGGAGCAATTAAAGTTTTAATTGCTAAGTGGCTGCTTGACTTCAGAGCCGGTCCGGTGAAGATGTGCTAACACCGGCCTTTGTTTGGAAACAGGAACTGATAATGGTCTGCATTATTCATGGAATTACTCTCGGGGTTGTGCTCCAGCCACCGGGCAATCTTCCCCTCCTCGGTGGCATCGGAGTGTTACACTTCAGAATGAGGAATATTCACAATATTAACACTAAAGCCAGGATTTAGGGGAGTTTTTAGCCCCAGCCCTTCTTAAAATAGGCTGACAATGAGTTACTCCTGGTGCATCTCGGTCCCAGTTTCAGGAATCGTGGAAATAGTTCCTGGAAAATCATAGAATGGTTTAGAAGGGACCTTTAAGGTCATCGAGTGCCCCCCTGCCATAGGCAGAGACACCTTCCACTGTCGCAGGGTGATCCAAAACCTGGCTTTGGACACTTCCAGGGATGGGGAACCTGTGCCAGGGCCTGTGCTCCGGTAAATTCCTGAATAACCTCCCAGGATGCCAAGTTAAAGACGGATCATTTCAACCACAGAAGAGGAAAAACACCGATGAATGAAGCACGTAAGAACAGAGCAGGATCAATTTTGTCCCCTATAACACCACCAGCAAAGCACAGAGGTTTTGTTTTGATGGGGACATTTGGGGTTTTGTCACTCTGAATCCACCAATTACACTTGAAATAACATCTCTGGCTGAACTGCATCCATGTCCCTCAAATAAATGGAAGCACAAAGTCAATTACACTCATGTGACTCTCTCAATCAGGAGGATCATTTTTTTCCCCCAATAATTAAATGGTCGTTTTTTCTTTCCGGGCACAGAAGAAAACTGATTAAGTTGACCTGAGGAACTTATCAATCTCTGTAATTTATATAATAGACTAGATTTTTGCCATGCATTATCAGCTCTCCCTTTTTCCCCCCAGCACACAGGAAAGGACACTTGCTGCTTCCAGCCAAAATCTTCCATGATTCCCAAATCCAAATTTTAAAGATACAAGAATATCCAAAAGGGTATCAGAGAACCCCAAGTGTACTTCTGTACAATAAGAGAGTTTCTTTTGTTGTCCAGTAAAGGCTTTAACAGCAGGAATGAGCCAGGGACATTCCTACCTTGTATTTCTCCATACCCAGGAGACACCTGGAAGGCCTAATTCCTTATTTTCAGTTGTCTATCCCACCAGCGCCTTTGGAACATGGGTAAAAGCAATGGATTTTAGTATTATTCACATTACTGGGCCCTCTCCAAGTCCTGGACCCTTAGGGAGGAAAAAAAAAGGCTGGTTCTCCCACGAAGGCACTAATTATTCATCACATTCCCATGCCAGGTTGAAAAATACAAACACATCTAGTGAAAAATGAGGAATGTAAAAAAGCAGGGCTCAGCACGAGCTCATGTATTCCTAAGATATCAATTTCATCCCACAACTCCAAAAATGCCAGGAGGGGTGGGAGGACGATTCCCTCAGTTCAATGCAGGATTCATGAATGACTATTCAATATTTGATTTCAACTGTGCCTGTTTCACACTTGGACTGCAGTTTGATTTGCTGGATGCTATTCAAGCTCTGCTCTGAAAACTGAGGCATGATTGTTTGCAGAAAATTTTCTTTAGGAAATACCGCTCTGGACCTGCAGATTTTCCTGAACACAGCTGAATATATTTCAAAAATGGCACCGGAGATGAAGCACAAGTTACCCTTCAACACAGCAACAAGCCCCTGTGCATGTGGGAAATGTAAGCTCTAATCTGTTTCTCCCTTACCCAAATTCAGGAAAGTTCTGACAGAATAACTACGTTATCAGTGAGGAAAAAATAAATAATGCATATTTTCTAAATTTTAAGTTGCTTTCCCACAGCAAATTGAGAGAGTGCTTTGAATACGGAGAAAATAACATTTTTCCTCAGGTGTCTCCCTGGGAAAAGCCAAATAAATTCTGATAGCATTTTCCAGGCTTATTTTGTTTTAAGCTGGCACCTGCAGCTGGAGTTTAGAGCTCAGTCTTTTAGAGTTGCGCAAATGAAGACCTGAACATGGGGCAGGTGGTCAGCCTGGAGACTGATGGCCCTGTGGAGCCTCATTCGTATCCCATTCCCAAAAACCCTCCAGTGACATTTACCCTTGTTGGATAAAACCCAAGAGGAAGGTAAATGAAGCAAGACCTGAATTCTGACTCTCAAACCTCCAGCTGTAACACTACAGTTACACTGCAAGTGACACTACAAGTCCCTTCAGTAAATGCATTTGGAGTTGAATAAACTGATTTAATTCCTCTCAAACCCTCTGGGGGAGGCAGTCCCAATGTGATAGAACTGGGGCAGTCAGTGGGGCAGCCTCCCCAAAACCAGACCCTGCAAATCCTCTTGCTAGGGGGGGATTTCCAGTGCCAAAGCTTATCTAGGAGAGCCTGACACCAGCACAAACCCGTGCTCAGGTGCCCAAAAACCAGAAAGTATTTACCAAGCTCACCCCCACCTCCCCTGGCAGGAAAATGACATCCTAAAACTACCAGAAAATAACATCCTCAAAGTGCTTTTTAACACTGGCTTTTAACTAGGTTTGAAGCCATGAATCAACGTGCACCATGTCTGCAGCCTGAAGCAGTGACTTCAGTAACACCTCTTGGATTTAAATCAAGGCACACTCCAGAGAAAGGATTACTGGAGATAAGAGCAGAGCTCCATCCCAGTTTCCACCATGGCTGCAGGAGAGTTTTGAAAAGCAGGGAATGGAAAGAAAGGAGGCGATTGCCAAAATCTGTAACAGCAGCCTGCAGGCAGAGAGGGGCTGGGAGAACTGAGAGCAGCTGAAAAAAGGAAAAAGAAACTTCCTCCAAGCTTTAAAGGTAGGGACCAAAAGCTAGATGAGAGGAAGGCACAGAGCACTGAGAGATGGAGTGTGGCAGCGTGTGGAGATCCCAGAGTCACTGGGGCTGGAAAAAACCCTCCAGCATCTTCCAAACCAAGCTGTGCTCCATCCCCAACTCATCACAAACCACCTTGAAAGGACAAGTGGAGAGGCCCTAATTATTGCAGCAGCCCTCTTATTAGAAGGTAGAAACTACCTGAGGCACAGACTTCTTGTAAAACACAGCATGAAAAGAGTCCTGGTTTATTCCTCTTCATGGCTTAGTCATCTTAATTCCAACTGTTCACTCACACTGGCTGCAGCAAGCTCCTGCTGTAGGTTTCCCTTGCAGCCTCTGACTGCTGGTTATTTCCTGATAAACTCTGACTGCAGGGATCATTGTGCAGACTGTGACTGCAGCTTTTACCCAGCCAGACTGTGACTGCAGGTTCCAACAACAGGCTCTAACTACAGACCCGACTGACCTCACAGCAGTGATTCTCTCTCCCCAGGATCCTGCTTCATGATTCTCTCCTTCATGCCTCTCAAGGTTCTTCCTCCATGATGATCCTCTACTCACCCCCACCCCACCCCTTTTATCTCACTCATCCTTATTGGATACAGCTGTGACTCATCAGGGGTGAGGCTGTATTGGGTAATTAGCACAGCTGTTACTTATCAGCGGTGAGGTCACCTGTATTCCCTTCTCCTGCACCTAATGAATTATCCTGGAAGAAATGCTCTGCCTGCACAGGGATGGGCACTCTCAGCTATCTCCTCATATGACCTACACAAGGAAATTCTACAGCCAAAGCAAAATAAATGGGTTTTTCCAGATGTCTCCTCTCTGGGAGAACAGAAAAGTAGTTTGGGTTTTTTTTCTATTAAGATGATGATGACTATTTCTTATTACAGATGGACTGGACCCACTCCCAAGGGGAGATACACATCCTCAAAAACCATATAAAACATCAAAAAATATATACACAGGCATATATACACAGCCTGGTTTTCCAAGGTCTTTCCAACTGTAATACAGATCCCTGCCCAGGGTTATGGACGGGTCATCTCCAGAACTCCAGCACAACCTTGGTTCTTGTGTGACCAAGATATTGGTCACAGATATTTTGTTTGATGTAAGATCTCCTTCAGCATAAAGGCACACACAGGGTTGTGTCACCCCAGAATGAGCACTGATCCCACGCTCTCCCTCTCAGCTGGACAGCTCCCAGAAAATAAACTGCTCTGCCTGATTCATTCATCAGGAGGCTGAAAAAAGGAGGGAGAGAGAAGTCTGGGATCCCTGGGTAAAGCAACAGAAGGCGTGGTTTGCTCAGTTCGATTTTTGAGGAACTCAAGGAGTTAAGCTGAAACTCAAGAGGATCTGCAGAGAGTGGGAGATGCTGGCAGTTTATCTTCACACACACTCCCTTATCCCACTCCTTCTGAAATCCAGATGTGNTTCTAACACTTCCTCCCCCATGCTTCCTAAGAACTCGCTTTTGGGGCCAGATGCTCATGGTTTAGAGGGTAAGTCTTCTATTGTACAATTCAGCTTGGCTTGCTTAAACATATCCTACACATCCTAAACGTGTCCTACTGAAAAAAAAACCCCACTGTTAGTGGGGTGGCTGGGGGAGTTCTTAGGACAGGACATCAGGAGCATCCCCAGGGATTTGATTCCCAGCGATGTTCTTTCAAAGCCCTCTCTTTTTCCTGACTCAATATTGCAACTGCTTTGAGCTCCTCCGGACGGGGATCTCTGAGACTGATTGCAGCTGGTTGGAAATGAATAATTCATCCTCTCCTACTGATTTTAAAGAGAGGCAAAATTATCTGATTGATGATTCTCTGAAGAATTAAGGAGATTGCATACAAAATTGGTACACATTATTGGAGCTTATTAAACATTTACAGTTGTTTAGCCGTCAGGCCCTACAAGAATCCTAAATCCAGACCTGAAATATGTTTTCCTCTCCCTGTGGAGAGAAGTTCTGCCACTTGCTGAGGGCAGAAGAGATTTAGGGACTGTGGAACTGTCCCCACTTTTGGCAGCCCATGGCAGTGCTGGTGGGAGGCAGCTCAGGAGGGAGCTGTCACCAACACTGGCTCAGGGTGGTCATGGCTTTGTCCAGGCAGCTCTGAAACCCTCCTGGGAAGATCCTCTACATCCCTGGGGATTTTTTTGTGGTGAAGCCCTTTCAGCCAACAGGTTTGGGCACTGTCCTTGTACCCTGCAATGGTATCTCCATTCTGTGCGTGGGTGTGGGTTGGAGAGGGAGCACAAACCCTTCTGGTGACCCACCTGTAGGTGACTCTGGGTGACTCTTCATCCAGCCAGAGCCTGCTGGCCTTGGGTCCTTCCTGATGCTCCAACAAAGCAGGGCTGGGGTCTGTTCCGAGCTGCCTCACCCACAGCTTTAACTCATAAATTCACTTCTGATTTCCATCTAATTCCCTCTGGGAGAGCCTATTCACCATCAATAGGCACAGGTTTAATGGCTAAAGAAGTTACATCATCATTTCAATAAGAATCAGCTGAAACTGGGACTGGCCAGGACAGGAACCACTCAACTGAGGACACATGAGAAGACTCAACTGCAGGGAAAAGTCAAAACTTTCTAGGAAGTCGAGCTTTGCACATCAAAGGATGACCAGCAACACTGAAGGGGCAGCAGCAGTGAGGTCCAGATCCACAAAAACCCCCTCCTGGAACATCATGGAATCATCTGGAGTTGGAGGGGACCCACAAGAACCATCCAGTCCAACCCCTGCACAGCCCAGATATGAAATCTACTGCCTCTCTTGGGGTGCAATGCAAGATGCAACCAAAAATGTGTATTCTATTGCCATCTGTTGAAACCAGCTGGGGAGGTGTTTTTCATTATCTCTTCCGTGACCCATCCCTCATAACTCCGGGTGGGAATGGGTGGGTGTCTTCTGTTAATGGGCAGCTGTTCAAACCAGCTGGGGCAGTGTTCTTTATCTCTCCCACAACCCATCCTCCCTGCAGGGGATATCTGCTGTCCATGGGCCATCCAGGCTCACTGCAGGGCTGAGACAATTCCATCATCCCATTGGGAGAGGCTCCACCCAGGGGGAGGAGCCCAGCATTCCTACCTGGATCAAACCTGGGATTCAGAACACCAGCACAGCCTGTCTGCACTGGATTCCCAGAGGGAGACCAGACCCATCTCAGCACCACTGGACCTTCAGAGGAAACTCCACCCTTCTACAGGATCATTGCTCCACCAGAACCACATCTGTCACTGCAGGAGGACTTGATTGGACTGACACCAACCCCCTGACCAACAAGGTGTCAGGTCATATTCTGATTCTATCAGTGTTTTCTTTTTTTTGTTTGGTTGGTTTTTTGTACTACTACACTTATTAATTTTCCTAGTAAATAACTGTTATTCCTATTCCCGTACCTTTGCCTGAAAGCCCCTTAATTTCAAAATTATAATAATTCAGAGGGAGAGGTTTTACATTCTCTATTTCAAGGGAGACTCTGGCTCTCCCTGGTAGACACCTTCCTTCCAAACCCAGACACCAAAGAGCCAAACCTTTCTCTCACACTGCTCTGAGTGCCAAGTGACTGCAAGTCCACATTTCCCATTCCTAGTCTCATGTTCTCACAGCACAGCTCCCCTCTCCCCTATTTTCCACATTTTCCTGGTAAATAAACACCTGGGATGAGGATGAAGGGGCTGGCAGGGAAGGCTGGGCAGGCAGAGCTCTCACTGGAGTGACTCGAATGCAGCAGGAGAACATCTCCACTAAATCAATGTTTTCACCCGATACCTGCCATGAGCTTGGCTTTGAGTTACACAGAAGCAGCAGCACCTTTGGTGCTTTCATTCCTTGTCCAGACATGAGGGGTTTTGAGTAGCTGGTCAATAAAACTTTGCAGATTTCTGACAGCAAAGCGCTCCTGACAGAACAGGCACTTCAGAATTTCACTCTGCTTCTTCTCCCCTGAAGGCAGTAAGGGAAGGATTTCTTCAGAAAACAAATCCTTTCCCATCTAACAAAAATAATTCTCATCCAAGAGGAGCTCGGCTCAGATTCCCAACCACCTTCACAGCACACTGAACAACTCTATTTAAGCTTCTCCCCTGGGAAAGAAAGGTGCAGGCAGGGCCCTCAGGAGCCGGTCCCCTTCCCATTTTATCCTCATCCCAGGGAGAGGGATGCCTGTGATTTCCTTATTTCACCCCAATATTTAGTCCACTTTGCACCTAACTCTGATTTAAGACCTCCAAAGCATCCTGGGGGTAAAGAAAGGACATTGTTCAGAGCTGTTTTCTTCTAGGAACAGATGGGAAAATAACATTAGGGGCTCAATCCAAATTATATTAAAATATGCCAAGTGGATCATAACGCATCCAGAACAATTAAGAAGCGAAGCAGGAATATGAGAAAAGTGTCAGCAGCAAACAAAGTGGGGATTCCTTGGAGACCCTCACACACCTGGAAGGCCCAGGCTCCACCTCAACATGGAAACAATGACACCCACCTAACAATGATTTCACTCCTTTAAAAGATTCTGCTCCTTTATTGCCCCAATTTCCTCTCTGTTTGTCCCACAAATGACTCCTCCTGGTTTCTTCCAGAGCTTTTCAAGAGCTGTTTCCTTCCACAGAACTCCAAAAATCCAGAGTTCACTGGGAAACGGGGAAAGGATGGGAGACAGGTTGGATTAAACAGAATTGTTCTGCCTTGCCTGTGCTAAAATACGGAGCTGAGTTTCCCTGGAGGCCACGTCGGGATAACCTCGCTCCAGTCAGCAGAGAAAGGGAATAGTGGAAGTGGTTAGGACGACACTGGGGGATCAGTAATTTGGAAAAAAAATACCTGTGCTGTGACCTTTAGGAGGTTATTTGATTCAAAGAATAAAAAACAGGAAGAAAGGGAGAGAAACCAAATATGTAAAATAAAGTCTTGATTCTGAGAGAGAGAGAAAAGGAGAGTTTATCATCCAGGGGCTGTTTGTTCAGATAATCAAATGCCATGAGCTGAGAGTCAGGGTGGCAGCTCTGAGGCAAGAAACCAGGGCTTAAACCACGCTAAGCAGAGAATCCCAGGATGGTTTGGGTGGGAAGGGACCTTAAAGACCATCTCATTCCTGCCTCAGGCAGGGCAGCACCAGGCAGCTGTGAGCACACAAAAATCCTCCTTCAAATCTCGATTTCACCAGAGCTGCTGTTCACTTTTGCTTTCCTCTGGAAAACCCGACACTGCCGACCCCAGAGCAGTGTGTAAAACACACCCCAGCAAAGCCTGCCCTGTGCTGTCAGGGATGGATCAGCCCAGGAGGTGGCTGAGGAGTTCTGAAGCACAAAGACACTTCAGAAAAGAAACTCTGGCACAGGGGGATGTGGCATTTTTGGGAATAGATATCCCCAGGAATGGAAACCAGTTTATCTGTTCAAGCAAAAGACAAAGGGCTGCGAGGAACTTTGGACCCATTTTATACAATCTTGGGGAGCATCCACTTGGAAAAATGCAGGTAGGAATAATTATTTATTCTTACGGGGCTTGCAGGGTGATCACTGCCTGAGCAAGAAACTTCTTGGAGTACGAGCTCTCATTCCAAATCCAAGTTGACAAATGGGCAAATGACAAGATTGGAAACACCTTGTGATATAAAGGAACGTGATTTCTCTGTCAAACGTGTTTGAAGTCTCTTCTGAAAACACAACAAATTGAGTTTTAATTACTTTTTGCATACATCAAGTCTGCACTGAACTTTCAAGTAGCAAAGCTTCATTTCACTCGCTGCCGCTGCAATTTGCACCACTCCAGGTTAATGCAATGTCTACTCCCTACAAATGTGAAATGCATTCTCTTATGAGCTGCTACTTCATGTTTGCAAATCAGCACCGTTGGCTGGGCTCAGCAAATGTGATTTATTACTGTCTGGGACATGAGAGAGCAGCAGGAATCAGCTTCTGATGATGGAGGGAATATAGAGTGACAAGTCCCATTTGCTTCTGAGCTCTGCCACCAGTCTTGACTGTGGAAAAGGGGCAAAAAAAATCTGATATTGCTCTCTCTGGGCGTCCAGAAAACAAAGCACCCAGATCTGATCATCTGCCTGCAAACAATTTCTCAGCTCATAGGCAGTGGCTTTGTGCGACAAGGTGCCCTGAAGAGACTTTTCCTCAGCAAGCCGGGAAGTTTTAGTAATCCTGGAATATCAAAAGTGCCAGGGCCAAAGATTGAAGCCAAGCTTATCAAGTACCGGTGCCCTGGCCATCACTGATTAATCTCTACCAAACATATCAGGGCCGCAGGGCCGGGGTGAATGCACACAACTGTACAAATCAAAGCTCACAGGAGTCTGAACGCTGGAATTCCAGAAGGGAACATCACTTAAGGACGAATATCCACAAAAGGGGTGGAAAGGATATGGATGAGAGCTTCTGAAAAGAAACACAGAGCTCATCTGTCTTGTTTTCTTTTCTCTGAAAGTGCAGAAGGAGACGAGAGAAGGAGGACACAAAGGCAAAACAGGTCCCAACACTGAACTTTCATGTGGATTTCTCCTCTGAGGGAGGTGATTTACTCATTTTCATTGTATTTTTAACAACAAGCTCCCAACTCTTTCCCAAGAGGACATATTAACTTCTCTTCCATTGTGCAGTTTACATAAAGTTGGGGTTTTTCACTCTTCCAAGTGGCCTTTCATCTACAACCTGGAATTGCCCTGACATTTCTGCAGGTTTTTAATATCAAGCACATAACATTCTATTGAACACTAAAGAACAGTGAAACTGTCCCTTCCAAAACTCAGCAGAGCCATAAATTCAGATGATGATCACAGGTGCTTCGTATTTGTCATCGAAGAGGTGCAAAGTCTCTCAAAGAGAAAGCCTGTGAGGGTACTCCAAACTCAGTCATGGGAGAAAGTTGTCCTCCCCAAAAATCAATCATGCTCTGGATGAGCAAGCCCCTTTCCAATAGATGGCCTGATGATTAAATATCCCCTCCCCAACATGATTTACCCCTTGGAGATGGAAAATGAAAAATAACACTATTGTAGCTGATGAGTTGTTGATCCATCCTTAAACTTCAGCCTTGGCAAACCTGATTGCAAGAAAACCCAACTGCAATTGAGAACTTTTGCCGGGTAAAGCAGGTTTTAACCAAGAGTAACCAGGCAGAAAGCCTCCTGCCCCAGGGAGGAGCCCCCCCAGGCCGTGTGGACACTGTGCTCAGGGCTGGGCACTGCCCAGGGAAGAAGAAGTTGTGCCTCCTGTGCAGGGGGAATTGCTGGGCTCAGGCCCTGCCCGTGGCTCTGGGGCCATTGCTGGGCCCCCTGGGCAGAGCCTGGGCCCTGCTGGGAGCCCTCCCTGCACACAGGGACACCCAGGCCTGAGGGCCCCTCTCAGCTGGGGCTCCTCTCCAGCCTCAACAGCCCCGGCTCCCTCAGCCTTTCCTGGGCACCCACATGCTCCAGGCCCTTCCTCAGCTCCACCAGCTCCCTGGCCCTGCTGTGCTCAGCATCCAGAGCTGGACACAGCACTCCACAGCTGCCTCCAGGCCTGCCCACAGGGCCGCCATCCCTCCCTGCCCTGCTGCCAATGCTCTTCCTGCTGCCCACCACACAGATGGAGTCTCAATGGGGAGAGGTGCATCAGACATTTTACCATTCCCACAAGGAAAGCAGGACAGTGAATCCATGCCTGGAGCAGGATTCGGGTCTGGATGGCTCCTGCTCCCACTTTCTGGCTGTCAATAAGGACAGGCTCAGTGCCAGAGGAGCTGCAGGGAGGGAGCTCCTTGTGCTGCCAGCTGAAAAGGCCAGGTCTGAGCCAAGCCAGTGGCGTCCTGCTGAGCCATTAAGGAGGAGACAGAGCTGGCTGACAGCACAAACCCACTCTCAGCTGCTCCTCCAGTCCCCTCTGACCTTCAAGAGCACAGCCACCACAGGGAAATGCATGGCGTGAGCACCTCAGGGACTGAGGAGGGATTTGCACCTGCTAAATAAGGTTTTTAATCCACCTGCCTGACTGCCACTTGTCAGAGGATCTGACTGTGCCAGGAGCTACCTGGCAGTGCACCTGAGCCTGGAGCAGCTCTCCCAAGGAAGCTGGCTGCCCACCTGCTGCTGAGGAAGGGGGACGTTGCCAAGGCTGAGGGCTGGTTCATTATACCTTGGCAGATGATCCATCCCAGGGATCAGGATTAAGGAGAGGATCACCTGGAGGATGCTCTCACAAGGCACAGATGCCATAAACCTCTGGTGTCTGACAGGGAGAACGTGCTCGCTGTGTCGCTCAGCAGACACTTTGCCAACAGCAGAAAGCACCAGGATTCTTCTCTCTCATCCCTCATGGAAAGCCTGGGAACAGCAAATGACAGCTGTGACAACAGATATAAAATGTACCAAAGGTCTGGGAATAAGCACCAAAGATTTAAGCTCAGCCTACCCAGAAGACAAGCTGCTTTCTTGCATTAACTGCCCCCTTTCACTGGGAGGAGGGAAAAAACAGGCACTTCCAGGCATCTTTGGGAACTCAAAAGCACAGCCCCATATATGTGAGGGCATCACATTTAAAGGAAGGGATGACATTCCTCCTCATTCCTGCCAGCAGTTTGTTTACCAGCCTACCTGCTGGATTTAGATTTATATTTGGAGAGGAAACATTACTTTGGATACCTTGAGATGGCACAATTGAAACAGGAAATAAAAACAGCAGCACAAAAATAAAGTACAGACACCTGTATGGATTGTCCAGCTAAGGCACGCCCTGGGAGGACGAGGTCATGCAAACCACAAACACAACAAGAAATGCCAGTCTGAACAGGCTGGTGTGTAAAATACCACAGAATCCCAGGATCACTGAGACTGGAAATCCCTCCCAGCCCATGGAGTCCCAGCTGTGCCCGATGCCCACCTTGTCCCCAGCCCAGAGCACTCAGTGCCACCTCCAGCCCTTCCTTGGACACCTCCAGCCATGGGCACTCCAAACCTCCCTGGGCAGCCCCTGCCAAGGCCTCAGCACCCTTTCCATGCACAAATTCCTGCTGCTGTCCAAGCTGAGCCTCCCCTGGCACAGCTTGAGGCCCTTTCCCCTTGTCCTGTCCCTGTTCCCTGGCAGCAGAGCCCGACCCCCCCTGGCTGTCCCCTCCTGTCAGGGACTTGTGCAGAGCCACAAGGTCCCCCCTGAGCCTCCTTTTCTCCAGGCTGAGCCCCTTTCCCAGCTCAGCAGTCACAAGTGTCACCACTCAGGAATAAATCCTTGCCATCACCAATGTCACCATCAAACACTCCCTCAGTGTGACACCCTCCTGCTGCTCACAAACAAGAGGTGAGCTGAGATCCCTCTCCTTCCCTCTCTGCCTGCTCCCACAGAGCAGCTTGTTGTGGAAACTGTAAGATGGGAGAACGGGACCCATCAAATCCTAAGGGCTCCAGGAGGCAAAGATGAGTGACAGTCAGAG
>VZDJ01000325.1:622800-714145 GCA_008694505.1 Cyanoderma ruficeps | reverse complement strand
CCAGAGGGAGACCAGACCCATCTCACCACCACTGGACCTTCAGAGGAAACTCCACCCTTCTACAGGATCATTGCTCCAACAGAACCACATCTGTCACTGCAGGAGGACTTGATTGGACTGACACCAACCCCCTGACCAACAGGGGGTCAGGTCATGTTCTGACTCTGTCAGTGTTTTCTTTTTGTTTGGTTGTTTTTTTGTATTACTACATTTTTATTTTAATTTTCCTAGTAAAGAACTGTTATTCCTATTCCCATATCTTTGCCTGAGAGCTCCTTAATTTCAAAATGATAATAATTCAGAGGGAGGGGGTTTACATTCTCCATTCCAAGGGAGGATCCTGCCTTCCTTAGCAGACACCTGTTTCTCCAGACCCAGATACTCCATTGTTCCCACAACTGCAATTCACTTTGTGCAATTAAATCCATTAAAATGAAAAAAATCCATTTAAATGGATATATCCAATTCCCTTAAATTCCACTTCAGGGAAGAACAGGCAAGAGCTGAGGGAGCAAAAGGCCGAACAAGGAGTTGTCTGGAAGGTTTTATAACAAAAGTAAGTTTCCATTAAAATTTGAAACCTGGAAGATATTGTTACAAGTGCCCGTATTTGCTCTTTTCCAGGGCCTTTGGGCAGGAAAGGAAGTAATGGAAGATTTACTGCTCCGACTCCATGGACTCTTATCTCCCCCACACACACCGACAGGAGCAGAATTCGGAGATAATTGAAACTCCATTGCAGAACAAGAGCTACAAACTCCTGATCAGCATCAGGAACATGAACCCCACTGAGGGGGAAAATAACAAATATTTCCCCAGCAGCAGGCATGGATTGTTTTACCTGTCTTGATTGTGGAGCTGCCCAGCCAAGATTTGTTAACAGCAATGCATTCTGAGGAGCCCAATTTCATCCCAGACCACCCCGATTTTTCCATTTTTTATTTGTGTTGGGCACATAACTCCGAGGGCACGGATGGGTTATGGAATCAAGGTCACTGTCACACTTCTAATTTATGACTTAAAATAGCAAACGAGGGCTGACAATTTCCGTACATTTAGGAACCAATTAAGAGCAATTTATCACAGATCATTTCTGAGGAGCACCACGAAGCTGATGGCAGGGGGGAGAACATTAACTCACTTCTTACACACTGTTTACTCACAGCTGGTCCCTGCATTTCCTCTTCGCAAGCGGCTCTTCAGAGCACCTGAATTTGTTGGAACAACACTGCAGAGTTGTAAACTACTACTGATTTTTACTTAACCCATTTTCTACTGGAATTGTTGCCTTGGAAAGAAAACCTGCATTTTCTCCCAAGGTTTTTGGGTTCATTTATCAGCCTGGCTCATCCCAGAGATTTAGCCCATGGGTTGGACTTACAACCCCAAAATCTGTCTGTAATTTTGGGGGTTTGGTTCATTTCTGGCCTGATCATCCCAGGTATTTAACTTATGGATTGGACATACAATCCCAAAATCTGTCTATAATTTTGGGGATATCGCAGCTTTTGGGCACCAAAAATTCAAAAAGGGCCAATTCGATTCAGTTCATGGAAGCTGAGGAGCCACTGGAACCCAAATTCCACATTCAGAAGGGGCAGATCCAGATGGAAAGGGGGTGATGGATCTGCTCAGGGCCAAGCAGGAGCTAAGCAGGACATCCTCCCTCAGGCTATGGAAAAGGGTAGAAAGCTGTAGATGGAAGCAGCAAGTCCCAGAGGGCTGGGAATGGGTGGGCAGGAAGATTTGGGAAGAGAAACTGAGGAGCTGGATGGATTTTCTGGATCTGTCCCAGGCCACCTCTCCCACCCTGCCTGGTGCGCTGGAGGGGGACTGTCCTGCTGGGAAGTGACAGGACTTGCATCCCAACCTATAACCAACCTGAAACGTGGAATTTTGGGTCAATCAGAAACACAGGATTTCTGGATTTCAGCTTTGGCCGGAGGCAGAGAAGGTTCCTCCTGCAGGTGAGGCCATGCAGAGCCCAAAGCCAGGGATTTGTGTTTGACTCGAGAACTTTAACAGCACCGTGCTAACAGTTTGTTGTCCCAGTTTAATTGAGCACGAGCATTTAACATTTACTTTTCCCAGGCAATTGAGCAGGGAAAACTCAGCCCCACATCCACAAAAACTCAGCAGATCCAAGTACAGCCAGACAGCCGGGCTTTACAGGAACAGCTACAAATGTGGCACTGCCATCCCATCATCTGGGAAGCACAAGGTGTTCCTCGCTCACAAGTGTAAGACAGGACACAGGACAGCCCCCACAGCAGGTGACATAGAGAAATTTGGGAATATTGGGAAGGAATCCTTCCCTGGCAGGGTGGGGAGGTTGCCCAGAGAAGCTGTGGCTGCCCCTGGATCCCTGGAAGTGTCCAAGGCCAGGTTGGACCTTGGGGCTTGGAGCAGCCTGGGCTAGTGGAAGGTGCAGCAGCTTCCGCTGAAGACAAACTTTGGGAGAAATATAGCCAGAGGAATGGATCTGAGAGCTTGGGATCCTTTCTGTGCCTCAGGCACAGCCCTTGCTGGTAGCATGATCGGTCTAACAACACCCAGCTCTCATTTTAAAGGCTACCAGTGCCAAATTCTTTAACTCCCAGAGCCAAGCTCTTTGGATAATCAAAGAGTAACCAGGATAACCAAGTTTTTTGACTCACAGAGCCCATCTGGAGCAGAGAGAAATTACAGCAACTAAAAAAGAGCAAATGGCTGCACGGGGAGCTGTTTTTCCTGACTGCCCTCCAGCACTCAGAGGTTAATGCAGCACTCTCCAACTCTCCAAGCCCTGCTCAGAGCTGGAGCGGGGCTGTTGAGGCACACTCCAATTTGCTGTGATTCACCTGGCACTTAGAGAGTCACTGATCCCCCAGCTAATCCTACACCTCAGCATTGCAGGACAGAAAACACTGCTGGTAGTGGGAGGGCTGAAAATCAGAGCTGAATTCATGCAGTTTGAGGAGGTTTCTGGTTAAAAGCTGCTCTAAAGAAAAGGATCCCGATGGGCTTTGCACTTTTCAGGGAAAATTCCTCTTTAAGCAGGAAAACAGGAAGTTTAGGCTGCAGGTTGATCTCTGCAATGGTTCTGCTGTCTGGAAGCATTTAACACAGGGGCTGCTGAGCCAAGAAAGCATCGAAATATGAGGAAGATTTGAGCCCTGGGGAGGGGAAAAAGGGCTGGGGATAGAGCTGGGAGTAGGGTTTGGGTTTGAACCCTGCCCAGTGCCAGCACTAAAGCACCACTGACACAGAGCTGTGGCTGCATAGGAGCCCTTCTTTCCCTGTGCCTTCCACTGCTGCCCACACAATGGCAGTGCCTCGTTTTTCCAAGGGAATCACCATTAAATTGGAAAATGATACAAATCTGCATGAGGCCAGCCTGTTATGAGCCCCACGAAGGTGTATCAAGCTCTGAGAGTTAACTAGTAACTTCCTAGAAATGGCTTAGAAAATAATTAGCGAGACAGCTTGATTAGAGGTGTTTTGAAAAAGCAAAAAGGTTTAATTAAAGAGGAAATAAACTGTACAGAACAAAAGAATAACAGCCATGCACAGTGCGGGGAAGACTCCTGCATGTGCTGAGACACACTGAAAAAGCTTCGAGAATCTTTGTGCTCTCTCTTATGTACTCAACAATTTAGCAGAGTTTTTTTTTTTGCTTGCTGCTTAATAGAAAACAGCCCCATTCCCTGAGGGACAGCTAAATATCCAAAAGGTGCTTTTGTCCTGGCACTGGGCTAATTACAATGAGAGAAGCACAGAAGTTTCTGGTTCTTCTTCTTAAAAAGTTCTAGAGGTGTAACAAATTCTTTTCTTAGTATGGAAACACTTATTCTGTTGTAGGCTTGTAGGGGTGCAATGCAACAGGAAAAGACCTCCAAGAGCATCGAATTCTTGGCTGAGCACCACCACATCAAATAAACCACAGCACAAGGTGCCCAGCCAGAGGAAGGGCTATGAGGAGCTGCACTCAGCTCATCTTTTCCTCCAGGCTTTTTTCCCCCAGTTTTATGGAGATGTAATTCCCACCACAGTCACAAGGATGGGAACTGTGTGTCTGCCACAGACTCGAACCTCTGTGACAGCACCAAGTGAGAAAGGATGAGAATGGGATTTGCAAAACAGCTGCTCTGCCAAATCCAGACACAGAGACCATCACCACAAGGAACATTTTCGACGCTGGAGCCTGAAAGGCAGGAGTTATCCTAGAAGGAGAACCCACGGAAGCATGAGGGGCAATAGGAGACACAAGTTTCATACCGAGCAATTCCCAAACCCCAAGAGCTCTGCCCATTCCAGCTGATGACAAATCACAATTTAGGAAAAAAAGCAGGGAGTCCCATTTCTACCAAACAGTAATTCTGTGCAATGGCTCTCCCTGACAGAAAAGAAAAGAAATAAAAACCAAGGGGGCATGGCTGTGAAGTGATGCAATCAATCCACATCGAAGGGGCACTTTAACAACCACAATTACCAGTTCATCTTTCCCAATTTGTGTGTGCAGATTCTTAAAAGTCAGAGCTGGAGCTGCCCACATCCTTCAAGAGAGGGGAAATCAGGAAATCCTGCGTGGGCAGCCCTTCACTGGGGGGCTGGTTTTGCACCATTACTGATGAAACACAAATCCCTGAGCCCTCGCATTTTGTTATTTTACTGTTTTTCCATTGCCAGAACTCCTGCTGGGTTTGCCAGTGGGAAGCACAGGAAGTGCTGAAGTGAGCAAGTGCTGCCTTGGCAGCAATGAGGAGCCAGGGGCAGCAGCCTCCAACAATTCCAGGTTTCACTGATGCTCTAATACTCCACAGACATCTCCAGATCTTTTGGGACGAGCCCCAGGAAGCTTCTCAGTGTAGCAAACCAGGCCAGAGAAAAAGGAGGGTGAAGGGGATCAGAGAATCATGGAGTGGTTTGGGTTGGGAGGGACCTCAAGGCCCATCCAGTGCCACCCCTGCCACAGGCAGGGACACCTTCCACCACCCAGGCTGCTCCAAGCCCTGTCCAACTTCCAGAGATCCAGGGGCAGCCACAGCTTGCGTGGAAAACTTGTTGATATCAATTTAAAGCGGTTTTGAAAGCCGAGGGAATATTTTGCCTTGCTCCTAAAGCAGCAGCACAAGTTTTACACTTTGCTGGCAGGAAGCACCAACCTTCAGAGCCTGGCTGCTTTTCCCTGGCAAACCCTACCTCTGTTTGCCAATCAAGTGTGTTTTAGTCGGCACGGCAGCTAAAAGACGTTTTTCGCTTTTGTTGCTTTCCTGTTCGGAGAATTTCCCAAAGCCCCATTTGGAGAAGCTGCCAGCTCAGTAAATATTGTGCGTGCAGAGCATATGTTGTAATAAATACCAGGATATACATTAAAGGAGAGCAAACATTAATGGCTGCTTTGTTATTCTGCTGCCTGAGGTGGAATTTCATCTACTGCAATGCCAAAAATTCAGTCCTCCAGCCCCAGCTGTGAAAGATTTTGCTGCCACAGAGCACCAATGACCACTGCAGAGCACCCCATTGTTTCCTAGCTAAGGAATTTGCCTTAAATTTCTTCCAAAATACGATTAAAAGAGAGAAGTTTTGATTTAAAACCATCATATTTCTGCTTTATTTTGTTAACTAGACATTAATAGTAACTCACAAATCCCAACTCCCCAGTTAACAGCCCTGCATGACAAGGCTGATTGTCCTCTGTAATTCACGGATACAAGAGGAATTTTTTAAATTGTGTATTAAATACAGAGGGAACCAAGTACAGCATAAGACCCAAACCTCCCAGAACCTTTCCATGGCTTCTAATCCCATTAGAGCTGAAAAATCATGGACTCGTGGATTATTTTGGGCTGTAATGGACTTTAAAACTCACCTCATCCCACCCCCTGCCATGGGCAGGGACACCTTCCTCTATCCCATCAAGCCCCATCCAGCCTGGCCTGGCAAAGAACTGTTGTTTTTCAGACTTCAAACCAGCACTCTGGTCAGAAGCAGGAATTAAAGAGCACATCTTTCATCTTCCTGAAGGATTTCGTGAGCACTGGAACTGCTTCAGGCTGGCTGAGACGTTCCCTGCACCGCACAGGGATGCTCTCACCTCCCCCCCCCACATCCTCTTGCTTTTCCGAGGTAATAAAACCACTGGGAATTCAGGCAAAGAGGAGCCCACAAATCAAGCCCTGCCATTTCTTCCTTTGGCTGGTGACAAACAGCCCCATGAGGAAAAGGAAAAAACCAGTGTCTGCAATAAAATCCAGCCAGCTTTTCTTTTTCTGAGGCTGTTTGTCACTCTTCAGGTCATCCGAGAAATGAGCTCAAGGAATTTCATTGAAATCGATAATTTTGGAGCCAAGCACATCCCAACACAGCACCTGGAGATGCAGTCCTTGGAAGTCTTTTATTTCCCCTCTTAAACAGAACCAAGAATTTTCCTTGAATCACAGAATCCCAGAATGGTTCCAGTTTGAAGGGACTTTAAATCCCATCCTGTTCCACTCCCTGCCAAGCTGCTTCCCTGCTCTCTCACACCCAGTTTTTCCCCTGGATTTAAAGTGGTGAAGGACCCTGTGGAAGCATGTGGGAAACAAATGTGGGCACCTGCATGGCTGCCCTTGCAGGGGAAAAATAAAGAAGTATTTTTGAACAGACAGAAGCTGTCCGCTGAAATGAGATGGGTAAATTGTACTCTGAGAGATTGATGAGACCAGCAAGGAGAGAAAACTCAGTGTGGGAGGCAGGGACCATAAATAAAAGGAGAGAGAAAAAATTCCTGGGAGGCCATAACAGCACAGAAATCCAGATGTGCAGCTCTACACTCCCTGACTCCTCAGGGAATCCCTTCCTGGGAGGCTATAACAGCACGGAAATCCAGATGTGCAGCTCTACAGTCCCTGACTCCTCGGGGAATCCCTCCCTGGGGTCTGCAACGCAGAGGGATTCCTGTGGAAATCTCAGCTCTGCCCCACCTCCAGGAGCTCCATCCCAGTTCCAGGCTGAGGGATTTGCCCTGTATTTGGGCAAAACCCTGAAAATGAGAGCAGTGGTGAAGCTGGCGGGAAGGAACCCATGCAATACCTCTCCTTTCCTTGTGCTTCTGAAGAGTGGGACATAAAAATGCCAAAATTCTCTGTGATTGATGCACTGATGAGTTGATCAAACAGGACAAGGACTTCTTTATTGCAATAAATGCTGATTTAACTCAGCACATCAGCAGCATTTCGTTGATTTATTTTCACCTTCATCAAACAAAAGATTTAAATTATTCCTCTTTTCATTGCTTCAACCCAACATACGGCCTTAGAAAGTAACAGGTAGACACAGAAAGACAAAAACAATCCTTTTTTTGGCCCTAATTAATTTTATCCGAGCTAATTACAGGCAATTACACCCAGCTGAGGAACCCCTGGGTGTTCAGGGGACAGTGGCTGCTGCCACTTCACAGAGACCCTGTGTCAGTGGTACCCAGAACTCTGGGCAGCAATGGGTTCTCCAACCTCACAACACATGGAAAAATGAAAAGAAACTTAAACCAGCTCTCAAATTACCTGAAAATTACTCGTTTTCTGTCTTCATTTATTACTGCAGAGCACCCAGCAGCTTTTTCAAAGGTTGCCATGAACCAGGTCCTTAAACAGACAGCCAAAGCCAAGAGCAGCAACATCTTTCAGCTTTTTTTTCCCGGTACAGCTGTGAGAAATCAAACATTTTAACCTGACTCCATCAAACAAAATGTTTGAAGTGATGTTCAGCATGTCTGAATGACCTTTGGATTTCAAGCTGGCCACAGGAGAAGCACCAAAACACAGATGGGCTTCAGCCAGGTTCAAGGTTGTGTGTTGGAGAGAGGGCAGGCTCAACAGAAAGAAATAAAACTATGATTTCTGTCCTCGAGCTTACGGAAATGGAGCAGGGAAATAAAACCTTCAATTCCAAACTGCATTTTACTATCACCAGTATAGAGAAAATTCCAGCATGGACCAGTGCCACACACAGATACAGGGAATCACACAGCCTTTTTCCAGACACAGTGTCCAGCTGACAAAAAGCTGACTGAATCCCAGAATCCCAGTGTGGTTTGGGTGGGAAGGACCTTAAAGTTCACCCAGTGCCACCCCCTGCCACGGGCAGTGACACATTCCACCATCCCAGGCTGCTCCAAGCCCTGTCCAGCCTGACCTTGGACACTTCCAGGGACGGACACAGCTGCAGGATTTGCCTTCCCAAGCTTCCCCCAAGCCCATGCCAGAAAATTTCTTGCCATTTTGGCAGAGGCTCGCCAGTGCCCACAACAAAAAGCCATTTGTAACTTATTACCACGCTGCCATTGACTGTCATATCCACTCCAGGTGCTCCAACTTAGGCAAAACGGCTTCCTGGGAAGCGAGTGACATTCCTTTAGGATATAAGAAATGAGCTGTCAAAGCACAAGCAGGGATCCTGTATTCACAGGGCTGGCAGTAGGCACAGCTTCCACTCAATGCTTTGAACTTCAGTTGAGCTGGAAGCAGCCTCTCTCATCAGAAACCTTTCATTTCTGCGGGGCTCGCGAGGAAAACATCCCGATTCCAACCCAAAAATCCCTCAGGGTAGGTCGCCTCTCTGATTTCTGACTGGATGCAAGAAGAAGATCAGAGGTTTGCCAGCCCCAGATCTGCCTACCTTGTCAGCTCCTCGACTTCAAAACAACCCCACAAAGGAACAAACACCACACACGAGATCCTCGAGGCGGCGCTGACTGAGGGTGCTGCGGGCACAAACCCCTCCCTGCTCAGCCCATTCCTTCACGGGAGGCTACAGGGAAAGAGAAAACCCAAAACCTGGGATAATGGGACAAAACTGAAGAGATCAGGTCAGAGGAGATGTGAGGAAGGAATTGTTCCCTGGCAGGGTGGGCAGGCCCTGGCACAGGGTGCCCAGAGCAGCTGCGGCTGCCCCTGGATCCCTGGCAGTGTCCAAGGCCAGGTTGGACTTTGGAGCTTGGAGCAGCCCTGGATAGTGGAAGGGGTCCCTGCCCATGGCAGGGGTGAAATGGGATGAGCTTTAAATCCCTTCCACCCCAAACCATTCATTCCATGATTCCATGATCAGACCTGGTTCCACCCAGCTCCTGTCCCAATCCCTGGTGATTCCTGGCTCAGCAGCACCCAGAGCCTGTCCCAGCATCCCTGACTCACCTCTCCAAAGGATAACGGAGCTGCTGATCCAGCAGTCCCCTGCAGCAGGCAATGACAGCGGGGACGTGTGTGACAAATTATCTGCTCTTCCAAACCCACCATTTCACACTCCCTGACTGCCTGGGAGGATCCAAACCCCCCAGAGCTGCCTGGAGCTGGAAGGGCTCTCCAGGCGAGCCCTGAGAGCTGGCACATTGGCACAGGACCCTCTGTGGCTCAGAGTGTGGGGCTTAAAAGGCTGAGATGTACCTTGTAAAGGTTCTGACTTCTTTCTCCCTGCCCGGATCGGGATTGATACATGGGAGTCGCAGTGCGTGTTCAGACCTGGATGTTTATTGTTTCTTATCTATTTACAGACTCACCAGCCATGAGCTCTAACTAGCAAGTTAGAGAAACGAGGTAAAATGGAGAGCTTCTAACTCTTTCCAAGGTTATTTAAGCGATAATCCCCCAATAATGAGGTGACACCTCTATTATTTATACTTTTGCCCAATAATGGCCACCCAAGGCCTGCAATGTGGACCTTTTTCACCCAATTACAGAAAACCACTTAATCCATGGAGGAGGAGGAGGAAGAAGGTGAAGAAGAAGGACTCAGACGATGCCCAAAGCCCTCCATCTTGACCTATATGTGTTAGTAAATACTAAACCCCCAAATTGTTGGTTTCCAGAATTCCAACAGTACCTCAAAGTCTATCTGGGGGGTGCCAAACACCCCTTCCCCTGGCTGTATGACAACAGCCACTGCAGAGCAGGGAACGGGGAAGGTTCTGGTTTGAACAGCAATTTAAAAATCTTCCCAGTGCCCAATTCTCGCCCCCTGTGCCATATCTCTCCCATAGCCCATTGTCAGGTTAATTGCCTGCCAAGTGGCCGCTGGGAAGACTCGGGGAGCAGAAATAATTTACCTAGAAACTGATGTTCGAGTTCTCCAGCTGGCACCGTGGTCCTGAGCACAATAAAAGGCCTTTTTTAAAGCACAATAGCTGCCCTTCAGCTCCGGGGACACAAACCTGCCAATCCTGGCCGCTCCATCAAGCCAGGCTTTCAGGGATGTGAGCAAGCCAAGACCCCACACTGCGAGGGAGCCGCAGGCTTTGGAGGGACACGGGCTGCAGCCTTCCAATTTGCTGGTATTAATTTGAAGAAATTTGAAGGAAAACCCATCCCAGCACCTGCCACACAGCACAGGGGAGGACAGCAAGAGCCAGCCAGGGATGTGTGAGGGAAAGGCCAGCGAATCCTTAAAGCAAAATCGGAAAAGGAGGAGCTCAACTAAGCAAACAAAAACTTCGCTGCCTGCGTTCCCACCTTGCTTCAGTTTTGGTTCCTGAGTTCTTCCAGTCATTTCCCCCTCAAATCTCTTCCCCAGATCACTCACCTGCTACTTCAATTTCTCCCAAGGCTAATTCCCCATTGGATGAGGCTGAAGGAAATGGGAAACCTCTGCAGGAGAGGGTGGTCAGGGACCTGTGCATTTCCAAGATGCCCCTGTACAGCACAGCAGCTGCCTGAGACTGACAGGACCGTGACTGATCCTGCCCCTGTCCTGGCCTTTGCCAGAGGGACCAACACAGCCCTTCCTTCCACTGCAGCCTCCTCCTGCATTTGGGAAACCCACAGGGATGGATGGGAACACCTGGAGAGCAAAGGGCTCAGCCTCAGAACAGCATCACCCCCAAAACTCAGCCCTGCCCTCTCCCGTGTGCAACTCCTCTGCAAACAAAGCGTTTCCCCACTCTGGAAACAAAGAAAACCAGCTCTGGTGCCTCTAGATCCCATTTATCCCTGTCCTCAGGGCCAGCCAGCACCTCCCAGGCAGGAATCTCCACCCTCCACCTTTCCACGGAGCTACAGCCCCAAAACTTGATAAGCAGCCTCATAGGAAATCTGGGGAAAACTAATGGAAAGGGAATATGGATTCGGTAGTGTAGGACAACAGGCTAATAAACATCAGAGATAAATAAAAATCAGAGATCATCTCGTCTCAGAGTCTGCAGCCTGACCTGGAAGTGTCTAAGGCCAGGTTGGATGGGACTTGGTACAGCCTGGGATAGTGGAAGGTGTCCCTGCCCATGGCAGGGGGTGACACTGGATGGGCTTTAAGGTCCTTTCCAGCCCAAACCATCCTGGGGTTCTAAGCTAATACAGGTGATCAAACACCACCAACCAACAAATTATAGAAAACACAAATATTTGCCATTTAAGGCAAAAACCACACAAGAAACTCTTAAAGAAGAGGGGCTATGAGTAAACGTTTTCCAACCCACTTGTTGCTCTTCTTTTTAATAACAGAAAATGATCTGGCTGAGAAAAAATAATGAAGGTGCTGTCAAGGATGCTGCTTAAGTTGATCGATCATGTGTTTAAAGGCAATCCACCCCCTGCTGCCAATCACGATCTCAGGCAGACAAAAAGCTGCAGTTGCAGAGCCCAAAGTCTCACTGATGGCCTTCATTAGTGCTCTGGGGAACCATTACCCTCGTCAGATTTCACTGGAGCTCTCCAGGAGGAAAAAACAGATAAAAACCTCTCCTGGAATATGTGCTTGCATGATCCACTTCCTCTGGGATCTCTTCTGGAGCATTTCTCCTCCCAGGTGGATGTGAGCAAACCTTTTCTCCAGGGAAACAGAAAAATTGGCAGGGAAAAAAAGCCAATGTTCCTGAGAAGCTGCCCGGAGAGGTTTCAGACTCCTTATCCCTGGAACTGTCCAAGGCCAGGAAGGAAAGTGCCTTGGACAAAGGAGAAACTTGGAGAAAGCTGGAGGGGCTTTAAGCTGAAGGAGGGCACGTTTAGGTAGGATACATGGAAAAAATTCCTCCCGTGAATGTGGGCAGGCCCTGGCACAGGGTGCCCAGAGCAGCTGTGGCTGCCCCTGGATCCCTGGCAGTGTCCAAGGCCAGGTTGGCCTTTGGGGCCTGGAGCAGCCTGGGACAGTGGAAGGTGTCCCTGCCCATGGCAGGGGTGGCACTGGATGGGCTTTAAATCTCTTCCAACCCAGACTGGGATTCTGGGACTCCAAGCTGGAGTTTCCAGGTGTCCCTCAGCCCAAGCCCTGCTGACGGCAGCCTCTCCTGAGCTGTCACAGCAGCAGGACAGACACTGTCCTCACTGTCCCCTCGCTGTCACAGCACAGGTTTGGCACTCCTGGCTTCCCCACGCTGCCACCAATCTGACACGCAGGACATTTCCTGCTGATCCCCTTCCTTGTCACTTCATTTAGCTCCATGTGGCCTCACACGGCCGGCAGGAGCAGGGGCCACGCAGGTTTACCGGCTGTCAGAATCCAGGGATAAATGAGGGCTCCATTCCCTGCCGAGGGCTCCAAGCACAGGCACCAACAGCCCTGAGATGCTGCTGGGACTGCAATGATTCATCACCTGCCCGGGCAGGGCGACAAGACAGGACCTTGCCCTGTGACAAAGATAAATTGCCCAGGAGATGAGGCTTAATTCACTCCTGAAGGAAATGTTCCCCTTAAAACAAGGGAGTTGTTTCCCACATCCGATGCTGCCACAGAAATACAGTTTCAACTATGAACTCAGGGCCAGTGGAGGAAGGGCCTGGAGCATGTGGGTGCCCAGGAAAGGCTGAGGGAGCCGGGGCTGTTGAGGCTGGAGAGGAGCCCCAGCTGAGAGGGGCCCTCAGGCCTGGGTGTCCCTGTGTGCAGGGAGGGCTCCCAGCAGGGCCCAGGCTCTGCCCAGGGGGCCCAGCAATGGCCCCAGAGCCACGGGCAGGGCCTGAGCCCAGCAATTCCCCCTGCACAGGAGGCACAACTTCTTCTTCCCTGGGCAGTGCCCAGCCCTGAGCACAGTGTCCACACAGCCTGGGGGGGCTCCTCCCTGGGGCTGGTGCAGAGCTGTGTGCACACAATGCTGTGCCCTGTGCTCTGGGATGGCCCTGCTGGAGCACGGAGGGGGCACCAGGTGCCCGCTGGGCTCCTTCAGCCTCAGCCATCCTGGGATTCTGTGAGGAAGACAAGAGCTGACTTTTCCTACTCACATGGGGAAGAGCTGTAGTAACACCCTGAGGGGCTAAACAAGAGATGCCACTACTGGGCCCGCTCTCAGCACCCCAAACCCACTCAGGCAGCAGGACAATGAGGAATAAAGCCATGGAGAAATGTCTCATTCCAAGCTGTGGGAACAGTAACAACCCTCCCACGTGCCAGTGCCCTGAGCAGAAGCTGCTGACAAAGGCCTGCATTGGCCATTTTGGAAGTGCCAGGAAACACCACCCGAGAACGCAGCCACTGCCATCTGTTCTACCTCCAACTGCTTGAGATTATTCTCTTTACCTTAAATATATCCAAATATATATAAATACCACGCACAGTCTATGAAAACAACTCAGCAGAATGCTCCATGCCCACGAGGACAGGGCTGGGTGGCCTGCGGCTCCCACAGGTGACATCCCAGCCCTTGTGCTCCCGGCACAGGGACATCACTGCTCCACCTCCCACCTGCTCAGACTTAAGCAGCCCCTCTGCCTCATAAACTATTCCTACCACGCCATTTCTCACCCAGCCCATGTTCTCAGCTGATGTTTTCAGCCTCTCCAGGAAGGGCAGGGTGCGGGTATGTTGCTGTTCAGTGCTGGAACCTTGTGCTGGCTGGTTGCCTGGGAAACATCGGATCCATTGACCAGAGTTTGCGGTGGCTCTAAAACACTCTCTCCTCACTCTGTTCAAAGTGCCAGCATGTTGAGAGACTGCTGTGTGCTCACACACACCCGGGGGGTGATGGACACCACGTCCTGTGTTGTTTCCAAGAGTTTGGATGACTCCCTGCCTTGCACCATGCTTTTCCTGACCGAGCCAACACTAAAATCTGCAGCCTTCACACTAAAATCCAATGCCCAAAGTGAAAAAAAAAAAGTCCTGCATTCCCTCTCTCAGTGCTGCATTCCCTCTCTCAGTCCCACATTCCCTCTTTCAATCCTGTATTCCCTCTCTCAATCCTACATTCCCTTTCTCAGTCCTGCATTCCCTCTCAGTTCAGTATTCATTCCCTCAGTCCCATATTTCCTCTCTCAGTCCCATATTCCCTCTCTCAGTCCCATATTTCCTCTCCCAGTCCCACATTCCCTCTCCCAGTCCCATATTCCCTCTTCCAGTCCCACATTCCCTCTCTCAGTCCCATATTCCCTCTCCCAGTCCCACATTCCCTCTCCCAGTCCCATATTCCCTCTCCCAGTCCCACATTCCCTCTCTCAGTCCCACATTCCCACCTGCTGCTGCCTCGCTGCCAGGCTCTCCCCTCAGCCCTCCCTGCACAGCACAGCTCCTCTGTTGTTTTTGACTGCACAGATGTGATTAATAACAATAAAAGCCACTGATCCTTTTGGTGGCTGCCTTTTTCTCCTCATTTAAGAGAAATCAGAGCGAAGCACGGTGACAGATGGCAGATATTAAAGCCTCGAGGTGAGGAACACGCTGCAGCAGCAGCAAGGAAATTCCTGAGGCTCATTTGTGAGGGCCGAGATGCTCCCAAGAGTGGACAAGTTTAGATGTTTCCTTAGCACTGAGGAATCCTCTTTTCTCCTGGAAATAAATGAGTGACAAAGTACTTCAAGCAGGCTATTTCCCTGAAAATAACCCTCCCCTAGAGCTGTTTTTGGGGATGATTTTCCAGGCAGTTTTACTCTGTTAAAGCAATAAAACCCTTCCTCGCTGGAGCTCAGGGATCTTTTTTTGCCCAGGGATTTATAAGCTTTGGAACCCAAAGTATTCCTCTCCTCCTCTGCCTTACCCAGTTCCTTACAGGGCTCTGATTCAATACAGCCCAAAATTGGATTACAGTAATTTACTGCAGGACAGTGAAGAGAGGGGGAAAAATAAGGAAAGGAGAAGTCTATCAGTCACCTCTGAGCAGAAAATGGAAGAAGATGCTAAAACCTGGCAGGTGCTTCCTTATCTTATTTATCACATGCTGATGGGAACAATCTGTTTTTGAAAGAAAACCCAGTGGTGGAAATCTGAACAAAAAATCCTGGCCCAGCAGATGATGGCAAAAATTCCTTGGCTGCTAAAAGCCGAGCAGTCCAAACACCCACTGGATGTTACTGGCAGAAAAACAACAGGAAACAACAAAATTCCAATTCAAAGCATCCCAAACCCATTCTTGGACTTCCTGGAGGAGCCCATCTCGACCAGCCAAGGAGCAGTTAAGCAGCAGAATTTAATGCAGAGATGCTCCTCTTTAGAGGGCATTAATAATGGTTTAAGATGTAATTAACTTGTGTCACTGGGCTGCTATTAATTTAAGCATGCACTAAATAGTAAATCCAAACAGGATCTGTCATTCTGCATAAAAACCCCCATGGAAAAGCTTTCAGCAGTGAAATGAAAGGAAAAACCATCATAAAGTGTGTGGAAAAGTCGCCTCTGGTGATTATTTTTATCCTATTTTTGTATTAAATACTGGCCCAGAAGCTCAGCACCACCCAACCACCCCTCTGCAGATCTTTGCAGGCCTCTCCCCTTTGATTTCCTCGTCAGGCAGAGCTGTACCTGCCCTCCCCACGGACACCCAGAGCCTTCCTCAGCTTTTTCTAAGGCTCAGAACAAACACTTTTCTCCTTCCTTGAACTTTGGGCAGTAAATTCTGCGACACTCAGAGTATTTTGCTCAATGCTTGTCCCACAGGCGGGTGAAGAACCCTTCAGCTTCCCCCTTCTTTAGGAGGTGGGATTAGGCATTTAACCTTGGGTCTCTGAGATATTTTAAGGGGAAAACATTCCCAAAAATCACCAGGCATTCTTCCTGGGGTGCTCCTCCTTTTTCCAGGAGTATCAATGCGTGGGGTTTGAGCCAATGAAGGATCCAACGGGTTCATGCAAACCTCATCCTGGGCACTCCACGGATTTAAAGGCTTGAGATGTTTTCAGACTCAGTTCTGTGAGAACAACACTGCAGAAATACAGAAATCTGCTTTTAAAAAATCACAATTTGCTGGGTTTCCTCCAAAATTTCTGTATCGCTGCCGGAAGCAATTGCAAATACAAAGGATCTTGATTTGAAGCCCATGTGTGCAAGAGCAGGTGAATCAAAGGTGATGGATCATGTTTTATTTTATTTATCAAGGGGGATTTACCTGTTTTCAATCATTATTTTATTATAATACCAGCTAGAGGAAGCCTTCATCCAAAGGCTTTCTATAATTCCACTTTAATTCTGACTGAACATGAAATTAATTACGACTGAGGGGCAAAACCTGACTGGGTTTGGTGAACAAGGGCCAGTCCCAGTCCCCATGCAGTGAGGAGATATTTTAGCAAAGAACCAACGAGATCAACTCGCAGAAATCACACAACAACAAAAAAAATAGTGAAAAAGAGTGGGAGTGTCAAAGATGAGTTGTGCTATTAAATCATGGATTCCCCTCCATGGGATCACTTTGATCTCATGGCAGGTGCCAAGTGCACCAAAAAATTGCCCTTGGTCTGTGGCAGAACCTCCTCAGCTGCACAAGGCAGAGGGAAAATCTCTCATCTGTTCTGTCCAACAAGAAAAGATTATTATGAAGGCAAAGTGACAGGAAAGGAGAATGACTGCACCTAAACACATCCTCATGGGAGTGGGTTTGGATATCTGCAGCCTCCAGCAGGGCTCAGGGATGCCTCTCCAGGACAAAAAAGAGTGGAAAATGCAATTTTAATGGTACTTGTGCTCTGGGAGAGTCTCTCCCTTGTGCTTTTCCATCAGCCTTTAGCTGAAGTGCCATAAAAACCTGCAGCCAACACTGCTGCCCGTGGGAACAAGCCCAAGGATCACATCCAGCCCTGCCTGCAGGGATGGGAAGAGGGGCAAAAAATGGGAATTGGCTGTTGCTGCAAAGCTGAATGGGAATTAAAGGCACACCTCAAACCCAGCAGGTTCAACCAGCACCTCCAAAATGTTTGGGAACACAGCAATCAACCCAGCCAGACTAATATTCAGCTTTTTTTTTTTTTGGTCTTCGCCACTGATTGATTTATTTATTATCCACACCAGCCACTCCAAAGCAAAGGTTCCACAGATTCAAATCTCAGAGGTGGTGCTTTCCAAACCTCTCTGCTCTTGCAGGGGATGGCATTTGTAACCCAGCAAATTGGATTTCTCCCTTTGAATCTGCTGGGAAGAGGCAGCTGGGAAGCAGCAGCAGTGCTGGGAAGAGCTGTTTGCACGATGAGAGAAGAGCCTGATGTCTCATTAAGGGTCCCTTGGTACTTTTTGAAATATAGATGGTGTTAACTCTCATTTCTTGGCTGATTCAGAACTGGCAATTGCTAAAGCTGTTCAGCATTTCCTACCCCACTCCTGGCGCTGGGGGCACAGAGCTGCTCCCAGATTTCCCTGTGGAAATGTCCTGCACAGCAGCCTCAGGAGCTGGGGAGAGGGTTTGGGATAGAAATTAAAGCCTCCTCAGTCTCCCACTCAAGATCTCCAGGGCAGGAGGAGCCCTCCTGGGGCAGCCCTGCTGATTGCCTGTGGGCTTCACTTGCACACTCCACTCCTGGACATCCACACTCAGGAATTTTCCATTTCTCCGTAGTCAGGAACAACCAAATTACCCCCCAAAAAATGTCCCTTCTGCCAGTTATTTTTACGGAGTAAAACTGTACTTGGAGATGACATTTTTCATTAATGCTTTTCTTCCTTGCAACAATTATCTCCTAGAAAATAACAGATCAGCATCCTTCTGATCATGAACTTTTGGAAAGCTGCCTCCAAACACGATATCCCGGGATACTGTGCAGTGATTCAAACACATTGCCTGGGGATATCCTTCTGTGCCTTTATTTTCCTGTGTGCCAAACTGATACAGCTCCCAAAAAACACCCGAATTAACCACCCCACACCTCTGAAACGTCTGTGGCTCTGCAGAACCCCAAACTGAGGCTAAACCCTGTCAAACCACCTCCACGGGCAGTGGGGGAAGGAGGATCAAAGCCTTTTGTTCCTAAAACGCTACAGGAAGATGTTGGTGCAGCTGAGGAGATGAGATTTTTGGGGTTTATTACTTTGTTTTATTCCTTTCAGAGAGCTGTGTGGGATTCACCTCCACAGCTCTCGGGAGCATGGACAGCACCGTCCCTGAGGAACTGAAGCAGCAGGAAACAGCAGGAACACTCCCAGTGCCTTCAGAAGAGAAGGAATCTCCTCTCCTCAGAGCTGTTGATCCTCATTAACATGTAAGCAGTTAGGCCAATTAATGGGGTGTGGTCTGCAGACACTTCCCAGCAGAACTGCCCACGTGGAAACGGAACCTTTCAGAGAATGAAGGGATCTAAAATATATCTGGACAGCAGAGAGCAGGGACACCAAAGTTTCAAACACCTCTGAGGGCTCACACTGCCTTAGAAAATGACCATTTCCAGCAGCAACTCTGGCAGAGAGAGAAAGAAGAGCACTTTAGGCAAATTGAGATCACACTTCAGGGAAATAGCTGCCTAATGCTCCCTTTCACCAGCAGTGCCGCTTCCAAACATTTCCTGGACAGACCCAGACACTTTTAGAACCCTCCGTTTCCTTCCCAGCAAACACAAGGAGTTCCCAAACATCCTGAGGCCTCTCAGAGAAAGGGAAAAGAGAAAAGAAGCAGCTCTGTAACACTCCCACCTTACACAAGACATTCCTGGCTTTGGGTGAGCTGATTGTGGTGCTCTGATTTTCCAGTGGCTGAAGGAGAAAGGAAAGATGGAGATGGACAAGGGATGGAGGGACAGGACACAGGGCATGGCTTCCCACTGCCAGAGGGCAGGACTGGATGGGATTTTGGGAAGAAATTGCTCCCTGGAAGGATGGGCAGGCCCTGGAATGGATTTCCCAGAGCAGCTGTGGCTGCCCCTGGATCCCTGGAAGTGTCCAAGGCCAGGCTGGACTTTGTGGCTTGGAGCAGCCTGGGACAGTGGAAGGTGTCCCTGCCCATGGCAGAGGGGTGACACTGGATGGGCTTTAAGGTCCCTTCCACCCAAACCAGTCTGGGATTGTTGCTGTTACAAACCCACACATTTCCAACAAAATTCATCCTTGCCTTTACCCCGAAGCACCCAAAGCCAATGCTTTTATTTCCTCCAAAGAAAGACACCTTGAAATAACAAGGCCCTTATTTACCTCTTGCCAGAAATAATCTTCTCTGTGAACTAATTACATATTTAAGTCCAGACTTTTTTCCACCTACACTGAGACACTCACAGAATCAGGAAAGCTTTCCAACAGGGCTGGTTTATGGGGTTTTTATTGGCAAATAAATGATATGGTCTCTGCTATGTATACACCTAAATCAACTTTAGAACCAAAACAAATAGGGCTAAAGGGCATTTCTGGAATTCACTCTGCTCATTTCACAGTCAAGCAAAGAGGGTTTTATTCAGGCTCTCCAGGGGGCTGCTGCAGCCTTTCCTGAGCAAGGCTTGGATTCAGCAGCCACAGCAGGTTTGAACAGCGCAGTCCTTGTAGGATTCTGCAACCAAAACCCCTTTCACATGCCCACTTGCTGCTGCAGTGAGAACCGCACCAGACACCTTGGGGAAAAATCAGTATTTCCACAGCAAAGGAAGGAAAAAGCTCCTCTGGTAATTCCTCGGAGGAAAAAAACCACATGGATTGCATCAACAGTTGCCAAATACGCAGGAAACAAAACTGTGGGGTTTCTTTTCCTTGAGTCTGTGATAAGGAAATTCATCAGCAGGAACTGAGGGCAAAAGTCTTGTACCGAGGCCAAGCTACAGGAGAGGGAACACTGGGAATCATCACGGGATTAAAGCCTTGGATCTTATGAAATGGTCACCTTAGAGAGCTGCGTTTCACTGGGTTTAAAAGGAATGTGGTTTCATCTACGCTTAATTCCCCAGAATCACAGGACAGCTGGCTCGGAAGGGACCTCTGGAGATCATCCAGTCCAAGCCCCTGCCCAGGCAGGGTGACCTGGAGCAGGTGACACAAGAGCACTTCCAGGTGGGCTTGGAATGAATCCAGAGAGGGAGAGACTCCACCCCACCCCAGGCAGCTGTTCCAGGGCTCATGGAAAAAGAAGCTCCTCATGTGGAAGTGGAGGTTGTGCAAGACAAACCAGCTGGATTGACCTCACCTGCAGAGACAGTGGCTGTCACCGTGCAAATAAAACAAATTTCCAGTTTCCTTTGGCCAAACATCCCGGGGCTGGATGTGCAAGTGACATTTCAGAGGTAGAAATCAGACCAATTCTTACGTGCTCTGTTGTTCCCATGAAGAAAAGGCCCAGAAGTATTCTCAGTGTATTTCCAGCACTGGGTGGGATTGGGAATTTCTCTCCAGCTGGACAAAGTGGGCAGGAGCTGCCCCCCAATTTTGAGTGCACTCCCTGAACTGAAACCAAAGGCTGGTCCTAATTTCCATCACAGCAGAACAGTTCCATTCTGCAAAACCAGCATGGGCTTTTGCTCTGCAGCTTTGCCTTCTAGAAAGGATTTTATATTTCTTATTTTATTTTCAATAAACCAAGCGTTCCCGTGCTCCTCAGTGGAAAAAAAGGAGGCTTTTGACAAGGAGCACACTTGGACTAACCCCCCAGCAGTGCTGTGGCGGTGTCAAACAATCTGGGAGCAGCTGCTGTGTGTTCCTACCTGCAGAGCTCTCATCTTTGCTGCCAAGTGCTGCCATTAGGAAAGAAAATTCCCAAAGAAAATCCGGCAGGAGCTGAGCCCGCGCTTCCCACCTTGATGGGCCAGCTAAAGGCGGAATTCCAATGGACAGGCAGATCTCTGCAAAGCCCTCATGGGATTTAGCCAAAAGGAGGATATTTGGGGTTTATCCTGTTTTCCACCACACAACCAGACAGAAAAAGCAGGAGGAATGCTAGGAGAACACAGTGGGAATAATCCAACACGCTCCCACGGATCCCAGGCTGCTCAAAATCAATCCCAGGCACCTCAGGAGCAGAGGAAAACGATTCCTGAGCAAATGAAGGAGGAGAAGGAGTCGTTGAAAGCCACGTGCCAGAGCACTGAGGGCTGTTCAGCAGCAAAATGGAGAGAGGGGAGGAAAAAAAGAGCCATAATTAAGAACCCAATCATGTTTTAGCTCTCAGCAAAAATTCTGACTTCCAATTAATTCCTACACATTTGAGCAAAGGGGAAAAAAGAACAAGTGAAACTGCGGCTTACATGAGATTTCAGCTCTCATGCAGAGAGGCAAATCCAGGGTTTCTCCAAGTGTTTGTGCCCCTGGCAAATGATTTCTTGGGAAAGGCAACCTTCTCCTAATCCCCATCCAACAGAGCTTGGAACAACACAGGGAGGGAGAGCCCAAAAGGGAGATTTGGATTTGTGCTTCTTGCTGTGTTTTGGTGAGAAATGATGGGATTGGGATAACGTGGCTCATCCATGGGTTCCACACATTGTTGGATTCATCATGGAAAACATTTATTATTTGCTGATTTTAATGCAGGGAGATGCCAAACTCCTCCTGCCCCTTCCTTTGCTACCACACAGCAACTCCACTTCTGAGAATATTCCCATTTATTGATGGCTATTCCCCACATGGCCCAGCTAAAAGGCGCCCTGGGAATATTGATTGCCATGAAAACCCAGGGAAACTCAAGTTTCAGAAGCTGTTATTTACACAAGTGGAATGAAAACAGTTTTCTGTCGTGGTCACGTGCAGCAATTGCTCCCAGACATTTTGGAACAAACAAATAATCTCCTTTTCTTCTGGAAAAGCTGGTTGTTCACACTGTCAGCACTGATCTGCAGATTGGAATTAGCCTTCCTTTGGAAACTTTTGTGCGAAAATTCTAAAATATCAAAGCAAAAGCTCTCCCAACCCTGTTATTTCCTGTCAGATTCCACCTCCCCAGCTTTTCCCTGCGCACCCCATTCTATCCATGTGTTCCCATCCTTCAATTCCCACCACTGAGGGACTCGAAAAAGTTACACTTTAATGAATGCTGCCAACAAATAAACAAGGAAAAACCACAACTGATAGGAAAACCTGAGAAAGGGGTGAATTTCTTCTCCTGAGACATATTCCTGGGATTATCCATTTAATTCCAAGTGAAGAGCTGTCCAAAACACAGCCCAAATCCCTGAAATTTGTAGAATACACAGAATTAAACCCAAAAAAAATCCCCTGTGTGTTGCCAGCTCACCAGCAACTTCATTTTGTTTAATCTACCCAAAAGCTTCTTGCAATGACTGTCACCTGAAAAATGCTTCCGTGTTTTCTTTCTTTCTGCTTCCATCCCTTCCACAGCCCCTGGAACAGCCTATTAAAAATGGAAAGCTCTCCTCCAAAATTCAGGATTTTCCCCCTTTTTTCCCCCCTCTTTTAAAGCAGTGTGGGGAGAAAGAAATGTTAATAAATGAAAAAAAAAAAAATCTCCAGGAAAATGCAGATCCACAGATCAAAGTGAAAGCTCTGCATTTGCTGTCAGGAAAATAAATTGGAAGCTTCTAGTTCACCAATAAGAGCTGCTTTTTCAAGGAAATGCATTTTAATTTGATGATTTCAATTCCTGTTTAACAGAAAATTAGAATTCTACCCTGAAAGTTTGAGCTTCGCTTTTCCATATCAGCTCTTACTGAAAGAAAGGGAATCAAAAGGGAAAATCCAAATTTTGCTGCACTTTCCCTTCCCTAAACAAAGAACTCCAGCAACAAAAATCATTACAGTATTTTAAATTCTGGACTCTTCCAGTCCCAAAAATCATTCAAACAAGTACATACCCCAAATATCTTCTTCCACAGAAAACTTCATTAATTGTTCTCAATTATGTCTTAAATAAGAGCCTGGTGGTCTTGAAACAAATGACTCAAAAAATAGGAAAACTTCCCATCTGTGTCTGATAAGTCTCACAGGGAGAAAAAAATCAGGGTTTTTACAGTCTCCAAATGTGTCCCAAGAAGGCAATTCCACCTCACCTTGCCTGGGGCTTGGTTGGGAAAGGGGAGGAAGAGCAAAGATCTCCAAGGAAAGGCCCTTCAAGCTCAGCCAGAAATAAAACTCC
The DNA here is from genome assembly GCA_008694505.1 of Cyanoderma ruficeps. Lineage (NCBI taxonomy): Eukaryota > Metazoa > Chordata > Aves > Passeriformes > Timaliidae > Cyanoderma > Cyanoderma ruficeps. Next base: position 691,023 of record VZDJ01000325.1, on the reverse strand, counting down.
CAAACCCCTTGGTGCAACAGGAAGGGAAATTTGGGAAGTTCCTACTCAGTAACTTCTGGGAGAGCTTGGAAAATGAGATTGGACCCAAACCCTGGAATCGTGGAGTGGTTTGGGTTGGAAAAGACCTTGGAGATGATCCAGTGCCAGGGCAGGGGCACCTCCCACTGTCCCAGGCTGCTCCAACCTGGCCTTGGGAACTTCCAGGGATCCAGGGGTGGCCTGGTTCTTTGGGAAATCCATTCCAGGGCTCCCCACCCTCAGAGGAAAGAATTCCTTCCCAACATTCCATCCATCCCTGTCCTCTTGAGGCCACTCCAGCCTTGTCCGGGCCCTCCAGGCTCTGACCATATTATACCAAGCCCCGTTAAAAATGAATTTTATAATTATCAAAAAGTGCTTTTAAAATAACCAGCTGCACTTCAGGGGCCTGCCTGTGGGATGGACACCCCAAAAGGATGGAAAAGCCACAGGTGGGAAGAACAAGGCTCTTCCCAAATCCTCCTCAGGGCTTGCCCAGAACTTTGCACATTTTGCTCGATCCAGGCGAAATTAACCCAAATCTATTCAGCAGCAGCATCTCCTCCAAGGAATGCGGCTGACAAATCCCAAATTCCGAACCCCTCTTTCCATTCCAGCTGAAATAAGGGCACAGAATCACTAGGATGAAATTATTCCAGAAGGAGAACATGCAGGAATTCTGGGGAGAGCCTCTCAACTCTGAGCAGTCAGCTCCAGCCTTTCCAGGGGTTTCCTGCCCCTGGCCACAGGTGGGATCAGCTTCCTCCCCACAGGATTTAGGAAATATTCCCGGCCTTCTGACTGCTGCTGTTTCATCCACGAAACAGAAAAAGAGGGATGTTCTCAAATTCCTCAGCTTCCCCAGAATTATAATTATCCAGTTCGAGGCCAGGTGGGTATCGGTGTGGTTTTTTTTTTCCAATTTAACTCCCCAAAAAAGTTTTAATAGCCTTCATTAAACATTAATTGAATTAAAAATATGAGTTACCACGGATGTCTCCTCTATATGGAACACACATTCCACAGAACTTGTTGCCTCGTTCCACAGGAATTAAGGATCTACAACAAACTGAAAGCTGTGATTGTGTTTCCCTTCACATTTTTGTAGAGTCCTGGCACAGAGCTTGCAAGTATAAAACGTATTTATTTCAATTTAAAAAAGGAAAATGAATTAGAAAACTTGCCAGGACTTTCCTAGAGATATTTAAAGATCCTATAGAAATCTCTGTTACTTTTCTGCCTGTTTATTATTTATAGACACAGGGAATTTTTGATCCTGCAACAATAAATTTACTGTGGCTCTTTCTCAGATGGAATTCTGGCCTTTCCTTGGGTCTTTGTCTCTGAATGTAGACAAAGAAATTCACTTTCAGAAAAAAAACCACCCCAGCGCTGCTCTCATTTGCAGGAAAACAGAGAAGGCTACCTCAGGTTTTTAAGAAAAGAGATGAAAAGAGAAAAGACATCTTTGCAGCCACCCTTCAGGAAATCAGCCCTGGGAAATGAAAGGATTTGGGGGTTGTTTTTCTCCACGTTCCACAGAGCACCTCCAACAAAAGCCGAGGTTGAAACAACAGCATCAGCCACGGCTCTCCAACGAATAAAAAATGCCAGCGCATTTCCATCTCCAAATCATTTTGCCCAGCATATTTTCCTTTGTCAAAAGGATCAAACAATTCCCTGGCTGAATCAAGGGAAAAGTAACAGCAACAATTCCAAATTACAGCTGCTTTTCCTGGGGATAATGTGGGAGTAGATGTGGATTTACACAAACCTGTGGTCAAAATATTCCTTCAACAGCTTCTTGCTGCCGATTCAACTCATTAATAAATTATATATAATTATTTCTGGCTAATTTTTCATCCAGCATGGCATTACTTTGAGTAGAATTCCTACCTGGATTCAGCTTATTCCTGCAAAAACCCACCAAAAAAAAAAAAAAGGTGGGGATCAGGCACACGTTGGACTCTGAGAAGTCTTTTACAGCCTCAGGAATTCTGTAATTTTGCTTGGAAAATCATCAATTTTGGGCATGTGAAAAAAAGCAACACCCAAAAATCAGGAAGCAGCTCTAACAACGGGGACAATTCCTTAGATTCCTGTGGATAATTGCCCCCACCTCGAACTCCTCCCAGCACAAAAGCCAGGATTGCTCCAGGATTTTCTTCAATCTTCCAAAAGGTGAGGGCAGAACCACACGAACCACAAAACAAACCACAAAATACTGAATTCCCCTCACGCTCCTCCCCAGGTTTATTTCCCTCACCTTCACACACCAGCTAAGGATGCAATATTCCTGTCTGAAAATATTGAAAAATAAAAGCAAAGCAGCAGAGCTCCAAAAACGTTTGTTTGGGGTTTTTTTCCTGGATCTAAGCAATGAGGAAAAGTGAGAGGACAGGAGACTCATGCTCTTGCCCACATGCTCGGGACTACTTGAAAAATGAGGGGAATTCCAGGAAAAATTGAGATTTTTCTTGTAGAAACTGCGCTTTGTGCAACAGACATCAGAAATTCAGCCCTTTTCTAGCTTGTTTTATGCTGGTTTCATGCACCCCCTCAATGTAACCAGAGGATGGAGAGACAGGAGGGGACAGCCCCGGACATTTGGGTCACCGATGACATTCCAAACGTTTAGGGAAGGGGAGAGGTCATGAAAACAAGACACAAACAGAGAAGATCCAGCCAGGAGGACAAGCCTAGTCCTAAGGAATGGACTGTAAGACCCTATGAAGTGAAGGTGGTCTCCATCTCATCTCACACATCCATAAAAACACAAAATCATGGAATGGTTGGGGTGGGAGGGACATTTAAAGACCATCCAGTCTCCACCCCTGACACCTCCCACTATCCCAGGCTGCTCCAAGCCCCAAAATCCAACCTGGCCTTGGACACTGCCAGGGATTCAGGGGCAGCCACAGCTGCTCTGGGCACCCTGTGCCAGGGCCTGCCCACCCTGCCAGGGAACAATTCCTGCCCAATATCCCATCCAGCCCTGCCCTCTGGCACTGGGAAGCCATTCCCTGTGTCCTGGCTCTCCAGGCCTTTGTAAAAAGTCTCTCTCCATCTTTCCCATCAGTTCCTTCAGGATGCAATGAGGTCACTCGGGAGCTTCTCCTGTCCAGGCTGAACAATCCCAGCTCTCCCAGCCTTTCCTCCCAGCAGAGCTGCTCCATCCCTCAGGAATCTCCGTGGCCTCCTTTGGAGTTGCTCAAACAGATCCACATCCTTCTCGTGCTGAGGGCCCCAGCCTCTTGGGTTAGGCTTTCTTTTGTCCTGAGTTCCAGGTGATGGTTCTGGTGGTGGTTCAGGTGGGTCTTTTTTTGCCCTCTGCCCTCTGAAGGCTCTNCCAGGGGAGAAGAAGAACCCAGGGTTCCACCCTAAATCCTCCATCTTGTTCCCCATTCTAAGAACCCAAAACTACAAAATTTTCCACCCGGTGATAAACTGCACCACTGTCTGTCACACCTTTGTGACTTGTAATTCTTCTCTGTGTTGGAAGTTTTTCTCATGGCCTGAAATCAAAGCCTGTGCCTCCCTGGGCTCTGTGCCAGGCACCTCCCCTGGACAGACCCCCCTGGACAGACCCCAAACCCTCTTTCTCAGGTCCCAGACCCCTCTGCCGAGGTCTGTGACCATCCAGGGCTACTAAAGGAATGCCCCGGACTCCGACACCAACCCAACACAAACCTTCCTCAGGCTGGTGTTGGAACCTCCCAGTTGAAAGTGCAGCCAAAGCCGAGCCTTGTTGTGCTCTGGAGACCCTTTCCCAAGCCCTGCCCAGCTGAGCAGAGACAAACCAGTGGGAAATGCCAACGGGAAAGATTTTCCTCGCTATGCCTTTTTGCTGACGAAAACAAAACAGTGCCATGAAAACTCTTCAGAAAACAATTTAGGAGGGATCAGCAAATCTCAGCTGCTAATGGAGCGTGTCCCTTCAGCTGTCTCGGGGCCTCGTGCTGCCCGTGCAGGGGGCTGGAAACAGCTCCAGCCCGAGGATTGAGGGATGATCGCGGGCAGACACATGCTGAGACATCGGCAGCCCCTCGAGCACTGCAGGAAAACATTGCTGGGCACAGAGCAGAGCAGTTAAACAGACGGACATTCCTGCAGATTGAACATCACGGGGAAATGCCTCTTCTGGGCAGCAAGGATGGAGCAAAGCCTCTCACCTCTGACTCCTGGGATTTAAAGGATCACGTTTGACCAAAGTGATCAGAGGGATGGAGCAGCTCTGCTGGGAGGAAAGGCTGGGACAGCTGGGATTGTTCAGCCTGGACAGGAGAAGCTTTGGGGTGGCCTCATTGTGGTCATTCAGGAGCTATAGGAAACACGGAGAGAGGCCCTGGACAAGGGTCTGGAGTGCCAGGACACAGGGAATGGCTTCCCAGTGCCAGAGGGCAGGGCTGGATGGGATATTGGGAAGGAATTGTTCCCTGGCAGGGTGGGCAGGCCCTGGCACAGGGTGCCCAGAGCAGCTGTGGCTGCCCCTGGATCCCTGGCAGTGCCCAAGGCCAGGCTGGACTTTGGGGCTTGGAGCAGCCTGGGACAGTGGAAGGTGTCCCCTGCCCACAGGCAGGGGGTGGAGACAGATCCTCTTTAAGATGCCTCCCCAAACCATTCTGGAATTCTGTGACCCCTGGAGGAGGAAAGTAGAGGATGAGCCAGCACGGAGTGTAGGGACACTCAGGATGGCCCCAGGAGGGAGCAGAGTCTCCCCACAGCCCCAGAGCTCAGGGCTAAGGGAAACCCTCTGCCCTCAGCAGGACCTGCTCTCCTCTGAGCCAGGGAAAAGCAAACAGCTTCTCCGTGATGCAATTTGGTCTCCACTCTCCTCCAGGGAGAAAACGGGAGGAAAAATTACTTTTTTCCTCCGGAATCTGAGGAAAATTAAACTAGATTTGACCTTTGTCTCTATTCCCTTGTATGCTAACCTTCCTCAAGTTAGAGCAGATGCCTTGGGCTGCAGAATTATTCCAACCTAGAAATCCGCATGGTTGGAGCAGTGCTGGTGGGAAAAGGGCTCCAGGATGTGCCAGGAGAAGCCTTGTACAGCCACAAACCACTTCACACCTCTGATCAGGAACCCCCCAGGGCACAGAGCTCACTGCACATCCAGAGAAAATAGAAATTAAGCACGGAAACTCCCATCCCAGCCACTGATCAGGCCATCCAGCTTTTTTTTTTAGCAGTTTATGGAAAAATTCAGGCTTTTTGTATCGTGTTAGTGAATCATTTCAACGGTAATAAAAAAAAGGAGAATTGTCAGAAGGAACAGAAGATTTGCCTCTCCCCACAGAGCTGGGGGGGATACAAGCTGATCAGACCTGCCCCACTGAAGGGTTTGCCTGGGAGGCCAACAAAGCCATGAAAACATTCCCTTGTTTGGGGGGGTTTAAGAAAAACCCATTACAAGACACAGGTACAAAGCTGCAGGAACGATCACTGATTTCTGTGATTCAAAGGAAGCAACTTCAGACTGGAGGGGTTTGTTTTGTTTTCACAAATAATGAAGAACCCTTTTGTTCCTATTCAAAACTGAGAAATCAACATTTCTGCCAGCGTGCTCTGGGTTTCCATGGAATAAATCCTTCCCCTAGTCCACATAAAGAGCTTATTTTTTTTTTTCCCTCTTTAATCTGCCCCGAACATATTTTGTTGTGCTGCTGCTTGGCACCAGGCAGCCAAACAGCCCCCCAGAAATGTGGAATTTCTGTGTGAGCTCCTGCTCTCTGCAGAGGCAGCTGATGTGATTCCAGCCTGACTGGGGGTGCACTGCATGTTTGGATACTCTTCCATGCCTAAGGACAGCCTTTGGTCATTTCCTTGGGGAATAAATGGATTTAATACAAGTGGAATAAACATCCCAAAGCCAGGGCTGTGCTCAGTGTGGATGGATGTGCACAGGGGAACTCCCCCACACATTTCCCCCACATCACAGCCACAAGAGTGACACAATCCCAGGGTCACTGAGGCTGGAAAATCCCTCCAGGATCACCCAGTCCCAGCTGTGCCCAGTGCCCACCTTGTCCCCAGCCCAGAGCACTCAGTGCCACCTCCAGCCCTTCCCTTGGACACCTCCAGCCATGGGCACTCCAAACCTCCCTGGGCAGCCCCTGCCAAGGCCTCAGCACCCTTTCCATGCACAAATTCCTGCTGCTGTCCAAGCTGAGCCTCCCCTGGCACAGCTTGAGGCCCTTTCCCCTTGTCCTGTCCCTGTTCCCTGGCAGCAGAGCCCGAACCCCCCTGGCTGTCCCCTCCTGTCAGGGACTTGTGCAGAGCCACAAGGTCCACCCTGAGCCTCCTGTTCTCCAGGCTGAGCCCCTTTCCCAGCTCCCTCAGCCTCTCCTGGGGCTCCAGCCCCTTGCCCAGCTCCCTTCCCTGCCCTGGACACGCTCCAGCCCCTCCAGGGCTCTCTGTCTGGGAGGGCCCAGAACTGGACACGGCCCTCGAGGTGCAGCATCACCAAACTAAATCCATGAACGGGATTTATGAACAACACAAGAATTTCTTCAGGAAAGGAATGGACATGGAGCTTTCCCAGCAGGGATGGGAGCACACAAACCCCACCGTGTGTAAGGAAATCAGCCACCAGCAAAGATGCAACTCTGCACCATGGAGAGGCCAAAGCAAGTGAATATTTTTGGAAAAAGCGAGGGCAGAGACTCCAGACGAGATCCCTGCCATCCCCCAGCCTGTCTGTGCTCAGGCAGGTGGGTGGGTGCAAAGTTACACCAGATGCCAAGTTATGTTCCCTCCAAATACCCACAAAATGATTCACGGGTACAGCTTAAACCTCTTTTGTGTTGGAAATCATCATGTGAGTACCTGACATCCAGCAGGGAGAGACCTGGAATCCCAGAGTGGTTTGGGAAGGGATCTTAAAGCCCAGCCAGGGCCACCCCTGCCATGGGCAGGGACACCTTCCACTGCCCCAGGCTGCTCCAAGCCCCAAAGCCCAACCTGGCCTTGGACACTGCCAGGGATCCAGGGGCAGCCCCAGCTGCTCTGGGCACCCTGTGCCAGGGCCTGCCCACCCTGCCAGGGAACAATTCCTGCCCAATATCCCACCTAAATTTCCCCTCTTTCTGTTTGATCCATTCCTCTCATCCTGTTGCTCCAGTCCTTGACACAGAGTCCCTCTCAAGCTTCTCTGTAAATCCCTTCAGATTGGAAGCAGATCCTTGGCATCCTTTAAGTCTCCACAAGATTTAAAATGTTGGAAATAATCCATCCCGTGTTTTCAGAGTGAGTGGGCAGCAGAGCAGCGTGGAGGAGTGAGAAAAGCACACCTCAGCACGGTGACTGCAGGGCCACAGGAGCAGCACCCGCTTGTTTCTCTGCACAGATGAAGCCAAACAAAGCTAAAGATGAAAATAAAATGTTTTATAACAGCATCGCTACCCAATGAATTTTTATTTTATGAGCCCGCGGTAATGAACTCTTATTTGATGAGCCCACGCAAAAAAAAGGAAAAAGAAAAAAAAATAAGGAAAAAAAAGGCAATTTGCAGACAGCAGCAGAAAAAAAACAAAAAAAAAATCTTTTAAATGAACTTTTCCTTCCTCCTAGTGCTGAAGGTGGCTTCCGCAGGATATAGGGAAGGTGTTTGCTCTTCAGCATCCCTCACCAGGTGTGTTCCCCATCATCCCACACCCCAACATCCCTTACCAGGTGTGTTCCCCATCATCCCACACCCCAACATCCCTTACCAGGTGTATTCCCCATCATCCCTCAGCAGGTGTATTCCCCTTCATCCCATACCCCACCATCCCTCACCAGGTGTGTTCCCCAACATCCCACACCTCAGCATCTCTCACCAGGTGTGTTCCCCATCATCCCACACCCAACATCCCTCAGCAGGTGTGTTCCTCCCCATCCCCCACTGCAAGCAGCATTCCCTGATCTCCCAGTGCCACCAGGACTGGCCCAGCTGGAAGCAGCAGCAACCAAAGCAGCCCCTCCCTCCTTTAGCAGAGAGCCAAAACCAAAGCAAACCCACCCTGCTGAGGGAAGAGCAGGAAGAATTCATTTGAGAGGGTTTATGGATTTCTCTCTCTATATAAATACCCCCGGGGTTTGAGGCCAAGGTGTCACTGGTTCATCTCCACATTCCATTCAGCAGTTTTCCAGATTAATCCAAATCATTGTCACTAAAATCCACTAAAAGACACCTGTGCCAGGAGGCTGTTCTGGAGAACTTCCATAGAGCTGCACAGCCCAGAAGCCAAAATCATCTTTCTGCTATGGAAGGAGCCTGTGAACACCTTCATCCCTCCCATCCCATGGATTCAGCTTTGAGGGACACAGAGCCATACGGAAAACACCACCAATATGAGCCCACAGCTGATGTCAGGGGAGCTCAGGGGCTGCAGCCTCTCCAGGAATATAAAAGCTCCTCCACTCATCTCCAGAAAAAAATCTCCCCCTCTGATCCCTACACAGCAATTACAGCCTGAAACGCTTTGCTTGATAACTCAAAGCAAATTCTGCCTGAATGGGACGAGTTAAAGGGCAAAAAAACATATCAGTGATGTAGCTGAGACCTTCTTCCCTTGTACACTCTTATCTCAATAATCACATTGCACAAATACACACACCTGGGGATTTAAACCTCAGCTTCTAGAGAGGAATGCTTGGGAAAATGCATCCAGATGAATATTGAGGAGGTCTCTAAGCTCAGGCCCCTGCACAGGCTCCTGCAGCATCGAGCTGAAATTGGAGCATCACCCTCTGGAGTCTGGACTCCAGCAGGAGCTGTGGCTGAGCCCAGCACAAAGGTTTTGCACTCTGGACTTAAAATCCTCCCCTCAGCTCAGTCCCAGCTCAGGGGCGCGGCCAGGAATGTTGCTATGGATGGAGGGTGAGGAAAAAAGAGAGTTTGCCCCAAGCAAAATTGTTTCAGTAGGAACATCAGCACTGTCCAACCCTTGGCAAAGGGTCAGGAATGAAATGTAGTGCCAGGCACCTCTTGCTTCACCAACACGGGGACAGAAGAGACGAGGCTGCAGGATGGACACTGGCCCTGGACAACATGAACTGAACAAACACAAAGGGCACAAACACACCAGCACAGGAAAATCAAACTCATTTGTTCAGTCTTCCACTGAGCACACTTGGAGGGAGCATTCTGAGCCCAGCCTGTAAGGCCTTGTCCAAAGGCTCTTCCTGGCCAAGGGAAAGCTGGATATTTCTGCCCAGGGCAGTGGTGAGTCCCCATGCCTAGAAGGGTTCCCAGGATGTGTGGATGTGGCACCTGGGGACATGGGATAGTGGTGAACATGGTGCTGGCTGGTAACTGGACTCGATGATTTTGAAGGTCTTTTCCAACCTTAATGATTCTATGACTCCGTGATTTACTCTGTAAATACACCTTGGTTCCCTCCCCTCTCTCACACCATCCCTGTGGATTTTCTGGTCTCCCTTTCTTGCCCAATCTCCTCTCAGAATCCTTATCTTTATTTTCCTTGGCATTCTGGAAACACTTCTGTAACATAAAGCAACAGGGGAAATGCCTTGGAATGGTTCCTTCCAGAGAAAGGTTTGTACTGACACCAAAGCTGAGGCTGAGGGCACACAACAGCCCCAAAATCTGCGCTCAGCCTGTGTTAGGGGCAGGGTGAGGAACGCTCAGCCCTGGCTGCCACTGTGCAATTTTCCACACTGCTGTTTTCCTCCTTCCCTACAGCGAATTCCTGAGCCCAGGCAGGAACATTATCTCCTCACATCTTGGCTCCTGATTAGCATTCGAGGCCAGGGGAGCGTGAGGGAATTTTTAAACACAGCAACGTTCCTCGGTCCAACTTTTGCACAGAGCACCAACAGGCTCCCATCTCCCCACTGTGCTCCAGGCCCAGATAAGCAGAAATGCTCGGCTTTGTGATAAAAACAAAATCAAAATAGGGTACAGGCATCGCTAAGGGCCTTACCTAAGCTACAGACCTGAAGCATCGATAGAATTCACTCAGATGGCAAAGGGTGCTCATAAAACACTCAGAAACAAACAGGCATCACTGTCTGATGGCTTTAACCAGCTGAGCCAACACTGAGCCACGGGCAGGGCCTGAGCCCAGCAATTCCCCCTGCACAGGAGGCACAACTTCTTCCCTGGGCAGTGCCCAGCCCTGAGCACAGTGTCCACACAGCCTGGGGGGCTCCTCCCTGGGGCTGGTGCAGAGCTGTGTGCACACAATGCTGTGCCCTGTGCTCTGGGATGGCCCTGCTGGAGCACGGAGGGGCCACCAGGTGCCCGCTGGGCTCCTTCGGCCTGAACACCCCTGGTATCCTGTGAGTTTAAATTCCAAGTGTTCAACAATAGAAATAAATCACAGTGAAGGACACTGGGGCTCTCAGTATCACCAAGAAATCTCCTCAGAAGTGAAATTAGCCAGGAGATTGCTGGGAGAGACACTCTGGATGTCGCTGCAGTCGGTGCTGCAATCCACACACAGGTCAGGTTCAGTGTGAAGAAAAGATCATAAAATCCCAGACTCACCGAGGTTGGAAAAGCCCTCCAAGAGCATCAAGCCCAACTTTTGAGCAAATCCCAGCAGGGCAGAGCACTGAGTGCTACAATTACTCATTTTTTGAATGTCTCCAGGGACTGTGACACCACCACTCCCTGGGCAGCCCCTGCCAAGGCCTCAGCACCCTTTCCATGCACAAATTCCTGCTGATGTCCAACCTGAGCCTCCCCTGGCACAGCTTGAGGCCATCTCCCCTCACCCTCTGAGCTCTGTATCCACCACCATAACTCGACTCTAATTTGATTTTCCTTTATCCACATTATCCACACAGGAAGGAGCAGAGCAATCCTTGCCATCCAATTTGCTTTTGCAAATTAATATCAAAGCTTGGTCTTGCTGATACCTTTGACACTGTGGGTCCCTTCCCAGTCGGGATATTCCATGACTGTCCATGTCAGGACAGGAGCTGAGGAACTGCAGCCCAAAACCAGAGATGGGAGACACAGAACGTGCCCCTTTTGCTCATTGCCATAGCTGGATTTAAGCAGCACAGATCACTAATGAAACACAGAGATAGGCCTGGCTCTCTGAAATTAAAATATTGCTATTATTGGTGCTACCAGTGGGATCTTATCTACTCTCATTGCAGGGGAAAAGCTGTCCTTGAATAGCACACAAATCCCTATCTCCGCTGGTTAAGCTGGAAATATCTCGGTCTTGCACTCCCCACTAAAGAAAGTTTTCTGAAAATGAGAGCTCTTAGAAGCTGAATAAAACTTTACATGAAATTAAAACAATTCCAGGCATTGCAGACATCAGAAATGGTGGTCTTGAATAGAGGGGCTTGTTACAGCTCTTTTCTCTGCCATAATGCAATTGTGTCTAGCAATTACCTGATATTTTTCTTCATGGGATCCTTTCCTTTAAAAAACCTGCATAAAAAAAAATAAAAAAGGCTGATCTGTGTCTCCACAACATGTTCATTGTATCATTTAAGATACAATAAAATGCTTTCAATCCATGGCGGGGGGAAGTCTGAGACTTCTACAAGTTGTAGCAGCCTTTTCTGGGACTTTTCTGGGACTGGTCCCTTCCAACCCAAAGCAGTCTGGGATCATGAACACACTTGTACCTCTAATTTAGAGGTGAGCCTCTTGTCATGTCCTTAATGATAAGAAAGGTTCATCTAAAGCTGTCGACAGATCCCAATTTCTCCTCCTGAAGAAAAGAATCAAAACCTGCAGAGCTTTGCTTCTCAGCTCTGCTCTGCTGGAGGGACCTGGAGCTGCTGGGGAGAGTCCAGGGGAGGCAACAGGATGATCCCAGGGATGGAGCAGCTCTGCTGGGAGGAAAGGCTGGGACAGCTGGGATTGTTCAGCCTGGACAGGAGAAGCTTTGGGGTGACCCAGCTGTGGCCTTCCAGGGCCTGAAGGAGCTACAGGAAACATGGAGAGAGACTCTTTCCAAGGGATAGAGTGACAGGACACAGGGAATGGCTTCCCACTGCCAGGGGACAGGGATAGATGGGATATTGGGAAGGAATTGTTCCCTGGCAGGGTGGGCAGGCCCTGGAATGGATTTCCCNGGCAGGGCTGGATGGGATATTGGGAAGGAATTGTTCCCTGGCAGGGTGGGCAGGCCCTGGCACAGGGTGCCCAGAGCAGCTGTGGCTGCCCCTGGATCCCTGGCATGTCCAAGGCCAGGCTAGATTTTGGGGCTTGGAGCAGCCTGGGATAGTGGAAGGTGTCGCTGTCCATGGGATGGGATGAGCTTTAATGTCTTTTCCAGCCCAAATCATTCCAAGATTCTGTGCTGCAGCACTGAGCCCATCCCCAGCAAAGCCAGACAAACATTTGACTCTGCAAACAACACGGGCAAAGTGTCAAACAGCACAAAACGCTCTGCCAGGAGAGTTCTGTGAGTTGGTTTTTCCAAGGGAGCCTTCCCAGAGGGGCAGGGAGAGGTCAGGGCTGCTGCTGGGGAAAGGAGCCCACAGAGATGGGAAGACAGGAGCTGTGACCCAGGGGAGCACTGCTTCGTTTTAATGAGCTCTTAAACATCCCAACCTGCTTCTGCTCGCCTCCTCAGCACCAACCCCGGGATTTGTCTGCAGGGTAGAGGCAGCAACAAGTAGCAAACAGCCAAGCCAAACATTGGGGTTTTACAGTACTCCTATAATTGCTGTGCCTTCCACTGTCCTCCTAATTGGTGTTTGCAGAGCTGGATCCCTGCAGTGCTGTCTGTAGGAGCGCAGGACCCGAGCCAGCGGCAGCCAAGTGAATTGAATTTAATAAACTGAACCACGGCTGCCTCTGCCCACAATGGCAAATTCAGGGACTGAGCTCAGGTGCCTCCCGTGGGAGAAAAACACACATTGTGGATTCACCAGCTGTTCCCATAGAATCTATAGATTCCTATAGAATCACGGAAACACCAAGGTTGGAAAAGGCCTCCGAGATGACCAAGTTCAGCCTTAGACAGAACAGTATCTTGCCCACTAAACCACATAACCAAGTGCCACATCTCTGTGGTTTTTGAACACATGCAGGGATGGGGACTCCACCACGGCCCTGGGGAGCCTTTTCCAATGTTTAACAACCCTTTCCATGCACAAATTCCTGCTGCTGTCCAAGCTGAGCCTCCCCTGGCACAGCTTGAGGCCCTTTCCCCTTGTCCTGTCCCTGTTCCCTGGCAGCAGAGCCCGACCCCCCCTGGCTGTCCCCTCCTGTCAGGGACTTGTGCAGAGCCACAGGGTCCCCCCTGAGCCTCCTTTTCTCCAGGCTGAGCCCCTTTCCCAGCTCCCTCAGCCTCTCCTGGGGCTCCAGCCCCTTGCCCAGCTCCCTTCCCTGCCCTGGACACCCTCCAGCCCCTCCAGGGCTCTCTGGCCAGGAGGGCCCAGGACTGGACACAGCAGAGGCAGAAGATCCACAGATCCACAGCAAGGCAGATAAAAGCATGTGTTGATGCTTTAGGTCCCACAGAGGGTCTGATTTTTAAAATAGGCAGCTCCAAAACAGCTAATTTGGATGACAGGGCACAGCTCTTCAGGCTATTTCACTCCCATACCACACTAAACTCAAGCTGTGCTCTGCTTTGAAGGAAAACCAACAGGTTTGGCCATTAGACTTCAGGAGATGTTTAACAAAATGGTCTTACAGGTGCTGTTATAAATAAGAGGCTTCAGCAAAATAAAAAAAAACCCCAGGAAATTCAGTGGAAGAGCTTTAGTAAGCAAGTAAAAAAATGTGCTGCTTGTTAACAGAAGCCAAGCAGGGGAGACAGAGCTCAGAGGCCGAGTAGAGCCCTCCCTGTGAAGGCTCCGTGCCACAGGCCCTGGATCACAGCTGCTGGGCTGTCACAAAGCTTTGTGCAGGTTCAGGGCTGGCATTCAGAGCCTCAGGTGCTCTGACAGGGCTGTCATCAATCCCATTTCTGTGGCAGAGCTCTGTGTGCCCTGGCCCAGGCTGTGAAGGGCCACCTGGTCCCCTCTGGGGCTGCACACAAAGCCCAGGCGCTGTGGCAGCAGCACATCCCTCCCCCAGGAACCTGGGCACCTCTCCTTTGTCACAGAACACTTCCAGCCCTGAAACAGGGAATTAAACTGATTGTTTTCTATAATTACCTGCGGTGCTGCCAAACCCTCTCTCTGTGGCAAAGCTGAGCTGTCCATCTCTGCCCCATGGGAAACGTTCGGTGCTGAGAGCAAATTCCAGTCACCAAGTCCCAAAGTGTCCCCCCACGAGTGCTGCAAACCCAGTGCCCTCAGCCACTGCTCATGTGGCCCCTCCAGACCCTTCCCCATCCCCGTGCCCCTCCTTTGGTGGCTCTCTGACACATTTAGATCTCTTTTTTACTGCGGTGCCCAAACTTCCCCCAGCACTGGAGGTGTGGAGATTCTCAAAATTCCAGAGAGAAACTGGACCTCACATGAACATCATCGCCCTGCTTTGAGCAGCAGTGCCAGCCTGAGGACCTCTCCAGGCCCTTTCCAGCCCACACTGTTCCATCTGGCTGTGATTAATCCCAAATGTGCCCTTTCCCCACAGCACTCAGAGGGTAATGGAAGCCTCCTGCTGATCCTGCTGTGTTCTCTGCCCTCCCTGCTCCCGGCTCCTGAGCTCACTGCAGAGTCCTGCTGCTTTCTCTTGTATTAAATCCAGGAGTCAGGGATTTTTGCTGGCACGGGTAACTCAGGACCTTCTTTTCTGTGTGTGCAGCACCACCTCTGCAGCCAGCCCGTGCCCTGTCCAGCTCAGAGGGGATTTTGTACCCTGAGGTACTGGTGGCACCGAGGCAGAGCTCTGGCTGTCCCCTGGCCACCTGCCTGTCCTGCAGAAACCAGACTGGACCTGATCAAATGGCTCTTTGCATTTTCTTATTTGAAATCTGTTCACTTGTGCCCCGTCCCTTCCTTTTTCCCCTGAACAAAGAGTTCACAGTGAACTCATTTCTGAAGAACACAAACAGAGAGTTCTCCCACCATTTGGACACTCCCCTCTGAATTCAGACTGCTGGGAGCACCTGCACAGGGAAGGAGACATGGAAAGACGAACTCTTGCCTTGCCACCTTCAGTTTTAATTCATTGAGGAGCCTCTTTTCCCAGCCAGACCAAAATTGTGCCCCAGATCCCCATTCTCCTGCTGCTCGTGGTGTCCCTGCTCCACCATGAACCCTGAGGCTGTTCCTGGTTCACCAGCAGTGTGTCCCAGCCTTCCCAGGCTGCTGCTCCATCCTCATCATCATTCCAGCAGCTCCATCTGATCTGTTCTCCCCTTTCACGTGTGGCTTACCCCCCTCCTCTCCAGCTTTTCCAAAAAAACTGCTCCGTCCTCCCTGTCCTGCCCCAAAGCCACTCCTCAGCCACACAACAGCTGCTTTCAGCCTGCAAATTTATACTGGAACCTTACTAAAATCTGCTAAATCAGGCCCAGAATCAAGCTCTACGTATTTCTTTTTACAGTTCCAGGTCCACGTGGACTTTGCCTCCCAAATTTCCTTGGGACTGGGTGATTAACTCTAAAACCTTTTTAAAAATCAGCCCTAGTCCACAGGCACAGAGCAAACCACGTCGGAGTGGAAAATCAGCCATTCCCAGGCAAAGCAAACCATTTTCACACTGAATTTCTACACACCAACATTTCAGAGACAGGGAATGTTTAATAAAAGGCTGTTTTCACCCCCAGGGCACCGTGACCATCCCCTGTCACCCATCCCGAGACACTCAGTGTCCTGCCAGGGCCAAAAAATCTCAGAGAGGCTCCTTGAGGCAGAGGAGCTGTGGCAGGAAGGGCCCTGGAGCAGCCTGGAGAGCTCAGTTTGTCACACAGGAATTCCGTTCAGCAATCCCAGCCAATAGTGTCAATGTTTCAATTGCAGAACGTGTTTTGGGGTAGTTTTTGTAACCAATCAATGCTTTAACACAGCTCAGAGCTGGATTACAGGCCGATTCTAATCATCTGTTGTAAGCCTTGAATCCTCAGGTCTTACCCCAAGCAAGATGCTGCTGACACAGGATGAAAAGCTGCCTAATGAGCTTTTCTTAACGATTAAAGCACATTAAAAGAAAATTGATTTAATTACACTCTGATCTACTGGAAATCATCAACAGCTCCTCGTGAAAGCATCAGGACTTGTGCTTTTCCTGCACGGAAGGAGGTGAATACCTCAGTAATGGAGCTCCGGTCTCAATTTCCCTGTGGGTTTTTTTCCCCTCAAGTTCTTAACCTTTAATACTGGCTGTGCATTAGAGACTGCTAGAATAACAAAATTCCCTTCAGAAATTGATTTGGCCGAGAATCAATTGCCAGGCAATTTGCATTGCAATTTGCTATTTCCTGAGGAGAGAAGGGAAGAGCTCCGTGAAATCCGAAACGCAATCCCCTGCTGCCCCT
The DNA here is from genome assembly GCA_008694505.1 of Cyanoderma ruficeps. Lineage (NCBI taxonomy): Eukaryota > Metazoa > Chordata > Aves > Passeriformes > Timaliidae > Cyanoderma > Cyanoderma ruficeps. The sequence goes on along the minus strand of VZDJ01000325.1, from coordinate 674,647 downwards.
AGGACAGAGCCTCTGTGTGCACAGAGACACATCCCCACACCCAGGCACTTGGAAATATCCCTGCTGTCATCTCCTACCAGTTGGATGGCTGGAGTATTGTGCTCTGCTCAACAGCAGCAGTCCACACCAGAAACCAGTGGGATGCTCAGGGAGCACGGCTCGTGTCCCACCCCCTTTGGAGACACCCAAAAGCTCCACATGGAATTATTATTTTACTTTGCTGACCTGAGAAGTTATCACAGCTCCATGGAAAGGACTGGAAGCTGTGCCCACACAGATTGTGTCCTTCTCCAGGCAATGAGGGGACACAGGCTCACCAGACACTGAAGTTCTGGATTCACACGTCAGAGAGAGAACTGAAAAATTACGGAATAGCCTGAGCTGGAAGGGATTCACTGGGACCATGGATCCAGCTCCTGTCCCTGCCCAGACACCCCAACAATCCCACCCTGGGCATCCCTGGAGCAGCGTCCAAACCCTCCTGGAGCTCTGGCAGCCTCGGGGCCGTGCCCATTCCCTGGGGAGCCTGGGCAGTGCCAGCACCCTCTGGGGGAAGAACCTTTCCCTGATCTCCAACCTAAACCCTCCTGGCACAGCTCCAGCCGTTCCAGGGTGCTGTCCCTGTCACAGAGAGCAGAGATTGGAGCTGCAGCCCTTGGTGAGGTCTGGCCTCAGTCTCCTCCAGCTGAACAAACCCAGCGCCCCCAGCTGCTCCTCACACAGCCCCTCCAGACCCTTCCCCATGCCCGTGTCCTTCCTTTGGACACTCTGGAGGGACAACTTCAGATCTTTTCTGTACTGCAGTGCCCAAACTGCCCGCAGGACAGGGATGTCCCTCTGGCTGCAGGGCACTGCTCACCCACATCCAAAACCTGCCAGAGACCAGCACCTGCTGGGAAACCTGACACAGCTCTCCCACACATTTGCCTCAAGAGACATTTGGCTCTACCTCTCACAAGAATAAAAGCCCACCAAACACAACCATCCTCAGACCTTTCCAGGACACCCATGAGCTGGCAGGGGTGAGGCTGCCTCTGGTGAGGAGCTGGAGCACCCCTGGAGCTGCCAACACCAGCCCAGGCAGTGGCTCCTGCCCAGGCTGTCGCTGCTTTATCAGCTCAGCAACACTTCCAGTCTCATCTCACACATCTCCCTCACAGGCTGCTGAGAATGTCCCCAAGTGTACCAACAAAGCCTTGGGGGATCTTTTGGGGCAGATTTCCAGCCTAGTGAAGGGAATTGCTTTAACGAGCTCAGGGAGGGGTGACCCGTGGCAAATCTGGGCAATTTGCGTGCACGTCTTCACAAGTATTTGGGACAACAGAGCTGAAGACAGCAGCAGCACTACAAACCTGGCCTTGCTCCCGATGTGGAAAGGACTATCCCACCCACATTCCACCCCCATGGACCGGCACAGAGGCAACGCCACAGAAAATCGTGGCACAAACAGGCAGCGAAAGCACAACAGCACAGCCAGACACTCCACTCGCTCCAGATTCCTTCCCTTGCCAAAATCCCAGCAAGGGAGACTCCTGCACTCAGCAGCTCCAGGGAGCACAGGCAGAAAGGTGCAATTCCAGTCCAGGAACCCTGAGGAGCTGCCCAGTGAGGACCTCACAGGACAGCTGACTCCATGGCAATGCATGTTCATGGCAAGAAAAGCTGAATCCACAGGAACAGCCTTCTCCTGGGACATTCCTACCCTGTGTGCATTAATGAGCTTTCAAAAGTTTACCATTAAATACCCAGGTCTGCTCCAAGGGACGCTCCTTGTGCAGCTTCCAGGTATTTCTTCAGTTAGACATCCTGCAGCCTGAGCTGTTTGTGTTACACTCATTCCAAAGGCGGTTTCCATGCTCACTGCTCCCTTCCTGCCCCATCTTCCTGCAGCATTTCCAGGCATTTCCCACAGACACTTCTAGAAGATTCTCTCTGTTGTCCCTTGGATGGATCTGTCCAGGTCAGCCTGAAGTATCCCTAAGAAACACCACACGGCTGAAGGTGATGCAAGAACCCGAGTTTTCCACCAAAACACCTGCATGACTTCTCAGCCTGGTGTCACCTCCCGCAGCTTGGAAGGACCAGAGAGCAGAAAACACAGCTAACTCCCAGGAAAAATAATTCCAGATGGACCAAGTGAGGCTTGTTTGAGCTTGAAAAGACTTTCCCCAAGCACTTACAGTGTTTAGTACTTTGAGATATGTCTTGAAGGGTAAACTCAACCCACTCATACATGTTAGGTCACAGCACCAAAACCCTGCAAGACTTCAGCCTTCCCAGGGTTGTAATCCAAGATCAATCCAACTTCAAATACTTCAGCAAGAAATCGACCTCCATTTGCTGGCCATGGAGAAGGCTCCATCCCCTAAAAAAGCCCAGGGAGCCAGCCCTGATAGGAAAAGCAAACCACAGTTCCCAGCAAGGAAGGATTCCCACATTTTCGGGGAATCAGCAGTTGTGACAAACCTCGGGAGGGGCTGCCTGCACCCCACCAGATGCCTGACACACAGATGGGGTTTTGAAAACTCCCCCACACTCCCAGACCATTTGCACGTTTTCTAAACAGGACCTCAACTCCTCATCTCCCATAGACAAAAACACAAACATGTTTCTAGGGACTCATTTCCAACAGTTTGCCAATGAGAGGAGGAGCTGAGCTCCAGCATTTAATGCTCCTGTCTCACTTCCACTCGCTTCCAGCAAACTGCCTGCGTGAAAATTCATATCCTGTCTGATATCTTCAAATCCCCAAGCAGCTCAAGGCCAGCTCTTTGCTCCTGGTTCTTGTTTTTTCGGGAGGAGAGGCGAAATGAAGAATTTCACACACGCAGGTCCCGCCTGCAGTGAGGATCAAAGGCTGTGCTCCACGTATGGGCACACAGGGGTGCCAGGGAAAGGCTGCCAGGATTGCCACGGGGCAGGGAACCCACCAGGGGAAATCTCAGCCAGATCTAAACACCTGCCTGAGCTTCCCTGCCTCCACAGGTTTATAACTCAATCAGAGTTTCAGAGCGAAGGTGAGCAGAGCGATGGTACCGAGCTCCCCATCAACACCGAGAGGGATCCACAAGATTTGCTGTCCTGTCCTGGGAGCAAAGCACATCCTTGTCTGCTGCCAGCTGCACTGCTCGCCTCTCCCAGGCAGCATCTGCAACTCATCACACTTCCAAGAGCTGTCCCTGAACCCTCAGTTCAGCCAAGGTGGGTGATTCCCATCCCTGGCAGTGTCCAAGGCCAGGTTGGACAGGGCTTGGAGCAGCCTGGGACAGTGGACGGTGTCCCTGACATGGCAGGGGTGGCACTGGATGGGCTTTAAGGTTCTTCCAATCCCGGTTTGGGATTCTCTGATTCTTTATCTGGCACCATCGTGTTCCTCCAGGGAACGCAGCAGGGGAGGAGCCAATCTGCAGCTCTCTCGGTGCTTTTTAAAGATAACAAACAACAGCAGTCACATTTTCACCACCAGAGCCAACTCCAGCTCCTACCCATCCCTACAACACCCTGGGTTTTAGCAAAGCTTTTAAAGGAAGGAAAAATATGTGTGTAACTGGCTTATGAGGCCTCTGGGGGGTTAAGAAGAAGATGGGAAAAACCAAGAAATTCATGCCTCAGTGTGGAAGTCATTTTCATGCCCCACTTTTGCAGCTGGGAAATATTTCTTTTGGAAAACAGTCACTTACATGTAAACTCCTGGGGATCATTTTTTTTTTCCACTTAGAACAATAAATATTTCCTGTGAAGCAGTGTTATGAAAATCTCAACTGGTTCAGAGGTCCAGTTTCATACAGATGAACATCCAAAAGCTCGAGGCTCCTTTGATCTCCGCCCCACACTGGAAACCCTAAGAAAAAAAGCTTTCCTGCAGGATTTCTTCTATTCCTAAAATTTTTTTTTGCCAAGGTGTAAACAGCTTATTGCTTTTTATGTCCGCCAATAAAACGAGACACAGGAACAATTTCAAGGGAGGAATTCAACTCGGAGGCAGCTAGGACATACAAAATACAGGGGAAAAACATTCCTTTGCACAACGATCTTACAGGACAAGCCGGAAAAAAGCTGGGCTTAATCTCCTTAAAGCATCCAAGAGCACGGGCACTTGCTCAGCCCGAGGAGGGTGACCTTGCACAGGCTCACACCTTCAGCTCAAACAGGAGTGATAAGGAAATATCTGATACCAAGCCCAGAGCCACCCTCAGGCACCTCAACCCCAGCTGCTGCTGCACCACAGTGGGTTAAGCCAAGATGTTGTGAGTCAATGTTTCCAACCTTGCAGAAAAAGCCTGAAAATGAGCGAAAATCTTCCTCTGCAACACAATTTCTGCTGCCAGGATTCCGTCCCGCCATCCCAGTGCGTGCTCCTGAAATGAAGGGCTCCCAGAGAGAACTTAGGAAAAGCCCTGCTGGTTCCTCCCTGCAGCCACCGAGCCTCTGAAACCACTGATGGGGACGGCAGGGCCCCAGTGTCACATTAATTAACGTCATCCAAGGGCTTAGGAGGCCAGAGACTCCCATGGAGCTGCAGGATTAAACAATGGAGAAGCTCCACCCATTCCAAAGCACGCAGGAAATTTGTGTCCCAGTCCTGTTCTCCAGGAAAGGGAACCCAGGTATCTCCAGAGGCAGGAGGATGAGCTGGGTGTGGCACCCAGCACCTTTGTGCACAGCAGGGGGTGAAACCCCAGCCAGACGTGGGTCCTGCTCATCCCAGGTGCTGAGGCACTTCCCACACACCTCCAACATGGCACTTGTCTGGAGTGACCAGGAACAGGGAAGGGAGGGAGTCTGACAGGCTGGGAGAGCAGGGGGTGCTCACCTGGACAGGAGAAGGCTCCAGGGAGAGCTCAGAGCCCTGCCAGGGCCTAAAGGGGCTCCAGGAGAGCTGGAGAGGGACTGGGGACAAGGGATGGAGGGACAGGACACAGGGAATGGCTTCCCACTGCCAGAGGGCAGGGCTGGATGGGATATTAGGAAGGAATTGTTCCCTGGCAGGGTGGGCAGGCCCTGGCACAGGGTGCCCAGAGCAGCTGTGGCTGCCCCTGGATCCCTGGCAGTGTCCAAGGCCAGGATGGACTTTGGGGCTTGGAGCAGCCTGGGACAGTGGAAGGTGTCCCTGCCCATGGCAGGAGTGGAACTAGGTGGTATTTAAGATCCCTTCCAGCCCAAACCAGGCTGGAATTCTGTGATTTTGTCATGTGGGGCTCGGCCCTGCTTTTCCCATTGTGCTAGAGGACACAAAGCTCATCAGGTGGATCTGGAATGAGGAAACCCAAACTTGACCCTGGCAGAAAATCACCTTCTCAGAGCTGCCCTGCAGGAACAGGAACTGGCAACACAAAGGGCTGATTTCAAATACATTAAAAGATGTATTTTTTATAATTTTCTACTATTCTATACTCGCCGTGGGTTAACACATTAACGGGAATCTCAGCTAGTGAGTGCTAGTGGGAGCTGGCACAGCCTGGGGCAGCAGAAACAGTCACCAGGTAGCCAAAGCTGCTGAATTTACCCCAAAACTATCCCTGTCACTTCTCCTCAGTGAGAACGCACTGCCCTTCTCTCAGGCTTTAATTAGGGAGCTGTTCATAGCGGGGATTTTTAGATGCAACACAAATAAAGTCTTTTTAACCCAGAAAGCCAGCTATTAAAAGAAATTATTCCTGTAATTTTTTGCTATTTAAACTGCCTTTTTTAGTTGAACAAAATAATCCCACTGGAGCTGTGCAAACATTGTTCCTTCAGTGGCTCCATGATTTAATAAACCCCTCACCACTTTGAAATGTCCTCTTGGCTCTGCTGTGCCAGCTGGGGTTTGCCTCATCTTTGCTGAACTCTGTGACTCAAGACCCAAAAATACTTAAAATTCGCCTTATACTTTCGGCCAGAAAGCCCAAAAATACTTAAAATTCACCTTATTTTCTCTCACATTGGCGCATCTGGGGCTGCTGCTGGCGTTGGCATGCGGAACACAGAGCGGAGGGAAAGAGCCATCCCTCTCTCTCCATTCCAAGCTCTGATTTCAAACCTTCCTAACCACGGAGCAGAGTTCCTGCTGTCCCACCTTCCCTGAGGTTGGGAATGCTGCATCCAAACCAGAAATACCTTTGGGCAGCTGGAATGTTTCATCAGAAAGGAGCAGAAAAGCACAGTAGGAACCTGCAGGAGCCCGATGTGGAGGGACCTTCTCCCACCCCACAGGCTGTGCCCTCCACGAGTTCTGCAACTTGTATTTCGTGTTTTGAGCTTTACCATCCATGGCCACTCGGCCATTAGATAATCACTTTTAGGATGGAGATCTCGAGGCAAAAATCCAGTCCTTGGAGGAACATCCAAGGCAGGAGCTCGTGGAGGAGAAAGGATGGAAAAGGACAGCTCAGTGTCTCTGTGTTCAGTGCAGCCCCACACGAAATACCATCTGGGAGTAATTTAGTAAGCTTTGGACTTCAAAAAGCAAACATTTTTGCAAGTCCAGTGATTTCTGAATTCACGGTTATTTTCCAAGAAAAAAAGTGAAAATGCTTCAGGTTTCCGGGTGAAAATATTAAAAATAACTGCAAAGAATCCCAGAATCAATAAGGCTGGAAAAGATCTCCAAGATCATGAAGTCCAACCAGCACCACAACCACTAAACCACACCCCCAGGTGCCACATCCCCACAGCCTTGGGACACATCCAGGGATGGTGACTCCACCATTTCCCTGTGCAGTTTGAAGCCACCAGGGGAATAAATAAAATTTATTTAAGTATTTCTTAGAAAAGTGAGATACGTTTGGAAATTCCGAGTGCAGTCAGTTGTGAAGGCGGTTTGGTGCTCGCACTTTCTTTGGTGCTGATTGTTCTACATCTGTTTATCAAAACTTACAAGGTGCCAGCAGCCAAGATGTGCAGATGCCTTTTTTCCTTAGCTGGAAGATGGATATTTGATGGACTGGGATAATATTTCAGCTATCAAGGCTATTGGCTTATTAGTGCACAGAAATATCCACAAATGATGTGACATTCCTGCCTCTCTCTAGTCCTTTTGCCTAATTCTCCCAGGATTTTTTTAATCCCCTTGGAGCAATTTAAAGAAGGGAAACAGAATGTGAATGTGGGCTTTTACCTGGTGCCTATTGCTGGCTGGTTTGGATTTGGTGTTTATCTCATTTGGGTCGTGACTAATTGCTGAGATGCCACACCAGCGTGTCCAATCTTTGTGTACGGAGCTGTATTTTCAGCTCTTCTTCAGCAGGGCCTCTTCTCGCAGCCCAGGAATGCAGCAAAATGCTCAAAGCCGAGGAAAAAAACACCACCTTCCCAGCAAATCACCTGAAATAATCCCAGCCATGTGTCAACTAAACCAACAATCCATCATTTCCTTGCTTAGAAGCCTCACTGGTGTTCAGGAAGCTGAAAATCCAAGGGGAGGCTGAATTTGATTTTCCTTCTGAGCTGAAGGCACTGTCCACACTGATATTCCTGACTATTGTGCTTATTACAGGTGACATGTCAAGGAATTTAAGGGCTCCTTCCCTCCACCAGCAGAATGGGAATATCTGATTTGACACTTTCCCTGTATTCACATTTCTCTGTTTACAACTGAAAAACACTTCAATTTGCCTTTGTTTTTCCTCAAGGATACCAAGTACTGCTTGAAGATGTTGTCCAGGAAGGCTGTGGATGCCTTTTCCCTGGAAGTGTCCACAGCCAGCTTGGATGGGGCTTGGAGCCACCTGATTTAGTGAGTGACCTTTAAGGCCCTTCCAACCCAAACCATTCCATGGTTCCATTGTAGTTAGAGCTTCTTAATGTTTTTAATTTCATCCACTACAGGTCCCACAGCGCTAGACTAAACACAAACCCCTTATCTAATATGCTTTTTTAAATGTATTGGTCTGTTCAGCTGCTGATTCTGGTGAGCAGGACAATGGAAATGTTTGGGCTCCTGAGAGGAGAGAAGGGAAGCACAGGGAGCAGAGCCCTTCTGGAGCCCCACCCTGACCATGCCTGGGGGATACTGCTGAGGGAGGAGCCGGCAGAAATCCTTGAAACCCCTTGGATTTGGAGCCTGTCAGGCAGAAGCAGGGCTGGGAAAAGGCACAAGAATAACAAACCATGGGAAATGTTGGCTTTTCTAGGGCAGAAAGATGCCAGCCTGCCTAAATTTCGGATTTCACAGGGAGGTGTTTGGGCTCTTTGGGTGCCAAGACAACTTCCTTTCGGAGCCACAGCTCCTTGTCTGCTCCCAGAGGTGGCTGGAGCAGGGCTGATCCCACCCAGACAACGGGAGAACAGAGCACCAGCATTTATCCTGGGTTTATCCATGATTTATCCACAGGAAAGTGCTCCTGGCCTGCAGCGAAGGCATCGCCCTGTTCAACATTACACCTGAGATGGATCCTGCAATCCAGTGAGGTCACACTGTCTGCAATACTCTAAAAACATATATTAATCCCCTGGGAGCTGATGGACATGGAATGTAAATCACCTCTGCAGGTTTTCAATTCCAAAATCAGCAGAGGCGGAAGCTTTGAAATCGGTCTGGCCGCAGCATCCACCATGTAAACCTTTGTAAGCTGGAAGTTGATCCCCAGCGCTCCCAGAACACAGGATTTTATCCATCTTGGACCAAATTCCGTCTTGGATGTAGCGATGAAGTTTCACCCACACATCAGGTGAAGCCAGTCTTGCAGTGTGGCAAATTTAAAAAGTGTCCTGGATCAAAGGTGTAAAGATCTCACAAATGTTAAAAAATCTGAGCAGATCCCAGGCATCTCAGAGCCCTCCAGTACATCAAGGGGGTTTACAAGAAGGCTGGAGAGGGATTTTTCTCAAGGACCTGAAGAGCCAGGACACAGGGAATGGCTCCCCACTGCCAGAGGGCAGGGCTGGATGGGATTTTGGGAAGGAATTGTTCCCTGGTAGGATGGGCAGGCCCTGGCACAGGGTGCCCAGAGCAGCTGTGGCTGCCCCTGGATCCCTGGCAGTGTCCAAGGCCAGGCTGGATGGAGTTCGGAGCAGCCTGGGATGCTGAAAGGTGCCCCTGTCCATGGCAGGGGTGGGACTTTAAGGTGGGATGAGATTTCCTTCCAACCCAAAACCTCCAATGAATCCATGATTTTATATGATTAGGAAGCTCTAAAGCCTCCAGGAAAGTTTAGGAATGCTCCTGAAAGGATTATCTTGGGGAACAAAACACACCGCTGGTGTTTCCCAGGGTGTGTGTTGGACCACGCAAGCACACAAAGACAAAAGGGAATCCCCCCCTCTAAAAGCTCCCATCAGGAGCAAATCCAACGGCTGGCACCTGCTCCAGTTCCATGAAAATCACACTTTGTGCACGCAGTCCTTGCTTTGGGACTTGGACACTTCCAGGGATCCAGGGGCAGCCACAGCTTCTTTGGGAAATACATTCCAGGGCCTGCCCACCCTGCCAGGGAACAATTCCTTCCCAATATCCCATCCAGCCCTGCCCTCTGGTTAAAACCATTCCCCCTTCTCCTGTCACTATTGGCCCGTTTAAAATTCCCTCTCCATTCAGCTCATGAAATCTCATCAGTGACCCTCAAGTGCTCCATCAGAGGAGATGGCTGAAAAGGCAATAAATACAAATGTACACAATACAGATACACACAGACATCAGCTCCTCCAGGTCACGGCCCTGCCAAACACAGCCATATGTTCCATGCAACCGCAACGAGCATCCCGACAAATTAACGAGCTAATTAACACCAGCACAGAAACACTGAGCAATCACACCCTGTCCTCCCACCTCCAGAGAAAGCAGGAGGAGAATCCTCCCATCCAGAGGAACAGGGGACTCGGATGGAAAACTCCATTGTGACTGTGGCCCACAAAGGAACCTCGAGAAGCCCTCATCAGTTAGAAAAAGAGAGCAACAAAATTTCCCCCAAATCCCTTTGACCTACCCCAAAATCTACCAAAATAATACCCCTCATGTTTAATCAAACGCAGTGTTTTAAATATGTGCTCATTCAGCTGGTTGGAAACAAAATATGAGCTTAATCACTCTGGGCAACTCACCTCTGCCATGCCAAAAGAAAGAAGGAATTGACCCATTGTGCCTCCAGAAAAAGCAGTTAATCGCTTAAAATACACAGACTGATGTTTAGGAACAGCTTGAATTTTTTCCATCTGCACTGCAAACCATCTGTTCTGCATGAGAGATTTCATGACTTCCCAGGTCCATTTCTAAATTGAAATGGATGTTTTAATGATGAAAAATGGGGAGAAGTGATGAATACTTCATTAAAACACATTATTTCCCTGACAACTTTCTATTCTCCTGACTGTAAGCAAAAATAATGTCTGAGCAGAGTTAATGTCTCAGGTTATCAGAGCTGCAGATGCCTCTTGGCATTTGCCTGAACAAATAAGCTATTTCATAAACCTGCAAACAGAAATGATTCAATAAATTGGAATTTCTTTCCCTTCTAATGAAAACCAGAGTTCTCCAACTCTTTCAATTACCTCCACGGAACGCAAAAGACACTAAAGAGAGGGTTTTTCTCCCTGTTTGCTTCATTCTTAGGTCCATAAAGCCACATTAAAAACGTCAATACCTGCGCGGGGCAGACTCATCCACACTTCCTTTGGCAAACTGTATTTAATTATTGCAGTAAGATGTGAGTATATCATTTCCTACCACCACGATGAGGAACCAAATTGTCCGAACCATTCATATCTATCACACAAATAAACACTTTCTGTAGCATTTCTCAGTGCATTTGCCAATTACCTCGTATTATTTCGACTAAAGCAAGCGTTTGCTGAAGCACAGAGAAATGATAACAGAAATACCCAAGCTGGGCTTGCTTTTGTGCTCAGGCAATTTATTAAAGCAACAAGACATTCCAGCATGCCATCAAAGTGAAAAACAACAGGCTGCAGGAGAAGGATGGCGTTGGAGCTCTGAATAAACCACCAAAAGCCTTGAAGGCATCGAGCAGCAGGGAAAACCAGGCAAGTTCCAAGGAGCTCTGCTGTCCCAAGCTCTGCTTGTGCCAAGACTTCTCAAATGAATCTGATTTTCAGCATGCCCCCTTCTGAAAACACCCAGCAGGAGACTTCTTAAAGCCCTCCAATATTGGAAGGGTCTCTCTGGCGCCTTCCCCAATCAATTTCCTCTTCAGCCATCCAAAGGATCAATGGACATTTCTAGAAACCTGAGCCTGTTAACCCAGCTTGGAGTTTCTTATTAAAGCCATTTTATATTAAGAGATTCCCAATGCAATAAATGCCAAACCCAAAAGGTGAGGGCAGCTACCTCAAAGCCAACCCCTGGAAACAACAGGCCAAAATATTCGGGCTTTTCCCTGAGAACCTCCAGTCAAAACAATTCCACACAACCTCCTTGGTACAGGTTCCCTGACCCTCAGAGAGGCTTTGACAAAAATAATTCTGCTGATTGAAATGTCAAAATTAAAATCATCCAGGACAACTAAAGCAAATTCACTTTAGCCATCCAGACGTGGGACACTAAACTCTGCCCCTGAGTTCTCCTCCCTGAAGGTTTTGGGAACAGCCCAATATCTGGAATTACTCCCAAATAATGAACAGAGCTCCATGAAGGCGCAACGGTGGTTTTGTTATTTAAAAACAAAAATTTACGATATGGCACAAAACTCCATTGAAAACGCTGTATTTTCATTAAAAACACGATTTAACCAGGCAAATTCCAGCTTGCCAGCAGGTGCAGAGCAATTAGGAACAAGGACTCTTCCTGAATTTCTCCACATTCAAGGGAGCAGGGTATGAGGAGGAAAAGGATGACAGCAGAGACGCTGGGCAATCGATCCATAATGAAACAGCTCGAAAGCAATAATGTTTGCCTTGCTCCGTGCCTGGTTCTTTTCTCCATAATTGATTTTGCACTGAAGGTCTCAAATTGCATAAGCAGCCTCCAAATCACGGCTGTGAGAACTGCCAGCTTCTTTTATTCCTCCTGTATCTTCTCCCAGCGAGTTAATCCCAGGTGGGAAACGTTGCCCTGATAAAACCCAACAATCCCAGTGCTGGATTTTAATGAGCTGCTGCATTTTTGCTGTTTCTCCAGCACAAGGACTTTACAAACGAGTTCTCTTTGCTCGTGGAGCTGGGCCAGGGGAGGTTTAGGTTGGGTATCAGGGAAAGGTTCTTCCCCCAGAGGGTGCTGGCACTGCCCAGGCTCCCCAGGGAATGGGCACGGCCCCGAGGCTGCCAGAGCTCCAGGAGCACTTGGACAGTGCTCCCAGGGTGGGATTGCTGGGATCAGGAGTTGGATCAATGATCCCTGTGGGTCCCTCCCAGCTCAGGATATTCTGTGGTTCTACCCACACCCTCAGCAGCAGTCTGATACTGCCATCTGCTCCTCTGCTGGACGAGAACCCCACACATTTATTTAAAATATCCCGTTTCACACACCCTTAAAGGAGTGATTATATGAAAAAATATGAAAAATCCTTTCATGGCAGTGAAAAATGTCACGGCAAGTGTACAGGTCATTGCCAAAGGCAAGGAGCAAAATGGAATCTGATTCCTGGGAGCTGCCAGCAGCCTTTGAAACCACTCTTGGCACCACTATGAAACACATTTCTGTTGGTTCAGGGAACGAGAAGCAACAACGGAAACTCGGGTTTTGAACCAGATCTGAAAGAACTTGGGGTAAAACATCTGTCTGTCATTAGAGTTCCTCCGGAGCAGAAACCCTCCAGGCGACCCCATATGTGTATGTTATATTAGATTAATTATATTAGTCACATTATAGCTGTCCCTTCACACAGAAACTGCTGTGTTTCTCTTGGATCCAGACCTTAAACTTTTTCGACATGGAGCCAAAAGGATTTTCAGTTTGGGTTTATTTTCCTTTTGGTGAGTATATTCCATATATAGCCCTAACTCCAAACTGAGAATTCTTCCATATGTAATAGAAGAAGAAAGGCAAGATTTAGAAATACACCAACTAAGGACCAAAGAATTCACCAAGATAAATGCACAAGCACAATAAATTCCATCCTATCTTTAAAAAGAAAAAAAAAAAAAGCAAGCAAAACCAAGAATAAAATATTGTCTCCAAATATTTCTTTTTAAGCCAAGAAACCACCAAGTAGCTGTTGTTACTCAGCCTATTCCATCACTTTAAAGAGCTGCATACCTAAAGTGCATCAGGTTTTCAAGTGCCCTTTTCACGGAGCTGCCTGCCAAAACTTGTCTGGATTCACATTGCAGACAAACTGTTCCTCCCCTGGACAAGTCATGGAAAAAACTTCATATAAAAGCAGAGGAGGAAAGGACAGCTGAGACATCCGTGATGAAATCCTGCCTAAATCACACTGTTATTAAACTTTAATGGAGGAACAAGAGGTAGCTGAGCCCCGGCAATGAGAGAAGCCGTGTTTGCTGTGCCAGTGCTCGGGGAAGGGATGGCCCAAGGTAACCGAGCTCCTTTCACACGTTGTAAAACAAGCCTGGGATCTTGGAAACAAATCCTGGGCACTTCCAGCAGTCACTGGCTCAGGGTCACTCACTTCCCTAGCAGGAGGGTGCCTTTAATTCCTAATTACACCGGGTTTGGGTGTAAGATTTTGGGGTGGGGCTCTGGTGCCACTTGTGGAATCTGCAGACACAGAATGCCACCACGCTGGCTGGGGATGAAAGGGACTTAAAGCCCATCCAGTGCCAGCCCTGCCATGAGCAGGGACACCTTCCACTAGCCCAGGTTGTTCCTGGACCAGGTTGTTCCTGGTCCAGCCTGGCCTTGGATGCTTCCAGGGATCCAGGGGCAGCCCCAGCTGCTCTGGGCACCCTGTGCCAGGGCCTGCCCACCCTGCCAGGGAACAATTCCTTCCCGGTATCTCACCTAAATCTCCCCTCTTTAGTTCAAAACCTCACCCTGTGTCTCTGTGCCCGTGTAAGAAGTGCTCCTGCTGTTTTTCCAGGCCCTGAAAGACTGCAGTGAGTTCTGCCCTCACTCTCACTGAGAAGGCCACTGTGATTTTTCTCTCCACAAGTAATAAAAGAAAATAGCCAAGAGCCAGAGGACACAGGGGAGGAGCTCTCAGCTGGCTTCCACGGCAGACAAGTCTTCCATCATCAAAACAAAAGAGAGAATGAACCATTGTCTCCTGACTGCAGCACCAAGACCACACTTTTCAGATCTGCATGGAGAAAAGCAACACCACTGTTCCTAAATATATCCCAGTCCCTGGGGTTTGGAACCCAGCCCTCCAGCCTGTCCTTCATCGTGTGAGCCAGAAACCTGAGGAGTCCAGCCCTTATCCAGCAGCTCGTTGTGCTCCTGCTGCTGTTCTGGGGAGGAGGGGTTGATTTCCTGGGGTCATTTCCATGGTTCCAGCAGCTGTGCAGCTCGGCCCTGCTTTTCTCTGCCTCTACCACTGCATTTCTCTAATTACCCTGGAATTCCTGGGCATTGACTCCTCTGAGGATGAGGCTTTTAGGATACCAAACAAGGAGGAGAAAGGAGTGTCTGAAGGAAACCTACAAGGAAGATAAATAGGGAGTGTGGATGAGGGCCTGGAGTGTCAGGACACAGGGAATGGCTTCCTTCCCCAGAGGCAGGGCTGGATGGGATATTGGGATGGAATTGTTCCCTGGCAGGGTGGGCAGGCCCTGGAATGGATTTCCCAAAGAAGCTGTGGCTGCCCCTGGATCCCTGGAAGTGTCACAAGCCAGGTTGGACCAGGAATAACCTGGTCCACGGAAGGTGTCCCTGCTTATGGTCACAACTGGATGGGCTTCAAGGTCCCCCCCAACCCAAACCATTCCATGATTCCACAATTCCATAACCTTTACTATAAGCACTTCTGTTCCAACTGCAGACCTCTAAGGAGATTTTTTTTCTCCTCACAGAATTTGTTACAGTGACACTATTCACAATAATATTTCAGGCAGTGCTGGGCAAAGCCATTATTAAAGTAATTATTTTCCAATCCCAGTCTCTGAGGTTTACAGGAAAACACACATTTTGCTGGGAAATGGATGCTGCCAGGGAGATGAACAGGAAATATTCCTAAATGCCTTTCTTTAAGACTGGGAATTAGCATCAAAATCTGTAATCTTTAGGGAAATAGGGACACTCCCTACACAAAAATTATTCCTTTAGGGACACTGACTCTGCCTCTTTGGGTTTCTGAGACCCTGAATCTCTGGAGACTTCCACAGTGAGTTGATATCAGTGCAAGACATGGCCAGGCAGGCCTGATTTCCAAAAATACCAAATTGAGATTACATAAAACGAGTGGGAAGACTGACAAAAAATAAAAAAGCAGGGTTTTGATCAAACAATTTATGGCATTTCTGACTGGGAATGCAAATGAATTCATCTCAGTGACCTTAAAAATGAACTGAAGCAAGGGGTCCTTGGAGGCACAGAGTGAGAATAGAAGGCTTTTTTCTCAGAGAGTGAGATAATGCTTGGAGTAGAGCTTTTTAATACATTGTGCTCAGTAAATTCAACTCAGGGACAAAACTCCTGTGGAATATTTGATTTCTGGCATGGAAACTACTACACTGAATTCCTAAATCATTCTGCAGTAAGTTCAGTTTTGGAGGCTCCAGAACATTTATTTTCCGGATTTGTACTCACTCACTGATCACTTTCATAGGCATTTAGTAACAAATGGAGGCAGTTCTTCCGAAAAGTGCTTTATTTTTCTTTCTTATGCAAGAGCCACGTTCCGTTCCCCTTTTTTCCCATAGGAAACTGCTGATCTTAGCAGTACTCAAACTTTGGAAGAAATGTCAACAGAGGAGACGTGGAAAAAATTCCCACCCTGCCGAACGTAATTTTTTCCTGTCTCACATAATATGTTCCAAAGAAAGCCTGAAATATAATACAGCCACATTTACTTTTGGTGGGGTTATCCAGCTCCTGCAGCACTCCCCATGGGGTGCATCACCAGGGATGTTTCACCCCAGTCCGTGTCTGGATCCCAACTTCCAAAGGGTTTGGGCAGGAAGCAGGAAATGGAGCCTTTCAGCTGGGAGATGCTTCCCAAAACAGCACTCCGGGGTGTTTTTTTCCCTACCCCTGCTCCAAAAACTCTCCTTCTTTTCACACCACTTCACTTGGGCTGGCTTTGAGCTGCTAAATCCTGCAAAACCCCTGGGATGGAGAGCCCACAGCCTCTTCAAACATCCCTGCTCTGGTTGTGCCTGGAGCAAGAGCTCAGGGAGCAAGGGCTGGAAATCGGCCTCGCCTTGCTTGACTTGGCTGATGCTCATTTGGCTTTCCAATAATTAGTGACCAGGGATGTACTAGGGTTGGAGGCATGAAGGAGGAGGAATTTTTCTTCCCTTTGTCCAGGCTGGATGACAGACACTGGAGATACTGGGAGTCCAAGCCTCTCCTCAGGCCACCCCAGCAGTCTGGCACAACAGAAACACCTCGTAACAAGGACAGCGGGGGAAACCCCTCATTATTTCTCATCTCTATCTAAAGCCTCCTTCAGTCTAAACTCACCAACAGCTCTGAATCACTCCCAGTTCGAGTGGAACATAAAAAAAGAAACCTCAGGACTGCAAACACAGGCACGGAATCTAAAATTAACAAAAGGAAAACCTCTCCGCTGCCATGGATTTTCTCAGAGCTCGGCGACCCCTTCTCACCACCCCAGAGCGGCGGCAATTCCCTCCCCCACATCCCCCAGAACCGTCTGCACCCCAGACAGGGCCCGCTCTGAGGCTCCCAGGGGCTGTCTCTTCCCTTTCCCCGGCACTAATAAACATCATTTTGAAAGAGCAACGGGATGTGTCATCCCCATGAGCTGCAGCACCCCTCCTGCAGTCGTCCCACGGTGTTTCAGTGACACCAGACACATCCCAGTTATTCCTTCTGCTCCCTCCAAACAGGCTGCTCACCACAGCTGCTCTGCCGCTACCTATGCATGTGCAGCTGCCTCAGACAACAGCTGAGAAACTCCTCCAAAAATGTGTTTTTTACAGCGGAAAGGCTGTGGCTTTACCTTCTGAAGCCTCATCAGTGGACAAAGCTTTCCTTTCACCCTGCTGTGTTTTAGAGGCTGCCCTGTTCGTGCGTCCATCTGGATGCCAAGGGAAAGAGTATTCCATTAAAACCAGAGCCAGGCAGGCTTTGGCAGCTGGCACAGCAGCTCTCCAAAGCACGGAGGAGTTTCAGGAGATGACAGTTTCCCAGTTGCTTTCCAGCAGGGAAGCAGCAAAAATCATCTGCGTGCAGTGGGCAGGCTCCCGGTGCCAGCTGCAATTCCCTGCCAGTTAAGGCAAACAACCATTTAATTTTCTTGCAGAGAGGGACAGGATTGACTTCCCATTCCAAGCAGCCCTGAGAAAGGTCAGCAGACACAGGGAAATACTGAAACATTGTGTCAAAACCCGAGCCAAAAAGGGTTTCGATGTGCTCCGAGGCACGGCCTGAGAGGTTTGACATCACCAAAACCCAAAGTGCAGAGGAGCTCCAGGAAATGGTAACAAACTCCAGCAGGAACACCTGGAATGCTTGTGATGCCCCAGCTCTACAACTGCCACATGATTCCTGCTCCCAAATAAGCAGTTTCTTCCTCTGCTCAGCTTTTAAAAGAGAATTCCTTAGGTCAAAGCACTCTGTGACCCTGCTACTAAACTCCTCAATCACCTTCCCAGCTTCTCGTGGCAAGGGATTTTGGACAACTGCTGAAATTATGGTAAAATTTACACAGAAGCTCAGGGAATGTCAGCAATTACCAGCATGACCTCAAGGCTTAGAGAGGAATCGAGATTAGAGGGAGACTTGTTTTTCTGCAGTGATTTGGTAGCAGATGGTGACTTTTATTTAGCCCTTCTGAAGAAAAGTAGCCTTGAAATGGGCACTTTCCCAGCTTCATTAACATGATATTGAGAGAAATATCAAATGTCTAAAGCAGGGACAATTCCCAGAGCCTTACACAATCCTTAACAAATCCAAACTCTCGTGCTGCAATCTGCTTGGTGGCTTTTGGAGATGCGAGCCTCCAATTTTTGCTGCTTTTTCCTCTGTGCCTTCCAATTTTATTCTGCAGTGAAACCAGCTCAGCTTCTCCACTCTTTGCTCATAAAATTCCGAGTGTTTTCCAGCTCTCAGCAGAGGCTAAGACCACTCAGTTCTTCCACCTGCTTTTTGTTTGCTGGCAGGTCAAATAACCAGCAGCTCTTCTCTTCGTAACCTGAGCCTCTTCTCAACCCACCCTGAGCAGCCTCACTGAACCCTCTGGGCTTGCAACAGGACTGAAGTGACCCAAAAACTTCAAAAGTTTAAAGTAAGGAAAGAGTCAAGTGAGCCAAGGTAGAAAAACCAGCAAAAGCCTGAATTTAAAGCACTTGATGAAGGGTCAGAAGTCACCAGCATTACATTCAGGAGGACAAACTGTGGCTAAATAGTCAGACATGGCAACGAATTTAAGAAAACATTGCCATGTTTTGCCCTCTCTGGAATGAAAACACTCTTCTGCTTGGATAATTCTATCAGAAGTACCTGCCAGCCTCCCCCTGCCTGAAGAAATTCCATGTGCTGGCTGCTCCTGTGCCTGAGGCTCAGGAGGATGTGTTTACACCGGTGACATTTCACAAACTGTGTCCCCGTTCCCCTCCCACTCAGTGCATCGCAGAGACAGCACCAAGCCCGGACTGATTCCTGCTAACAGGAATAAAAATGCTTCCTTTCAGCTGATAGATGGGCACAGGTCAAGAGGAAATCAATTACAGACAGAAAATACACATTTCTAACCCGTACATTTAAACAACTCCTTTATAAGTGCTGGGATACAGCTGAGGTATCTTCCAGTCTTTTTTTACACAGCTAAAAACCCTGCAATTCTTGCTGGCTTGCAGCAGCACATATGGCATGCCAGAAAGCACATAAAGGATTCATATGAACAAACAGCTCCTGCTACATAAATGAAGGCAAAATCAATTCTCCCTCCACTTATTGTTGAATAAAAACCATCCAGAACCATTAAAGGGGGGAAAAAAAGCCCTACAAAGCTGAAAAGGAAATTGAAGAATTGAATTTGCTTGTTTAACTCAAATTGTATCTTTCTATTTTGCTCTAAGGTTTTTGATTTCACTGCTTATGGAATCCCAGGATGGTTTGGGTGGGAAGGGACCTTAAGGACCATCCAGTCCATTATTTATATTTCCAACACTCCCTCACCCATGCTACAGCTCCACAGCTTTTTAAATCTATTACCTTGTGTTTGTTTATTCTGCAGTACAATCCACAAAAATGCTCAGGTTAAACCTGCCCCATCATAAATTCCAAGAGGCAATCTCCAGCTGAAGGAATTAGTTACTCAAAGTGCTCTCAGCTCCCAGAAAGTGTGTATAAAACGACTCAGCCCAGCTTAAATCATATCAGATTTGTACCCAAAAACAATCCCCAATCCTGTGTCGAGCTGCCAGCCCTCATTAATCATGTCTTGATGAATGAAACCTTTTCCAGTGCTGGCAACAGAGATTTGCTCTGAAACGGTGGAAATGTTTCAGGTTAATCTTTTTGACAAAGCAGTCAATGCAGTGAAATAACTTCCTCCACATCCCCTGCATCCCCAGACAGGATAAATCCAAGGAGCTGGGCTGGAGCTGAGGATTCCAGGCTGATTTCTATCAGCTGTAGACCAAGCCAATTTTTTTTTCCCTGTTTCAGTGCCGTGGTTAAACTCCTCAGGGAACCTTGGGACGTATTTTCACATGTTCAGCCGATGATCTGCTTGGAGAGGCTTTCAGATGGGTTTGGGAAGACAAGCTGAAAAATGCATGGTCATGCTCTCCTCTAAAATGGTGCTGTGAGGGGCTAAGCTGACCTTTGCTGAAGTGTATTTTAAGAACAAGAGTCACTTGGGGAATAGTTCATGTCTTGGGATAAATATATTTAGCTGGAAATGAGACCTGAACAAGAACAGGCTGTGTGTCACAGCCTACTGTACTTACAGTAGCTTTTCTTTAAAAAAGAGGGACACAAAAATGACAATTTTGGTCCCAAAGTTTTCTTTGAAACTTTTAGAACTGAGCATGGGAAGTGCAGCATCACAGCACCACACCAGAGAATGTTTCATCAAAATGTTGCTTCTGATGGGAAACCTCATTCCTCCAAAAGGCATTTTTATACCATTTGGTGCTGAAATTTTATTGTACAACATGTTTATCCTGAATTAAGCTTTTTCCACCTTTCTGAAAACACTTCGCAATAACGATTAAGGTTTGGGGTTTTTTCTTAGCCTGCAATTCTTTAAACAGGCCTGGGACAGAGGCACTGGGAATTTAAAGTTTTTGAACCCCTCCAGGGATGGCGATTCCACCTCCTGAAAGTGAGGGCCAGAGCTGAATGTTATATTTATCTGCTCTCAGATTTAAAGTCGATTCTTTGCTGTTCGAAAACCTAATCATCGCCTCTCAGAATTGTAACTTGCAGGATTCTTCCTGAAAGGATCACTTCACTCACACACACACACAAACACACAAAACATCAAATTATAAACTTCTCTTCACTGCAAGTAGAAAGGGAAGTGTAAGGAAGGTCATCCCTGAGTGGTGCTGGCTGAAGGTCACTCTGCTCCGGCTGAGCTTTTAAATATCAGAAAAACCAACAGAGATCAGCAGCACAGAGTCGAAGGTGACACATATTAGTGAGACTCAGGATTGCAGTGGGTGGGAGGAGAGGTCTGGCTGCAAATATTTACACAAACGGGAACAGATTTAGGACAGGCTGAGCCAACCCCTCCAACCACGAGGCAGTGCAAGGCTTACTCTGAACGACCCCGAGTTTGATATTTACTGTGTCCTCTGGGGATTCAGGCCTGGCTTAGGCTAAGTCAGGTCAATAAAAATGAAGTCCAGCTCCTGAAGTCTGGTAATAACTCAGCAATCAAAAGGATTAGAAAGACGAGGTTAATCCTGGGGCTAGAACTAGAAGCAGCGTGCCTGTCCTGAACCAGACACTCTGGGCTCCTGAGCACAGCAGGGCCAGGGAGCTGGTGGAGCTGAGGAAGGGCCTGGAGCATGTGGGTGCCCAGGAAAGGCTGAGGGAGCCGGGGCTGTTGAGGCTGGAGAGGAGCCCCAGCTGAGAGGGGCCCTCAGGCCTGGGTGTCCCTGTGTGCAGGGAGGGCTCCCAGCAGGGCCCAGGCTCTGCCCAGGGGGCCCAGCAATGGCCCCAGAGCCACGGGCAGGGCCTGAGCCCAGCAATTCCCCCTGCACAGGAGGCACAACTTCTTCTTCCCTGGGCAGTGCCCAGCCCTGAGCACAGTGTCCACACAGCCTGGGGGGGCTCCTCCCTGGGGCTGGTGCAGAGCTGTGTGCACACAATGCTGTGCCCTGTGCTCTGGGATGGCCCTGCTGGAGCACGGAGGGGGCACCAGGTGCCCGCTGGGCTCCCTCAGCCTGAACCATCCTGGGATCCTGTGGAGGGAGGTGCAATGCTGACCATGGAGCCACCACCACGGACACACAGCACCTCCTGTCCAGGCAAACAAGGAAACCTTTGGAAGCGGAGCTCTCCCAGCACTGCACAACCGCCACGTCCATCCTGCCTGGCCCTGGAAGCAGCTGCAGATCCTGCAGATGGTCTCTGCCTCTCCCACAGCCCCAAGGTCTGCAGACCTCCAGACTACCTGAGGTCACCCATGTCTAGGCAGCTGCTACTTTGCTGACTTTTACCAAACCCTCACTTTGTGGGTGGAAGAAGACAGCAAGAAGAGCAGAAACTTGTACTGCTTTGGAGACTATTAAACATTTCCCATCCCGTCTCAACCATTCTGTGTAACTCCCAGCTCACCCCAAACAGGAGAGCTCTCTGAGCCAGGCAGAAACCAAGGCTAAAATCCAGCTAAAACTCATCTTAACAGCGATACACACTTACTGAATAAACTAGCTGGGCTTGTCACAGCAAATCCCTGCACCCAGGGCCCAGAGGGACTGCTAGGGAACACAAACACTCTGCCCTTTACCCGTTGCTTTCCTAACCTCTGGCTGGGAACTGCACATCGTGGGGACAGGCTGAAGTGGATCCTGTGACTGCAAAATACCCTGCCAGTGCTGTGCATCCAGTGCTGTGCATCACACATGGGTGATCTGGCTGTTGCTGAGTGGGGCTTGCCCTCCTCAAAGACTCTCCAGTGTTCCATGGGACAATCCATGTTTTCCACTGGCAATGGAGTAATGAGTGTTGAAGATGGAGGTAAAGAATGCATTAAACACCTCAGCCTTGTCTCTGTCCCTGTTTGTGAGGTGACCATGGACAGCTGCCCTGCCCATCCCAGCAGGGATCACCCCCTCCTCCAGTTTGCTCACTTTCCAGACTCAGCAGGAATTCCATGGGTTGCAATATCCCTCTGGCCAGTCCAGACAGGCTGTCCTGCCTGTGCTCCCTCCCATCTCCTGGTCACCTCCTCACTGGCACAGCAGGGGACATGAACTGTCCCATGCAGAATCCTTGGGGAGGGCAGGACAAGGCACAGCAGGTGGCCTCACTCTTCCCCAGCTCCTCCAGCCATGCCCACAGCACGTGCCACATCCCAGAACAAAGCAGAGCCAATGTCCCATCCCAAGGCCACCAGCAGCAGCAGCTCCTGCAGCTCCTTGGCCATGGTCACACAGAGACCACACCTGCAGGGGACCAAGGAGGGGCTTGTGGGAGCATCAGTAGATGAGTTCTCCAGGGGTCTCCCGAGGCCTGGGGAACCTGGGAGCCACAGGGGCTCCTCTGTGGGCCCCTGGCCTGGACCCCGGGCTGCTTTGGCGGCTTCTGAATCCCTGCCTGTCACCCCCACGATGGCCAGGGGCCAATGGTCCTCCAGCCAGCCACGGTGGCCACCATCAGGGCTAGCACAGCCAGCAGGATGCCACCATCACTCACGGCTCAGGCATGGCCCAGCGTCACTGTGCAGGCCCAGCTTAGATGGGGATGGCACAGCGATGTCACAGTGCTGGGGCCAGGACACCGTGTGACATCACAGCCAGGCCTCACGCCGGTGTCACCCCCTTTGTGACAGCACCGCCCCACCCGCCTCAGGGCCAGCTCAACCCTGAGGGTGCCCATGGCCTGGAAGTCAAAATAGGAGCCCAGCCCATGGCAGTGAGGCATTCCCAGGAACAAGGGGCACATCAGGAACAGGCCTGGTGCCACCAGTGCCACCCCAGGCTCTCAGGACGGAGCTCTTGTGGCAGCTCCAGCTGGGAACTCTGCTCCAGGCCTGAGAAGATCCTGCAGACACAAAAGGAGCTGGAGTTGCCCATCCCTGCTGAGCCCACCTGACCTGGCTGGTGAGGACCAGCAGGAGGATTCTGTGTGCAGCTCCCCAGCTCCTGCAGAGCCGCTGTTCTACACAGATCAGCATTTCCCAAGGAGCTCTCACGGTGCTCCCATCCTCTGGTTTGCAATGGGATAGGGCTCCTTTCTTCCCAAGGCTGAGTTTGGAGTCAGGATGGCTCAGGAAAGAGCACCTTGGGAAAAAGTGATCGTCTCTCAAAACATCACCGTTACTCTCACAGTGCAAATGAAAACATTGGGCTGGCTTCTTCATTTCTGGTATTAGCAGCAGCTCCCTGTCACACAGGAAGATATAAGCACGAATTTCTAAAAATACAACATCTTAGCAACCTTGTAACATTCCAGTACTACACAGCAGTTTAATTCCTGGTCAGAATATGACACTGGGAAAATGAACTTCATGGATTTCATGGAACACAGCAGCAGTGGAAAAAAAATGACATTTTTAATATTTATTCCTAGAAGTGCTGCACAAACCAAGAGCAAACAATTCCACCACCTACACAGGACATCTCTCATCCTGACAGCACAACAGAACACTCCTGACCCAGGAAAAGGAGGGCCAAAAGGCACCATGCAATGCTCACACCATTTCTCCACGGCTGCCTCGCCTCCCCCCAGCCAGAAACAACACACACCTGCCAGGCCTGGTGTTCAGAGCTTTGCCCCCACCAAAAAAAAGAAGACTAGCAGACCTCCAAGACAGAAAAAGCCATGAAGGAAATTCCAAAGTCAAACCCCACTTTCAAACATTCCAATTCTTGTGCTATTTAACACACAGGGTAAGCAGAAATCCAAGGAAATTAAAACACCCATTTGGTGCAATCCGGACACAATCATCACCTGAAGTGCCACAATTCCTGCAGGGTTTCTGACTCAGTTCTGAGCTGTAAGCAGAGCGAGCCCTGGGAGTTTTTAATAGCAGAGCCAGCTCATTTTCCCCAAAATTATTTTACCTGATAGCAATTAATTATTCTGATTTATAAGAGGGCAATCACAAGTCGTGCTGCCAAAGCGAGGCCTGGGCTGGGCAGCAGGAAGGAAGAACACAGGCACAACCTGATTGTGTCCAGCTCCTCCTCCTTTTTCCCCTTTAAACCAACAGAAGGATTGCAAACCTCCAAGCACAGCAGCCCCTTTGCTGCCTGAGCATTCCCAGATCAATCCCACAGGAAATGCTCCTGCTCTGTTCAGACAAGTCTCAGGGGCTCTGGGAAACATCACTGTGGCAGGCACTGGGGCTGCCTCAGCCCAGGAGGCTGCAGGAATTCCAGAGCAGCCATCCCAGCAGGAATTGCCTGCCCAAAAGGCATCTCCCCAGCGCTGCCTCCCCTCTGTGGGCAGCAGCCATCCTTCCTCACACCCTCCAGCCAAAGTTTCCCCTGCTCCTCCAACCCAGTCCTGGCTGTTGCTCTTTCTGCCATACACATCCCAACACTCCTGTAATTCTGGAAGAACAAATATTTGCTTGTTTTTATTGCCTTTTTATTTTTCTAATTATATTTTAATTTTTCTCACTTGCACTTAGAGGTTACTGCTTAATGAAAATCAGGCAGCTTAATGAAGATCAGGCAGAGGAAATCCCAGAGTGGTTTGGGTGGGAAGGGACCTTAAAACCCATCCAGTCACATCCCTGCCATGGGCAGGGACACCTTCCACCATCCCAGGCTGCTCCAAGCCCCAAAGTCCAACCTGGCCTTGCAATGGTCCTGATTGTTCAGCCTGAAGAGGAGAAGCTTTGGGGTGACCCAACTGTGGCCTTCCAGGGCCTGAAGGAGCTACAGGAAACATGGAGACTTGGGACAAGGGATGGAGTGCCAGGACACAGGGAATGGCTTCCCCCTGCCAGAGGGGAGGGCTGGGTGGGATATTGGGAAGGAATTGTTCCCTGGCAGGGTGGGCAGGCCCTGGCACAGGGTGCCCAGAGCAGCTGTGGCTGCCCCTGGATCCCTGGCAGTGTCCAAGGCCAGGTTGGACACCGGGGCTGGGATAGTGGAAGGTGGAAGGTGGAAGGTGGAAGGTGGATGGTGGAAGGTGGAAGGTGTCCCTGCCCATGACAGAGGTGGCACTGGATGGGCTTTAAGTCCCTTCCCACCCAGACCATTCTGGGGTTCTGTGATCTGCACATCCCGACAGGATGGAGCTCTCTGCCCTCATCCCACACTCAGCTCATGTGCCATTTCTTGTGCTCAGCAGTCAGGAGGCAGCACAGAGACATCCTGAGGAGGAGAGAATTAGTCCAGTCAAAACTGAGTGCAAGGAAACCTTTTCAGAAAGGACTTGACTGAATGAGGTGATGAGAAAAGCAGTGCCTGATGACCCTGTGCACACACACCCCAGGCAAGCAAGAGACAAAAACAACTTTTCCTTTAGCACTTGGAAACTTAAGGATTTTTTTTGTGCTTAAAATATCAAAGCCAACAAATTTACAATATGCCCCTGCACAAAGGATGCTGGAAAACATTGATTTCAAGATTATTCAATAACCCTTCTCTTCCCTGTTGTTCTGATGAATGAGAATTTGAGTTAATTTGCTGGAGTTAATTATTTATTGTTATGGAACCTTACAGCTCGCAGATGGTCACTGTTATTGTAAGAATTGCAGGGGACCTGCAGCATCTTGCTGGGGCCTTTCCTGCTTTGTTTAATTCCAGAAGAAAACAGACCTATCTGCCAATTCCCAAAAAAAAAAGTCCATTTTCTCTGTATTACCACTGGAACTATACTCCTTTCCCACTGCTGGCTGCTTCCCTTTTTCCAGTAAAAGGCATCAAGTGCAGATTGGTTTCAAAGAGAGAGAATTAAAGCTCCTTTCATGGAGGAAAATGATCTCTCAGCAAGGAAAGCCTGCTGTAACCAATATCACTCACGGATGGTTCTTGCCTCTTCCAGCAACCATAACCCTCACTCCCAAGGACAGAGAGAATGTTGCACACCCCAATAAATAAACCCAAGACAATAAAGGCACAGTTACGTGCCTGATTCCCCTTAAAAGTCTGAGCCATTGAGCTCGTTGGCCACATCCACCTCGGATTTGAGGCTTGCACTTTGCCAGGAGGTGAAAAAAAAAACGGAGGGATGAGGAACACAGCAAGCACTGGAGGTCTGTGACCCCTTCCCCAAACAAAAATATCAGCTGCAGGAGAGCAGCAGGGCTCTGGTTTCACCCTGCAAGAGGCCAGAGTGCTGCTCCTTCTGTTCCAGGAAAGGAAAAAAAATGAGGGAGTGAAACAGCAGAGTTTCTTTGCGAGGTCTTGGAACATTAACCCCAGTAAGACAAGTGCTGGGATGGAGACACAGCAGCTGGCTGAGCTTCAGGAGAAGTTGGAATCACTCAGCTTCCCTTAAAACACTCAGTGGCACGACATCGTGGTGAAAGTCTTCTTTTAAATAAAACATTTTGGGTTTTTTATATAAAAACATTCTTTTTCTTCACACATAAATCTGATTATCAGCTATTCCAGCAGGAAAAAAAGGAGCAATTAGATTGGGAAAAGTGTAGCCAGCAGTGAATGTGCACACAGAGTGACTCTAGAGTGTAAACAAAGCTGGTTTAAACCATTCTGCTTTATTCTTTTTCATTAGTTTGCAGAGATTATATTCAACTATTTGCTTTTTAATCACATTTGAAAACATTAATTTCCTATCAACAGTCCTGATTTCAAGTGCAAACACTGCTTAATTAGAACTCGTGGGGAAATGATTTTAGGTCCTGTGGAAAATGAGCCTGCTTTCATTTCACACAGAACACCCCTTGCAGCCCAAAGGTTACTCCATTTATTCCTGGGGTAAATCCAAATGCCAAAGATGAAAACCAAAAATGCAGGCACTGTTTGATGTGCATCAAGGTTCTCTCCAATTCTCCAGGACAAGGTAACGGGAGAGGTAAAGAGGATGTTCCATCCATATTGCATGGAATCACAGCTTTCAAAAATTCCAGAGCCTACAAAAAGCAAATCCCCTGGGGAAATAAATTTTACTGATAGGAAACCAATTTTAAAGGGGAGGAAAAAACTGCAGCTACAGTAACAGGATAACCAGAAGCTGAGGATCCAAAAGCTTTCTTAAAAAGTCAAAAAAGTGAAGATATAGAGTGTCTCTCAGTGCATTCCTGTGCTTTCTTCTGGGTATGGAATCAGAGAGTATCTTGTGCTGAAAAGGACCCCCAAGGATCATCCAATCCCACTCCTGGCCAGACACCCCAACAATCCCATCCTGTTCCTCCCTGGGAGTGGTGTCCAAACCCTCCTGGAGCTCTGGCAGCCTCGGGGCCGTGCCCATTCCCTGGGGAGCCTGGGCAGTGCCCAGCACCCTCTGGGGGAAGAACTTTTCCCTAATTTCCAGATTAAATCTTCCATGGAAGGGAAAGAAGCTACTAAGTTGTGAATTTCTGAGCTTTGCTCCAGCAAAGGAGGAGAGACAGGCTCTAAAAAGCTGAACATAATAGGACTGTAACAGGCAACCTCAGTCGCTGCAGAAGGTGGACACAGGGAGGAAGTGATTAAATCAACCCACATTTACTTAAGGAAGTCAGATGAGAAGTTATTAGGAATGACGGAAACAATACAAGAAGTAATAGGAGCTTTGAGGGAGACATATCCATAAAGCTCCCTCACCAAACAGCCCCTCTGGCCATTGGAGACCCCATTACTGCTCCTTAACCACCTCAATTACTGACTGCTGGGCTGAATCTCCTGGAAATTCCCAGTGCTGCCCAGCTGGCAAAGCCTGGGCACAAACACAGTCACAGGATCCCAGGCTGGCTGAGGCTGAAGGAGCCCAGCGGGCACCTGGTGGCCCCTCCGTGCTCCAGCAGGGCCATCCCAGAGCACAGGGCACAGCATTGTGTGCACACAGCTCTGCACCAGCCCCAGGGAGGAGCCCCCCCAGGCTGTGTGGACACTGTGCTCAGGGCTGGGCACTGCCCAGGGAAGAAGAAGTTGTGCCTCCTGTGCAGGGGGAATTGCTGGGCTCAGGCCCTGCCCGTGGCTCTGGGGCCATTGCTGGGCCCCCTGGGCAGAGCCTGGGCCCTGCTGGGAGCCCTCCCTGCACACAGGGACACCCAGGCCTGAGGGCCCCTCTCAGCTGGGGCTCCTCTCCAGCCTCAACAGCCCCGGCTCCCTCAGCCTTTCCTGGGCAGGGAAGGACGGCAGCAGAGCCTCTTTTATCCCCCAGGATGTGTTGTAGTCTCGTTTCTCCAATTAAACAAACACTTCTCCTACAGATTACCAAAATACTCACTCAGAGCATCCAGCTACTAAGTGAAGCTCCAAACACTGGGGCAGTCTGGCACAAATGTTTTCACTCGGCACAACCAATATCTTCCCTTGGCTTTCCTCCTCCAAGTTTTACAGGATCATAATGGAATGGAACAAAAGGGTCTGTGTCATTCAAACCCGCTGGAACTTAGAGAAACGGAGGTTGTTTGACTCAGGTTCATGTGGGAAACAATACTCCAGGCTGATAAACAGACTCAAGAGTGATCCTTGCCCCTGCATTCCTGATTTTTCCATAGGTACTACCAGCTGCCCTCAGCACTGGCCAATGCTTTGTGCCCTGCTCTGTCATTTCTGGACCCCGGAGTTATTTGAAGAGCACAAATGAAGGTGCACAAGCACTGCTGACCTTTCTTTGAGTGCTCAGAAATGCTGTATCTGTAAGGGTACAAAACAGCCAGTAAATTTTTCATCTTTTATTCATCTGACTAGCTCTTACTGCATAAGAATTGGGAAATTGAAAATTAGAAAGTTTGGACAGACCTGGGAAACCAATTCAAATGCAAATACCAGCAGCTTGGTGCAAAGACAATGAAACTCAACACATGGACACCGAGTTACAACAAAAAATTCATTAGAAGAGGT
This sequence comes from Cyanoderma ruficeps, assembly GCA_008694505.1. Classification (NCBI taxonomy): domain Eukaryota; kingdom Metazoa; phylum Chordata; class Aves; order Passeriformes; family Timaliidae; genus Cyanoderma; species Cyanoderma ruficeps. The sequence continues at coordinate 645,538 of VZDJ01000325.1, read as the reverse complement.
GTCAGACCAGACAAAAAACGGAGTAACCTGGTTCAAGTCACGAGGGCAGAAATTTCAAAAGGCCTGCTTTACAAAATAATCAGGAACTAAACATTTCATGGAGAGCTTCACCAGACACCTGGTGTGAAGGTGAAGTGTATGGCTGGGGCCATGGCCTGGCTCTCCTGGGGTTTATCCCAGTTACAGAACTGTCTCTGGGCCCCACAGAGGGAATTTCCATACGCCTCTCACTGGGAAGACTTCAAGCAGACAGCAAGGCTCTCATCTCCCTCCAAATAAGTCTGAATGGGTGAGACTTCCATCAGCACAAAGCTCTGCAGTGCAGCTCTCCAGCTGCTCAGCTCCTCACTCTCCCAACTCCAGGGTTATCAGCCTGTTCCCAAGTGTCCTTTGGGATGAGGATGCTATTCTGGCCTCCATCTCTCCACACTGCCTCATCCATCCTCCCAGAACACGATGAGATCATTGTCTTGAGTGCTGTGAGGAGTGAAGAACACACCAATTTGCAGCCACAACTGCTGGCCCTGCATGCTGAGGGCTGGCTGGCTCAGGGGATGTCAGCTGGTGTGCCAAAGAGCCGCTGGGAACAGCAGCAAGGAAGGACAAATTGCTCCTTGGATGCCTTGGCCTCCAAGTTTGGAAACTCTGAGGCTTCACAAGTACAGTGTGAAATATGATTTAACACAGGAGGTGTTATTCACAGCAGCGTGAGGATGATCCAAATCCCACACTTGTCCCTGAGGGCAGCAAAGCCACTTGGCACAAGTGTCCCAGCACGACTTCAGGTGACAGTGCCTGGTTCCCTCAGCACTGGGGATAACTCAGAGAAATGGGAAGGATTAAAATAGAAGTGGCAGAATCAGCAAGATCAGAGAGCTCCTTTCTCTGCCCCTGTACTAAGGCGTGGATTTCATTCCTGGCAAAGCCAAGGTTCTCCAGCTGCCCAGCACTGCTGATGAACTCGGCACAGCCACTCTGGTGACTTCTGACTGTACCCAGGCTGTTTGCCCCAAATGCACTCCTGACACCCGTCCTTCCAAATCCCAGTCACTTTTTACCAACCTGGTACAGAATGATACAATTAGGAGAACATCCCAGAAACCCAGAATGGTTTGGGTTGGAAAAGACTCAAGTCTATCCTGTCCCCAGCCCTGCCACGGACAGGGTCACCTTCCACTGTCCCAGGGTGCTCCAAGCCCTGGCCAACCTGGCCTTGGATACTTCCAGGGGAAAACAATGCCTTAAGTTTGAGCTTTCATGTTTTCAGGTTCTGTGCTGCCCAGGGGTGCAGCTCTGAGCCTCACATTCAGTGTCACTCAGCTCTTCACAGCGTAGGTGACAAAACAAATCCTTTTCCTGCTGAAGACCAAGGACAATGAGTACAAGTCTCAGGCCCAAAAGCACAAACAAGGGTGGCTGAAGGGAGGAACAAGAAGGATGGGACCTCACAGCCTGAAGCTGTAATTGGACAATTAAACCCCAACATGCAAATGGACAAAGCTCATAAAAGTATGAGACCTCCTGACCAGTGGTCCATTTTGTGACCATTTTAAGTCCGCCTTGGGTGTATCCCTGGTCAGGCTCTTGTCCTGCCCAAGGTGTATCCTAAAGGCCTTTCAATAATCCCTACTTTATTCTCTAGCTGTGTCCAGTCTCTGTTCCAGGTCAGCCTTCCCAAGGCACCACGGGGGCAGTGAGTTCTCCATGTCTGGGATGTACAACTGTGCTGCCCCAGCCCTTCCCCAGAGCCCAGAGATGCCCAGCACGGCCTGGAGATGCCATCAAGCTCTCCAGGCAGGACACACATCCAAAGTGCTGCAGGAAACTCCAGCTCCTCCCTTTCTGAGGGATGCTGGGAAGCTCTTTGGCAGGAACGATGACCTTATTGCCTCATGTCCAGATCAGCAGCCAAGTCTTTCTTCAAGTGATGCTTCCAAAGTCATGGGCATTTAGGAGCAATAAAGAAGAAAGGGGATAAGGATCATGTACAAACATGATCTCAGCTTCCTCTGCCCTGCTCAAGGACCTTCAGTCAAAGTGATCTCCACAAGGATGAGATGTTTGCCATCTCTCCCCTCCAGACCTGCAGGCAGCTCAGCAGCCTCTCTGCTGGCAGCAAAATCCACTCAGTTTCAGTAAAAACGCAAGAGAGGAGCCCGTGTTTTCTGAGCAGCTGAAAATGAGCATCTTCCAGGAAAACAAACCCGTAATAAACAGCCCAACAGTGCCTGACTGCTTTATCTCCATCACACAAGCAAAGCACGGTTTTTCTGCTAGATCATATTCAACGCACAAATCCATTTAAAAACAACAGCTCATAAACACTCTTGCCACAAGTTTTGGGGAGTTGGTTTTTTGTTCGCGGCGTTTTTGCCGCAAGGACACAAAACCCAGCAATCCTGAACGACTGAAAGGCTGCAATTGCTGCCAAATCAGAACTGAATCAGCTATTAAACACCTCTACAAATTACCCTGATATCGGGAAAACAAACCGTGCCCATGTGAGCCAGAAACATTGGAGGCTCTGGGATGAATCACAGCAGTGACGTGGCTGCCGTGCTTGAAAGAACACAGTCATGACTTGGGGACGTCACCAGACGGCCCAGAACAATCACCCACCAAGACATATTTTTTCATAGCTGCTCTCTAGAGCTTTTTGGGTTCAAGGCTGGTGTGTGCTGTGATTTATTTTGGGCTGGGAAAGCAGCACTCTCACCTTATCGGATACTTTATCGACCCATTAAATAGCGAATTCTTCTTAAATCTTGCTTTTTCTTTGAAGTACCTTCCAAAAAGTAAACAAAGACACTTAAAAGGTCACAGACAGGTTTTCTTTTCTACACATGAAAGATGGAGGCATTTTTAAGCCTGCCAATATTTTCAAAGCCAGTCTCCTGTATCGCCTCCAAATAGCTGGGAGAAGAGAAAATGTCTTTCTGCACCTGTATTTTCTCCCTCTAAATGAAAGGGTTGTTTCCCGACCCTCTGAAAATTATGAAGTGGATCAAGAATGACAGAAAATGTTTTCAGGCTGAGGGAAAAGGGACTCATGTGGGCAAATGTAATTCATCTGAGGAGGGGATGGCAGGCTGGATCCAAAATAAATGAGGTGCTGAGCCATCTCCCCGAGCCTGGAGCAGCAATCATGTGAAATATTGGTGTATCCAAAAAGGGAGGCAGATGTTGGCATCTGCTTAAGTGCCACCAGAACCTGCATCTCCTCGGGAGCAACTCCCCAGGTGAGACCCAGCAGGTGCAAAGCCATGAGGGAATGGACTGGGAAGAAAGGATGAAGTAGAAAAGCGTGACACTGTCACAGGGGTGTTCCAGCACCCACATGTCCCACAAACACCACCTGGCCCACACTCCATCACACAGAAAAGGAAGCCAAGATAATGGAGTGCAAGTCCAGAGCAGAAAATGAGATTTCTTTCCAAGCAAATAAAACTTGGAAGTACAATAAAACCTTTAGCCACTGGGTTTGGTCAGTAAAGCACACCAAAACAAACGGGATTGTTTGTCCCTGGATAACTGATGGTTATGGAATTGCCCAGTAGGGATTCACTTAGGAATATTCAACAAAGGGAGCCACTGACTAATTGTTGGTGTGCAGCCTGCTGGGAACAGCTGCTTTGAATACTGATCACCTGAGCAGATTAATTCATAATTAATGTCTGCGTGGAACCTGAGGGCTTCTAAAAATAAATGTCTCTTCCCAGCCAGGACAATTGGGGTTTGTTTTGTTCCTTTGGAGCTGAAACCCAGCTCTTTAGGAATGTGCTGTGCTTTTCCAGGCTAAGAGTGCTGGGGAAACCCACAAAAAAAAATATATATAATCCCTCAGATTTTGTCACTCTGCTGAATCCTGTCAGACTCTGACTTGGAGACTCAGCCTCAACCTGCTGGCCAAGGTAATACAAGGCTTGTCCATAGCACTGAGTGCTCCTCTTTCACCCTGCTCAGGGTTTACTCCATGGTTTGGGCAGGTTTACAGCTCATCCCAAGGCTGAGCTGCATCCACACGGAGCACAGACTCCATCCCCATGCTTCCTCTAACAGGGAACTTCTCCTCCTCCAAGCCCTGCCTTCGTTCCTGCCCCGAGCAGGTAAAATGACTTTATTAGCACAACCACTCTGCCCTTCTATGGCAGTAGTCAATAAAACCCTTTCTGTCTGTCCGTGCTGCTTTTCCTCAATGGCTTTATCTGTTTGCTGATCGTTTTCCCCCATTCACTGAGCCACAAATCCCACACGCTGTTGCTCCATTCCCCAGGTTCCCACAGTGCAGGAATCAATACATTTTAAAAGACAAGAAGACTGCCTTTTCCTGAGGCCAGCATTCCTTCCCCTTCCCCTCCCCGGGAGCCTTGGCAATGTTGGCTGTGAAACAAAACCGTTTTTGAGGTTATTAACCTGCACAGGGGAGCTGAGGGGAGAATTCCGCACATCCTGTAAAACGGATTCCTCTGGATTGCACAGCAGCCCAAGGAGTTGTTCCCTGGCACGAACAATAGACAGTGGCTGTTTTCAGCCCACGTTTTTGGTTATGGAATTGCTTCTTGCTGAGGTTATTCTTGAAATTAGGAGAGTTTCAGACTGCCTGGGAATGCAAATTCTTAGGGCAGCTTAGCAACAACAGCTCGGGGGGTGACTTGTAACAGTGACAGAAGGAAGAAAATAGGGAAGATCGGGAAAAAATCTCCTGTAAGGCCTTTGTTAAAGCTTATCAACAACAGGAATCTGGCCACTCTTCCCCTGTAAGAATTAGGTCTAACTTTGGGAAACACCACAAAAAACCCCTCATTTTTTCAGCTAAAATCATTCCATTTCCACACACAGTACTTGGGTTATTGTATGGGGAAAGTCCTTAACAAAGCAGCCCCTGATCACAGCAAGAAACGTGGCATGTATCCTGGGATCAAGACAAACCACACAGCAAGGACTGTGTGGAAAACTGTGATCAGGAGGTCATCCAGGAAGGCTGCAAGGGGGAAACAGAGATCTTTTCAAAGACACAGAGAGATCATTTAGTCAGAGAGCAGAAAGTGCCCAGCGATGATGTTCAGGCTGGAGGTGCTTCCACCCAAACTTGCTGCCAAGACAGGAGCCTGGAACATTTGGATTTTCAAATTCCCTTAGCCTTGAAAATGGCTCCGTTATCAGCATTTTTAACCGGCAGAGTCGCTCCAGCTGAACTTCCCACAGCAAAGACAAGATGCAAGCGCTTCTTATGCTTCAAGAAGTGGCTCTAGAAAGGACAAAGCTTTAATCCCAAGTCCTAAATCATGCACTGAAGGGTGAAAGTTCTGTAAAAAAAGAACACAGTGAACCATTTCTGTCCAAGAGTGTAACAGAAGCACAGTGTTTATATTCCCATTTACCAGGAAGACCTCTTGTGTCCCAGTTGTTTCCTTTTGGTTTTTTATGATGCCATTAGTCAGCCACAGGGGTGTGGGGCCTGTGGGGTAGAAGTGTTCTCAATACTACATCAGCAACTCTCCAGACTCTCTATGACTGGGACTTTTAGTCCTGGAGGAAAAATCACTCAGCTTCTCTGCTGGATGACTTTCCCAGCCAGATGTTCTACCTGAACTCCCTTCCCACCACAGGACAAGCAAGGAAAAAGCTGAGACACTTTGCTTTAATCACCTTCATTAACAAACCAATCGTTAAAGTTTCATTTTTTTTGACCAGATAATAAATTTAGACATTTTTTTCTCCCAGCAAAGACCAATTTCAGGCTGTTTTTGTGATGGAGAGCCCTGAGGAGGAGGTGTGGTGCCCAATCCTCCAGGCAGCACCATCCCAGCAAACCTTTGTGCCCAGCTCACCATTAGGAAAAGGTGCAATTCCCTGTTAAAACACTCAGAGAAGTGGCTTCAACCACTGGAGCTGAGACACGAGGGGCAGCCATGCCTGATTTTGGAAAAACTCAGTCATTTAACAAACCCACTTCTCTTTTCTCTGCTCCAATTTGATGTCCTGGGCCCCACAAGGAGAAGCAGGGCGTTCTCCGAGCTCCCAGTCCTGCCCGTGTGAGGGGATGATGTTAGAATTCCAAGCAGGCTGGAGAGAGCAGCAGCAGCAATATTCCAGCACATTAGCAATCATCTGCCATGGGGAGAGCTAATTTTTGCCTCATTAGAGCCTGCTATGAATCTGTGATGTTGAACAGTTCCGTTTGCAGCTGCTCCCAACCTGTTCTGGGCAGGTTTTTGTGGTAATCATTAGGCTGAACCAGAGCGGGGTTGTTGGGAAAGCATTTCCTTCAAAAGAAACACGGTAGCTGTTAGTGCACACCAAGATTCACTGAGCCCTTCTGGTCCTTTAAAGGGTGCCTTTTCCATGCTTCCAATCTTTCTAGGGATCAGGAAGGACATCCAGGGAAGAGCGAGCACAAGGTCTCACCAGGGAGATATTCCAAATGTCCTGCACATAGCAAAGCTGACAGAAGAAATGTCATGGAAGGAAATAGCTAAGTCAAATTAATGAAATTACACGTTCCCTTAGGAAGGGAATCATACTTGGAACGTAAAACTCTNAGCTCTTAAAATCACTAATTTGTAATATTGGAGTGAATACTCCCTGATTTCTATTCTGGCACCAGAGCCATTTCTGATGCAGATATCCCACAGTCTGACAGCTGATCTGCATAATGTGCTGAAAGTACTTATAACTCATCTCCAGACAGGGAAATAAATCTCCAGCACCTCTTTTTGCTGTGCACTGCAGCACAATGCACAGCTCTGGAAACGCCTCCTGAGTGCCAATTCTGACTTGTAGCGTTCAGAAAATTAAAACTGTGTTAGAAAACAGATCCTTTTCATCACTTACTCGGGGCAAACAAAAGCACGGCGAGAGTTTTTAACCCTTAACCTGCTTAGACATCAGTAACCCTAAGGAATGGGGATTTATCCATTCCATGGGGCCCAGCATAGGGAGGATGTGGAGTGGCTGGAGAGAGGCCAGAGGAGGCACCAGGATGAGCAGAGGGATGGAGCAGCTCTGCTGGGAGGAAAGGCTGGGAGTGCTGGGATTGTTCAGCCTGGGCAGGAGAAGCTTTGGGGTGACCCAACTGTGGCCTTCCAGGGCCTGAAGGAGCTACAGGAAACATGGAGAGAGACTCTTTACAAGGGATGGAAAGACAGGACACAGGGAATGGCTTCCCAGTGCCAGGAGGCAGAGATAGATGGGATATTGGGCAGGAATTGTTCCCTGTGAGGGTGGGCAGGCCCTGGCACAGGGTGCCCAGAGCAGCTGTGGCTGCCCCTGGATCCCTGGCAGTGTCCAAGGCCAGGCTGGACTTTGGGGCTTGGAGCAGCCTGGGACAGTGGGAGGTGTCCCTTTGAGGTCCCTGCCATGCTCCTTCCTGCCTTGGCCCGATCAGCCCTGAACAGTCCTCGGGGGAAGTCCCCACATCCACATCCCGTTCCACACTCCATTGCCTCCCATCAGCTTTCACTTACTGTCAGATTTTATGTTCTGTTTATGTTTTGGCCCCAGCTCTCATTCTCTTTTTTCAGCTGCCTTGTTTGAGGCCAGAGCACGAAGGAAAGGTTTCACTTACTGCTCATCCTCCTCTGGTAAATAACAACATTAAACAGAGCATGGAGACAGCAGCTCGGTGACAGATGGGGCTGTGCTGCTTTGTGTCACCCAAGGACCTGGCTCGGAATGCTAACACATGGAAATCACCCGGCTGCAGAACTGGGAAGCAAATCTGGGGGACAGGAAGAGGGATAAAGAGCTCCAGCCCTGCCTTTTTTTTTTTTTTTCTTTCCTTTTTTTTTGGTCAGCTAAATCATAGGCTTCTCTGGAAATGCTTGAGCATTTGTTGGAGCAACCTGGGATAGTGGAAGGTGTCCCTCCCATGGCAGGGAATGGGATGTTCTTTAAGGTCCCTTCCAGCCCAAACCATTCTTGAATCTAGGATTTATTTTGCCAAAAGAAGACAGAAAACTGAAATTACCATTAAAATTTAAAAGGCAAAGCAGCACAAGGAGCTGTTGGGACTTCCCAGCCCCTTGATCTTCCCAACCACCACCCAAAGCTCCTGAGGAAACCCAAATGCTTTTTGTTCCAGTCGACAGAGCACAAGAGCAGGAAATAAATGATCCTCCCAGCAGCAATGATGAGCAAAGTAACTTCTGCAGTCTTAAATATGTTCTGCAGTGTTAAATATGTTCAGCCAAGTGGGGCCTGTGAAAAAGGCCTGGTTTTTCCAAGAGGGAAAACAATGTCCTGGAGAGAGCTGACAAATGATAATAAGCTGAGGCTGCTGGTGGAAAGCAGAAAATAAACTTCCTTTCTTTCCATTCATCATGCAGCAGGTCCACTTGTTCCCTCCAGATGAACATTCCTAAGAACATCTCCTTCTCTTATCTTGTACTAACCAGGAACAAAAATATTCCTTGTTTAAAAAAAATTATCTTCCATGGGTTTATTCAGTCCAAGTTTGAACACAGGAGTGCAGTGTCAAATGGAGATCTCTGGAGCTGGTTCTCCTTTCAGGGCACAGTTGGCCGGTTGGCTCTTAAAAAACTCTATCCTGGGACCTGACATTTGGGGATTGTCCTCAGCCACTGTGGAATATTTACCAAATGGGTTACTACAAACCTCCAGGGAATCACTGGAAAACTTAAATTTCAGCGGTGATGTCAGTTTTCCATCTTACTTCTGCCAAATAAATCCTAAGCTTTGGGTTGGGAGGGACTTTAAATCTCATCTCATTCCACCCCCTGCCACGGGTTACAGGTTTAGGGGCACAAATGGTTCCATAATCCTTAGGAATATTTTTTTGCAGGGACGCCTGCAGTAAATTCCTGAATTATTCACCATTTTGAATGGGCACAATCCTGTGCCAGGTGCTCTGGGGTGACCCGGCTGGAGCAGGGATGTGGCACCAGGTGTCCCTTCCCCCCTGACTTGTCCCGTGGTCCTAAAAGCAGCAGGGCTTTGCCACAGCCAGTTCCTCACTCCCCACTGCACACCTTCAACCCACATTAGAACTGGACTTCCCTTTTCTGAGGGGAATAACTGTCACAAGAGAACAGGGCAAAACAACACAGGCTAAAAACTCTGGGGGAAAAAATCCTCATTTAAGTCAGATTTCACATAGTTGTAAACGAAGACCTTTTAAAAGCTCCTGGACCTCTCCATCCCCCCCAAAAAAGTAATGAGAGGAAAGAGCTGGGAGCAGAAGAACAAAAAGCGACAAAAAATACAATTAACTTTAGGAAGCCTGCAAAGTTACACATCATTACCAGTAAAAATAATAAAATAAAAAAACCCACAATCCAGGCAGAAAACGACTTCAAGTTACCTCCTACTCCAAGATAAGAGTTTACAGAGTTTGAGCAGTGATAAAGAGTCCCTTGTGGAGCTGCACTGGAAGGATGGGGCTGCAGAACTACCCCAGGATTATTGCTTTTCCAGATCCACAGCATCTCCAATCCCAGCTGCTGCTGCTATTTAGAATATGAGAAAGCTTCACCCACTGTTATTTCATGTTCTGGTGGCTCCACAAAATAGCTTTTGCAATCAGAACCGAGAGGTTATGATAATATTTAGCACAAGGATGGCAAACATCTTATTTTTATTAGTTTTTCCATCTTAAAGCCAACGTGTTTTGATTGCATTTAATTATCATCTGTGCCTGGATGTGCGAGGAGCAGCAGCTGCTGGGATACACTGTAATTTCCATTATTTTAGATAAATACAGTGCAAACATTGATCTGACATTTTGATTTGTTTCCTAAGAGCAAAATTCTCATTTTTCCCCCAAACCCATCTGCCAGGGCTGCAAAGAAGCTGCAGATCAGGACCCCACACATCAAAGCACAGAAAAAAATCAGAAAACTTGGCCAAATAATGCAATGCAAACATCTCCCTCCTTCCTCCCAGTTCTATCCTTTTGTTTGAATTTATTCTCAGACCTGTCAAACTTCTGGGCTGCACAAAGCCTTGGCCACAAAAATCCATGGGAGGAGAAGAATCCAAGAGGAGAAGAAATCTCAGTGGAGAAGCAAATACAGGAAATGTTCTCACTCTGGGGTGAAGAGATGTTCAACTAAGGTGAAGTGTTTAAGGAGCATGGAAAAGTTCCCTGGGACCCAGGGGAATGGTTTCCCCCATTTCACCCGTTCCTGGCTGGAGTAACAGTGATGAGGTCACTACTCGGCAGCTCTTTGGGATGAGCTCCTACAGGAAACTCTGCAGGATTCCAGATGAACCCAGGGCTGAACCCTTCAAGCTCAGGCTGTTCTGTATTTGTACAGTTCTGACCCAGCCTCTCTCTCCTTCCTCTTCCCAAAATGGGTGATTTCGAGCTCTCTCCCCCAGTACCAAGAGAAGAAACAAAGGGCACGGAGCTCCCATGGTCTGATTATTTTTGTAGATGAGCTTTCCAAGCAAACAAGGAACCCAAAGCCAGTGGAGCCCACGCAAAGGGAGCCTTCCCTTCACTGGTCCTTTAATGACATTTGGGTTCTCACCCTGGAATTTCTCTGTCTGCACTCACAGCCTGAGTTACAGAGCCCTGGAGTCGAGGGGGCACGGCCAGAGGTCGGAACCCAGGCTCCTCCACGTTCCCTGCTGGGCTGAAAAGTCCTTTCATTTCACATTTCACTTGTGGGAGCCGCGACAAAAGGGACTCGTGGAACAGTGTGGGGGGGACAAGAAAGACATTTGTCCCTCCCTTTCCAGCTGCTGTTACTAATAAAATAATGAGGCTTTATCTCCCCAATTTCTTTGGTAAATAAAACCCCCTTCACCACAAGGCAGCCCTCACATAACTGCTGAGCAGTATGAAAATCAATGGCACATCAGCTATGATCTTATGCAGGGGAAAAACCCACTATAATTACATTTGTCATCCAGTAGAAACTGTTTTGGAAGAGGTTACACCTATCCACCGTTCTCCCTGGAGAGGGGAAGATGGATATCTGGCTGCCTGGGGACGAACCAGGTTGTAGGAAAGCATTTACAGGATAATTTATCTGTTTGATAAACTCCCAGTACTCCTCCCCAGCAATGAATTCTTTCAGCTTTTGCCAAGGCTGCCCCAGTTTTGTGTCAGTACCACACTGCAGAAAGACTCGGGGAGGCTCAGGAAGTGATTAGAGGAACAGAAAGAGGAGTAAATCACTCTCAATAGGAGCAGATCCCAAAAAAAGCCGGGCATTCACGGGGAAAATGAAAGCAATTCTCAGGTCAGCTCGACACTCAAACTTCTACAGCCCTGCAGAAGAACCTGCCAGCAGGCCCCTCTCATCCAATTCCAGCAGGAATTTGTGCTGGCAGCAGGACAGAGACACCAGACTTCGCTGTTTGGGGGATTTATATCTGTATAAATCATCAAATACCCTCCAGTCCCTCCAATCCTCTGCCAGTCCGGCAACACCTTCACAAATTTGGGAATCCTGAAGTCATCAGTCCCAGCTTGGATTCCATTTTTTTCTCCTCCCAACCAAACACTGGCTTAGTTAACCAAAGGTTAGGTTTTTCCTTGCTGAAAAGGGATGACTTCACCCTTATTTCTTATTGCATTTTAAGTGCTAAGGCTTAGTTCTGCAGCTTTGAAAACAACTGCTGTATCCAGAATATCAAACCACATCTGTCATGAGCCCAATCATCCTTTCATATCCCAATTCATCTCATGAACATTTCATGAAGTAAGTACAAGAAATGTTTAATTCCCCTTCACTAATATGGGTAAATAATACTCTTGGAAGAGTTAATTACTAGGACGCCGTAAAATTAAAATAATGAGCTGATAGCAGTGGAAGATTTGCATTCCATTGCCCTGGGTTTGGCAGGACAACCCAATTTCTCCCAGAGACAGGAAACCCATGAATCCTGCAGGATATTCCAGAGAGGAGCAGAGGGGAAAAAACCCCCTCTGATCTGACTCCTGCCCAACCCTGCAATACCAGGATGAAGGACACAAAAATGAATAGTACCAAAGCACATGAAACAGGAGAGCAAAGAGGAAACTGCTGCCACAGGACATGTTCCCAAACCCCATGGGAAGTCCTGGGAAAGGCAGGCTCCTTGAGGACAGCGATTTGTTGGCAGGCTCTGCAGAAATTCCCACCTTGCCATGATTTCTAAATGATTCCTTTCCACACTGAGCTGCTCTGGGCACTGAGTGACTGCTCCCCAATCTCCAGAGCCAACATCTGTGCAGTGAGATGCTGCCTTGGACAGCAGATCCAGACCCCTCCAGAGGAGGTTCAGAGGCTCAGGTAGAGCCCAAAACATCTGCTGTGAGAGGCAGAACAAGTCCTGGAAGCAGAACGGTCTCAGGTGTGATGGAAAAGCCCTGTCTGCAATGGATGCTGTTGTTATCAGGAAAATCCCACCTGCAGCTCCATCTCTCCAGGTGTGGTCCCAGAGCATGACAGTGACCCAGAACACTCCAGCACACATACAGAGTTCAGCCAAACCTGTGCCAGGGCCTCCCCACCCTCCCAGGGAACAATTCCTTCCCGATATCCCATCCAGTCCTGCCCTCTGGTACTGGGAAGCCATTCCCTGTGTCCTGTCCCTCCATCCCTTGTCCCCAGTCCCTCTCCAGCTCTCCTGGTGCCCCTTTGGGCCCTGGCAGGGCTCTGAGCTCTCCCTGGAGCCTTCTCCTCTCCAGGTGAGCACCCCCAGCTCTCCCAGAAGAGGGACTCCATCCCTGGGATCATTTATGCTCCTTAAATCCCAAACAGGTCTCTGTTTCCCCACAGTTTTTTCATTTTAAACTATTAGTCCCACCAAGCCCTTTCCCTCAGAGAAGGAGGAGGATCTGACTCACGAGACCCTACGGGGGAATTAGTCCTGTTAAATCAGATCCACAGAAGGAAAGGAGGGTCAGAGGGAGGTGACACCAAGACTGAACACAGCACTGGGGGTGACTGCAGTGACCCTGGGGGGAAAGCAGGGCACTGCCCAGGTGGGAAAAGCCAACAGGAGGGAAAAAGGGAGATGTGGGAAGCGAGAAGTGCCAGTGCCGATGAATCCTCGGGGCAGAGGCTGTGCAGGCAGACAGCAGGGAGGTGATGATGCCTGGGGGAACACAGACAACAGCCATATGCCTGCTTTGCTTTGGATTCCACAGGAAAAGCCCCCAGAGCCTCCCAGAGGAGCATTTCACCCCTCTCAGCCCCCCTGGAAGGGCTGCCACAGCCTCCCATTTGTCTGTGCAGTTCAAATGGCCACAGAGACTTTGTTTGGTTTCCCTTATCGACACCCAGATCTCACAGCTTCTAGGAACACGCTGCTTCCCAAGACTCCCAGAAAGCCATGTTCCCATGGGAAATCACTGTTAGATCCTTCCTCTGGAGGAGCTACCAAGAAGGAAGGAAGAGACAAAGTCATCTTTAAAAATAAAAGGCAAATGCCCATGACCGAAGACAAAAATGGAAAGAAATTTAAGAGGAGAGGGAAAACTACTAAAACAGGGGCTGGGGAAAGTGTGGGCTGGTTCTCAAAAAGCTGCTTCTTCCCTTTCCATGCCTGTAGAAGCAGGAGCACACATGGAATTTTCTTTCCCCAGGTTCTCCAGGCGTGTGTAGAAACGCAGCCTCAGAATTCCTTTGCAGCACTCACTGCCAGTACAAAACCATGGGCCAAAAAAGAGTTAATCCAAGCAATTTCCCCTTCCCACTCAATTATTTCTTCCACGCTTCACGGGAATGGCACCAACCCTCATGGGAGGACACTTTACACCTTTATTACTAAAGGTATAAATTGTATTACTACTTTACACCTTTATTACTTTATTACTATTTACTCTTTATTACTAAAGTTTCGGAAAAAAACTCAAAAATATCTGTTTATTCACAGGAGGGCCTCAAACCTGGACCTTGTCACTTGATGTTCTCCACAGGATCCTCCTGCCCTGAGCCACCCTGAGAGCCTGCAGCTGAGTGCCTCAGCCAGAGGAAACATTTGGGCTCAGAGGTGGGATGTCTCAGTGATCCTCATCAGCGTGAGGTGGCTCCAGCCTGGCAACACCGCCCAGGCCTCAGGTGGAACCCTCTGAAAACACCTCTCCAGGCTGCCACGTTTTTAAAATTGGCTTTCTGCAAAATTTTAGCGGTGTTGTGAAGTCAGCAAATGCAAACCTGCAAAATTGCCACTTGGAAAATGTTTAAGCTTTTTCCCTTAATGAAAAAAAAATAAAAATGGAGCGGACTCACTTATGATTAATTAACGAGATTTTTTCTTTTATCTAAAATCCTCAAATTGAAGACAAATAATCTGTTGAACCCCTCTCAGAGCAGCAAACCTTCTCCCAGAAAAGGGATTATATCCAATAAATAAGTTTATTTTCCTCTCAAAATTGTTTTCCCTGCAGAGCTGAGAGTTCCAGTGTGAAGTAGTTTAATCACTCATCCCCCTTTTCATTCCCAATCTCCCAGCCTGGAGGAATATTCCTGCTGGAGGTGGGCACAGCAGGGATGTTTAATGCTGCCAGCAATTTCGGCCCCTGATGGATACTTTTCACATCACAAACACATTCATTCCCACCTTCAAAGCACAGCTGTAAGGGAAATTTTTTGGCCTTGCTCAAGGTCTAGGGCACCTCTTGACCCATTTCAGTTAATAAGGAAAAGTTGAGGGGGTTTCTTGCTACATTTTGAACACAAGGGAACCCAGGGGTGTTCCCAGAGGGCTGGAGGAACAGCACAGGCAGAGTGAAGCCAGAGAAATAAAGTGTTTTAAAGAATAGGATGTGGTGGGGCCAGCACCTGAAAGCCTGAACTGGGGGCCCTCACACCCCTAGAGGTGGGAATTTGGCCAGCAAGACACAGACTGTGGCTGAAGTCACCCCAGAATACAAAAAGAAAAAGCTTATTAGATTTATTAAAAGCAAAGAAGCTCTAACTTCAGGATTCTGCTTCCCGAGAAACTTCAGCTCCTGACTCAAAGCTCTGTTTTTTCTCAAACCATCTCGAAGAAGAGCAAGAGCCCAAGCAAGGAAGGAAAAAGGAATTAATGGAAGGAGGACAGCATCTATTTAATTTTTGAGAAAACGCCCTCAAAGTTGGGGCTCTCCAGCAGAGTTTTGCAAAGAACAGAGTTTTTATTTGGGTTTATTGTGTTAATAATTGAGAGGACGCAGAATTATGAACCCAAATGAGCTTGCGTAACCATAGCCCAACCTATTTGATAATGCCCTCTCCCATTTCCATGACTTCATCATCACTCATTGCATTATGTCTAAACATAGACTATAAACTCTCCATAATTGGGTTTGCAAAACATTATGCATATTTAGGGAGCTATCTAAATAACCTTAAATTAAGTTACAAAGCCAAGGGAAGAGCCAAGTCGTGCCCTCACACACACACAGGGCTGCCAGGAGAACGTGGAAAACCTCAGGTGCCCGAAAAACACATTTGTTTTTGACACACGTTTGTTGCACACTCATCACCACACAGCCATCTGATAAATAATATCTGACAAATAATATCGTTTTATCACATAAATATGATAAAATCTATCAGCAGTAAAGGGTTATCTGAGTATCAAGCTGTGCTCAATACCCCAAACCATGCTGGAAACAGTTCTGCCCCTAAATTCCTCCCCCAAATCCTCTCCATGGAGTGGGAAGAGGCTGAGCAGGAGATAAATACACCCTGATTCCAACAAGTCATGTTCTTAGGGGTTTTTTCCAAGGGACAGCATTGAACACAACATCCCAAAAGCTGCCAGGCAGCAAAAACCCCATGAGCAAACCTTTGGTGTGGGGGGAATTTGGGAAGCGAGCACAGCACTGCACAGTGCAAATCCTCCACATTTCCACTAGGAAAAAAATACTGTTCAAGGATTATGTTAAAGTAGTTTTTATCATCAACAGAACAGATTCTGCACCTCAAAGTAGTCTCTGTATCCGGAGGACTGAAAACCTTAAATCTTTCCAGGCAGTGCTGGGGGTGGAAACACATAATTCACAGAAAAACCGTTTCCATGTGCAAAATTCAAAACTGTGAAAAACCAGAGGAATAAAACCTGTGCCTTGAGAAAGGACTTAACCTTAAAAGGACAGAAGCTTCAAGTTGTTTTGGGAAAGCAGTGAGGAGTATTTGCAACTATACAGCACGAGGAATTTGGCAGGAAAGCTTGTTTAAAGGATGGCTTGCTGCCTTGGAAAGATTTTTGTTTAAAAGAACAATTTAAGATATTAAAATATAGATGGGCAAGTGAAAAACCTCCTCCCCACTTAGGTGTTATCTGGCCAAAATGTTTGAGTTCACCAGATAGTCCTGGTGAGGAGCAAGAAGAATTTGATCAGCATTTATCCGCTGTGGTACCAAATCACACCAGGAAGGAACTCGGGGATATTTTCCTCAGAACTCGGATCAGCCACTCTGAGGAGAGGGATGCTGGATTGCACACAAGGTTTGATCCAGCTCAGTAACTCTGACAGCTAACCTGCACTTCCTTAAAAATAAAAAGCACAAACATACACGAAACATGTTCAGTTTGACACACGGAGAGCGAGGGAACCTGGAAAGAAGACGACACCAAACGCGAGCAGCTGGGATTTTGGGGAGGCAGAGCATTGGCAACAGGTGTTGGAAGGTTTTTCCGAAGCTGAGCACGCCCTGCTCTGGCGTTCCCTGAGAAACCCCAGCACAGCCTGTGACACAGCACAGGCGCTCCACGTCCTCTGTGCCCAGGACACACCAACACCATTTTCCCTCCTCCCAAGCACGCTGAGGAGAGCCCCACGTGCTGCACCAACATTTACACCTGGGAGGAGGCTGTGGCCATGTTCTCCCTGCTCCGCAGCCACTTCCCATCTCCACAGCACCATTCCTGCTGGTAAAGTCCTCATTTATCCAGCAAACCATCGCCTCCAAGTGCAGGAATTCTGCTTAGGGGAGATTTATTCCAGTGCAGGGTTAACAGCTTTCACCTCCTTTCTTTACCAAGGCAGGCACACAAATCCAGGCAGAATTTTCCAGGCAAAAGCAGTCCACACAGTTTTTAAACAACCCTATTTAGACAACCTCTTTCTCTTGAAAACGTTTTTCCCACGAAAGTTTTTGTCTCTAAGTGTTGAAAAAAAAGGAACAAAAAAGATCTTTCCCAAGCCTACCTTCCATGACGTAGACCAGGGAACCCACATCTCCCTCCTTGATGATGCAGCTGTCCTTGCCATACTCCACGGGGTACATACAATCCACAATCTCCTGGATCTGGGACAACTCCAGGTTCTTCATGAAGTCATTGTCAAGGATCGCTTCCTTTATTAGCTCCTTGGACCTGGGGCACAAATAAATTTGAAAAGAAAAATAAAAATCAGTGTTTTCCCTAAAAATGTGCAGAGAAGTCAAAAAAAACCCCAAAAAACCCAGAGATGTGAACTTGCAATTGTTTTTTGTAAATAAGCTTGAGATACGTCCAGCATTGAAATAAAAATAGATTTTGTGGAGTTGCAAAATCCTCTTTTAGCTACAAGTTTCACATCTACAATAACACAGCTACTTGGAATATCTTCCATACACAAAGCTGAAAGGAAGCACAAACAAGAAGGCAACGGATTTATTACTTGGTTTATTATATTTCCTATTAATTACACAAACTGGAGCACACCAAAGGGTGACACTGCACGGATTCTCTGAGGATTTATAACATAATCACTACAGGAGGCATTTGGCACAAAATCCCTAAAGCCACTTGTGCGGGTGGACAACTGAGAGCGTTAAATCCTGATCTAGACCAAAACTAAAGCTCCTAAAACACCTCCAGGCTGGACAGCAGCTCCTCAGCCCTTCATTCCTCACCCTGGGGGCTGAACTGTTCACAGTTCCCTGCAGAGCCTGAGCAGTCAGGAGGCTTTTAGCTGTTGGAAAGGTGAACATGAAACGAGGTTTTCAAAGAAAAACGCTTTAGTGGGTCACGTCTCCTTGAAAAAGAACCAAACTGGGACTTGGGGAGACCCAAACCAGCCCAGCCTTGGGAACACCACGGTCCTTGCACAGGATTAGAGGCAGCTCAGGGTTCCACCCACTGCAGAGCCAGCTCAGTGATCTTTAAGATTCTTTTTATTCCTGTGATAGTTTCGAGGTTATTTCAACCCAGCTCATTCCACTGGACACCAGAGGCCACCAGAAGTGACCCTGCTAAAGGGCAGGAGGGGACAGGACCAGGCTGCCCAAAAACCACTCCTGAGAGTTGGGATCTGCCTTCACACCAATCCCTGACTGCCACCCCAGCCCCTCCTGTGTGCAAATAAGGACCCCCGGGAAAAGCTGCTCCTGGGGGATGTCCTCCTCTCAGCAGAGCTGGGGATCTGTAAGGCTCACCAGGTGCTGCACTACCCCATTAAACACCTCAGCCCAGCTCCTGGGCCAAGCCAGCCAATGCTTTCCCTGCTGGGCCTTGATTCAGCTCGTGACTGCTCTGCTGGTCTCAGCCCCCCCAAATCCTCAGAACAGCGAGCTCCTTATTAGTGTTGCCCAATGCCCACCAAAGAAAGCCTAATTTGCCCACCAATGAAAGCCTAATTAAAGCCTTTGTGTTCATCATGGCATCCTGCATTCCGATCCCAGGCGTTTATTTCATTCCAAGGCTCCAAATGTTATTTCATTTCTCCTTGATAAAGTCAGGCTTTCAAATGGAATTGCTGCAAGAACACTCAAAAAGACCACGGGGAAATTCCTGGCCCAAGTCAAGCTTCCCTCTGGAAGTAGAGATCCCCAGCACAAAACAATGCTCTCCTTGTTGGAAATGAACACAGGAAAGGATCTGAGGAGGAGTTGAGGAGAAATTTGGTCCAAACAACAGCAAAGGAACAGAAAACTCAGCTGGACTCAGTGAGCTTAAAGGTCTTTATCAGCCTCTATGATTCTAGTTGGGGGAGAAGCAGCGAAACAAACCCAAAGTGAACAAATGTAGGGAATTCAAAAGCTTAATAATATTATCAACATGATATTATTAATAATAGTAATCATATAATATGATATCAGATGTGTAAGAGAACATCTGAACCGCCTGATTCGGTCTCTGTCCTCACACAGGAATATCAGAGCAGGCTCAGGGGCCCCCAAGTCATCCAAACCCTTTTAACCACCCCATAAAACACATCATCATGAAGGAAAACATGTTGGCTGGGACATCAATGAAACACAGCTTCGTCTCTGCCACATCTGAGCCCTCTAAAATGAAATATCCACAGGGAAAGGGCTGGATAATAACTCAGTCATGCTTGAATGTGAGCAAAATAGGCTTTATTAGTCGGGATAATTGGTTAAGATGAGACTTTGACTACAAAGCCTGTGAAAAAAGCACCTCCAGCTGCCCTTAAACAGAGCTGGCTGGGAGAGAAAAACCACCTTGCAAGCCAGCTCCTTATTTATGGGAGTATTTAACAAAATCCCAGACTGCTTTGGTTGGAAAAAACCTTAAAAATCCTTCCACCCTTCCTACCACAGACTAAACCACCCTGCACAGTTCAGGAGCTCCAAACCCTTTCAGCAGGAAATAGTCCACACATCTTTTAGGATCAAGTACGAGAAAAAAGCTGAGTTTGACATACTGGAAAATGAGTTGGTACTAAAAATACAACGTCAGAGCTACAAGCAGAGCTCCTCTATTGCTCCCTGTGAGAGAATATTTGTCACTCAATAATTCAGAAAAATTATTCATGCCCTGTGGCTTGCCAGTCCCACACACTCCTGAATGCCAGGTCTTCAGCAACTTCCACATTATTTTTTTATTACTATTATTACGATTATTATTATTATTAGCTTTTCTTTCCCCGTAATTCACAGGTGCCATTTCAAATAAATAGGATTTTTTTCTATTGTGTTTATTCTTATGTACAATCCCAGGTGGGAAAAGCCCTCCCAGACCATCAAGTCCAACCTGTGCCCAATCCCCACCCTGTCACCAGCCCAGAAGCACATGAACCTCAGAGCACATGAATTAACTCCTAGTCCCCAATTATTCCATAACAAATGCTGCTCCAAACCACGCCATTCCTTCATCATCACCATTATTTGCAAACAGCAGCTATCCCACACGTGTGAATACAGGAATCTACCCACTAATCCAGAATAAAAGGTATTTTAGATGGTTAAAAATCATGCTCCTGCAACGGTAAGTGCTTTAAACAAGATACAGCTGTTGCATTACCTCTTATTTTCCAACGATATTCCTGCTGTACTTTCTGGTTCAGGTTTCTAATAGGAACAGGGCGCAAACAAAATAACCTACAATATTTGTAAGGCAGCAGGACTGCTTTCAAATGAGCTTGTCTGAAGGAGGAGGATTTCCGTGAATATTTCCTTAGCACTGGAGTGAATGTCTGTGCCTTCAGAGGGTCACTCGGAGTAGAAAGCACTTATTGCCATCCTTCCTCTCCAGAGCAAGCCTGGCACCAAGCCATCCCCATCTTCCTGAAAGATTAATGACCAAATGTGCTGGAGACTTGATGAAGAGTTTAAAAAGAGGGCACAACCCTCTGTGATACATCCTGTCCCAAATCAGTTTAGGCCCATCACGGTAATTAATAAGGCAACAGGAGGAAGAAGCTAATTGCATTCGAACTCGGAGAAGTCATGCAAAAAGAACCTTAACCAGTCACCTACAAATACTCAATGCACAAAAACCTGCTTGTGCTGCCTCTCAGGGGCAAAGCACACCGAGGGCTGTCCATGCACACACCTCCCAGTGCTGTACTGGGGGTGCTCTGCCACCAGCATCCCCAACAAGGCAAAGGAATTTAGGGTTTTGTCCCAGCAGAAAGAGGCCCTGCACAAAAGCCGTGCGGAGCTGTGGAAAGGCTCACGGTGAAGGTTTGCAGTGGCCATAAAATGCTGGATTTTAAACCCTGCTATAAACATCCACAGGCACAAGAGCGGGAGAGAAATAAAAATACTGGTTTGTAGCAGATGGGAAATAAAACCCCTGAAACGTGTCCCCAACAGTGTGGGGAGCTTGAGGGAGGGGAGGGTTCTGTCCCTGGGCTCAGGTGAGACCCCACCTGCAGAGCTGCCCCAGCCCTGGGCCCAGCACAGGAGGGACCTGGAGCTGCTGGGGAGAGTCCAGGGGAGGCTCCAGGATGAGCAGAGGGATGGAGCAGCTCTGCTGGGAGGAAAGGCTGGGACAGCTGGGATTGTTCAGCCTGGACAGGAGAATGCTCCAGGGAGAGCTCAGAGCCCTGCCAGGGCCTAAAGGGGCTCCAGGAGAGCTGGAGAGGGGCTGGGGACAAGGGATGGAGGGACAGCACACAGGGAATGGCTTCCCACTGCCAGAGGGCAGGGCTGGATGGGATATTAGGAAGGAATTGTTCCCTGGCAGGGTGGGCAGGCCCTGGCACAGGGTGCCAGAGCAGCTGTGGCTGCCCCTGGATCCCTGGAAGTGTCCAAGGCAAGGTTGGACAATGGGGCTTGGAGCAGCCTGGGATAGTGGAAGGTGTCCCTGCAGGGGGTTGGAACAGGAGGAGCTTTAAGGTTCCTTAATTTAAAGTCCCTCCAAGGCCAATCCTGGGACGCTTTGCAGCCCAAGTGAATCTGCAGTGCTTTGCAATGCACACAGCAAAGCACTGAAGCCCACAGCAGTCCGTTGTCATCCCAACAGGAATTCCCATTTTCCAAGGAGCACAAGAAATGCTCACGCCAGGCTCTGCCCTCATAGCAACGAATGCCACGTTCCCTACACTGGGTTTGCACCTTCTGGCATGTGGAAGAAATATTAGAACACAAAGTTCCTCTTCATCCCAAAAGGGCTCATTTCAATGTGGAAAAGCCACTTGCTGGCTTTAAGGAAGGGAAGAATCCAGGAGCAGAGGGGAAAACTTCTGACAGAGCCCTCCAGGGATGCTCCCAGCCACCACAGCCCTCCCACCACACCCTGCACGGGTGTAGTTTGCAATGGAGACTGCAGGAACCTGAGGGTCAAGGGGAGCTACCCAGGAATCATTCCCCAGGGAATCTGCTGCTGGCAAGAGCTGATTAAACAGAGGCGGATCAGGAAAAACAGAAGAAATTAGGAGATCAAATTAAAGATTAGTGACACAATTCTGAATTTTAGGGTGTTCACCACCACAGCTTTGCAGCAAAACCGTTTGAAAGTGCCAGTAAGGAAAATGAAAAGCAATGTACTATTGGACAGGATGGCAGCTGCCTGCAAAAAAGAGGAAGAAAAAAGCGCGCTTTGGAGAGATAAAAGGAAGCAAGAACATTTGTTTAGCTGTTTCCATCTCGAAACTTTGAGCAAAACTTTTCAATATACCAGTACTAATGGGGGGAAGGAGTATTTTTTTTCTGGAGTTTCCCCCTCCAGGAATTAACAAATACCACTAATAACCTAAATCTCCATATTTAGGAGGGAAAGATCCACAGGAACTTGACCAAGCAGACAGAGAGAGCTCAAGTTTACAGCAGTAAAAATGCAGGGCCTCGAGAGATGAGAACGCCTTATTTACTCACACAATAAACCCTGCTCAAAGCTACTACAACCAATGGCCTCTTTTTGGGCTGGGTCTTCACTGCTGTAAAAATCCAAATTATTTGTAGAAACTCATGCCCAAAAGCCCTATCTTTTGGGGCCTTCCATATCCCTGCCCAAGGAATTAAGGTGATGTCAGAGATAAGAAGTATGGAAAAAAAGCCTGCAGCCTCTGCCCCCGAATCTGACGGGAGATACAAGAATGCAGCCAACCCTTACAACAACCGTCTGGTTAAAATCCACACCGTGAAATGTTTAAAAGTGTTTACTTCTACAAAATGTG
>VZDJ01000325.1:542169-622791 GCA_008694505.1 Cyanoderma ruficeps | reverse complement strand
AAAAAAAAAAAAACAAAAAAACCCTTCCTTAAAAAGGGAAAACACAGCCAAGGACTGTGCCTGCTCCAGCTTTCCAGAAACTGTCCAGCAGGATATGAATACATTGCAAGAAGTGTTAGACATTTATTTTTTTTTTTAAGCAGTCCCCAAACATACCTCCCTTTCCAAAGGGGGTGCAAATTCCAAGTGGCACAAAAAGCTTAGGCTGCAAGTTGCCAGCAGGGTTGGGGAAGCTTTTTGCTCAAAGCTCACCTTTGTAGAGCTTCTAATTCTGTTTTAAGCCCTCGTGTAGTTCAAAGAGGAGGCAAGACTAAAACACACACTCAGATCTGTTCTGGAATAGAATCCCAGAGCGGTTTGGGATGGAGGGACCTCAAAATCACATATTTCCACTCGCTTTGGGCTGTCCCAAACACCTTCCAATATCCCAGGGTGCTCCAAGCCCCATCCAGCCTGGCCTTAGACACTTCCAGGGATCCAGGGGCAGCCACAGCTGCTCTATGCCCAGGTCTCTCCACCCTCAAAGGGAAGAGCTTGTTTTGTCCCTGGAACCTGAATTTTCTGTCAGTCTGAACCCATTCCCCCTGTCCTGGCACTCCAGTTCCTGTTGCAGGGTCCCTCTCCAGCCTCTCTGTAGCCCCTTCAGACCCCAGAAGGAGCTGTGAGGTCTGCACACCACCTTCTCTTCTCCAGGCTGAACATTCCCAGCTCTGCCAGCCTGGCTCCAGAGGGAAGCTGCCCCAGTCCCCTCAGCAATTCCAGGAGTTGCTCCAACAGTTCCATGTCCTCCTTACGTTGAAGTATCTGCATAACTCATCTCCTGTGGCCTGGCCACACAGCCAGGCTCCACACTGGCAGCTGAGAAGCACAAAGCCTTCAGTGATACCAAAATGAGCATCATCAAGAGACAGCAGTCCAAACCCGTTACTGGCACTCCTTTCCCAGCAGGCTGGGTTGTGGGATCGTTGTCAGCTCCCAGGTTCCCATCTAAGAACCAGAGATAGCAAGCAGAACTTCCAGGATGATCATTTAATCCCTCAACCACCAGCCTGAACCAAACACCCTTCAGCAAAGCTGCTTTTGCAACCAAAGTGAAATTCTTGGTGCCAAGGCAAGGTGGAGGCTCCTCCCTGCAGGCCTTCGGTGCCAACGCTCCCGGAGCAGGAACAGACCCCCAGCACAGGGCACCTCCTGGAGCGGGAAATGCCGGATAATGCCGTCACATCCTAAAGCCTGCAAGGGAACAAATGGATCTTTTCCTAACTCACCCTGAGGAACAAGCAGGAGAGAAAAGCTCAGACCTTTGGGTAAGATCTGGGGCTTGTTTGGACTCCAGTGCTCTTAATAGCTGATAACTCTGCATTAGCTGTTTGTTTTGGCTCTGGATAAAGCCCACTTTGGATGTTCCTTCAAGGGAATTTTAAATATAACTCCAGAGAGCTATTCTTGTCTCAGTAACTGGGAATAAGAGTAGGATTCAAGTCTGGGACCGAGTAACATGAAGACCTTTAAATACACTCGTAGATTTTCTTTACAGTGCTTCCCTTTCCCACAACACACAACCCACAGCTCATCTTCAGGTTTGAGAGGAAATTTCTGAGCAGGATCTTCAGCATCTCCAGCAAGGCTGCTCCTGAATAGCTGGATGGAAGAATGTTCTTCGCAAGAGTCCACTAAACTTTTTAACCAAAAAATGCCAATTTAAAAAGAGGTGAAGCAACTCTGCCCTGACCTAAACCTGTAAACCAAGACAACAGCTTCAACATGTCCAGGTTTTCTTGAACTTCAATACGACTCAGAGTTGCAGAATCGAGTTGCTCTGCAGAGAATGTTGCTCAGACAGCACCACTTAGGATTTCTAAATATATCAGTACACTGCTGTTCATTATATCATATTTTGGCATTCGACATTTAAGAAGAAAAATCATTTTAGCAAAAAAATACTCAAATCCCCTTTCACCTACGCCGAAAATTGCTGTTGGTGCAAAAATACCGTAGGCAAGAGTTGGTTAACTTGCATTTTAACATGTCTCACCCCACAGATCTTAATTTACCATCCTTTTTTAGGCTCCTATTTCGCATCCTACAAAGCCCCAGGTTTAGATCCCAGAAATGTTGGCAAGCTCAGGCAGAAGAAGAAGCTGGCTCTTGCCAACACACTTTGCCTCCTCCTGCACTCTCTGACAGCTCCAAGGAACTCCCACATGAGCTGCATTTTGAGAAACCACTACCAAACCCTCGGAGCAGGATTAAGCAGCTCCTTGATTACCTGAAGGAAACAGCAGAAGCTTTGAGCAGCTAATGACAGGTGAGAACACAAAATCAGAGAAGCGTTTGGGTTGGAAAAGATCTCTAAGGCCCACGGAGTCCCAGCTGTGCCTGATGCCCGCCTTGTCCCCAGCCCAGAGCACTCAGTGCCACCTCCAGCCCTTCCCTGGACACCTCCAGCCACGGGCACTCCAAACCTCCCTGGGCAGCCCCTGCCAAGGCCTCAGCACCCTTTCCATGCACAAATTCTTCCAGAAAATGTAGCAAAGTCATGGTGAAGGGGGATGGGTGTCTCTCAGGGATGCCTGGCCAAAACCAAGCAGACTTTTTGAAAACCAAGCAGACTTTTTGAGGGGTGTTACCCCGTGCATTTCAGTTTCGGCGCTCACACCCAGCACAGCTGTGCTGGAGCCTTCTTGCACCTACAAAAATAGCAGAGAAAACACGTACCCATATGTCTCCACACCCAGAAACAACCCAAACTCCTCCAGAAGCAGCTCAATGAGCAAGACAGACCCAGACAACACATCCTGAAGGTCATCATGATCCCTCCTGGAAAGAACCATGGAGTTGAAAGACAGGAATTTCTCCATCCATCAAACCATTATCCATGTGGGCTTCCAGTCCTGGCAGCTCCACACAGTGACCCCTGACTGGAGGCAGGGAGGAGGAGTGGAGCTAAATGGCAACTCCAACAGTTCCCCCAGGTTTATTAGTGCCTTTGGAGGTCTGCGGGGCTCCCTGGGGATGAATGAAGGTGTGGACAGCGAGCTGCACCCATTCCCTGGAGAAGGGAGTTACTGATGGCCACCACGGAGATGGCTTCACCCTGGGACAACGGGCAGGAAATCTGCTAAGGGGATGATAACCTAATTTACATAGATGCAGAAATCCAATTAGAGATCCTCTGAGCAGAGACAGCTCCCTCCGCTCTCCTGGATTAGAGAACACGTCAGGAGCTCCTCCAAATGCACTGTGGGCCAGGAGAGATGGATGTGCTCTGCAAAAGCACTTCGCTCCTCCCTGACAAACACATCCACAGGGAATGCTGTCACAGCCAGGGAAATAGAGAGCTGCTCCAGTGAAAGTTCAGGAGCGGGATTCACAGGAATTGTGATGGATGGGGAGGGGAGAGAAGCAACAGAGCTTTCAATCCCTCACTGTGATTCACCCAACACTTGTGATGGATGGGACTGTCACCAGGGAAGCTCCATCAGCTCTCTCCAGCCTGGGGAAGTCCCTGGCTGAAATGCCACAGGCGTGTGACAGTGGAATGCAGACAGTGCTTGGGAGCCTCAGTCTTCCAATAAATATTCTCAGGGATTTTAGGGAGAACTAGTTCTTCCTACTTCACGAGTCAGCAGGAGGCCTGACCTTTACAGGCAGGCTTTGGGACATAAATATTTGCAAGACGTGTGGCATTATCCAAATAACTCCCCACGGCCAAGCACCCAGGAGCAGCCGGTGGGGATGTGTAGGAACATCTGTGGACAGCAGGGAGAGGGAACTCTGCAGACCTGAGACACTGGTGAGAGAACACGTGGGTCTATTGCAAGGGTCGTGGGTAAAAAGGGGCCTTGCCTCCAGCCACCAGCCTCGGCTGAAGGGAAATCCCAAAGAGAGAGGGGGAGAAAGAGAGAGAGGGAGGGAGAGTAGGACATAAGAGAGGTGGCAGGGGTAAGCAAGGTAAGGTAAGAGCTAAGAGAGTAAGAGGTAAGAGAGAGAGAACCTTGTTACAATACATTACATCTCCTTTTGTGTTGAATATTCTAATTTACGGTGACCAACCGGCACGAGATACAAAACCTACAGACTTTGCATGCAGCCTGTGAGAACTGCTATATCACCATACCACTCTGTATTCTAAACTCTAAAGGCTGTCTTCTTATCTATCTTTTCCCTGATATTTTGACAGGGTGGGTGGGGCTACACCCTTGGGTCCCTTAGTGTCCCATTGTTTGTTACAATCACCGTCTTCTTGCCTGCCATGATCACATCTCAAAGCCGGCTTTCATTTCCATTTCACTCACAGGTTTTATATTCTCAGTATCTCTTGCCAGGCAATCATATTTGTAAGCTTTTCCTGTCCCATCTTTCCCAACAGGGATGGAAGGGCAAGATGTGCCTCCTGCCAGAAGGGTCACTCCGGGATACAGCTGTGGGAGCACATCCTGCAGGCTCTGTCTAGCCTGCCAATAAACCAAATTAGAGCTGGACAAGCACCTTGTGGCAGGCAAGATGAACTCTGAGCAGCCACACAACTTGAGAGCGTTTAACTGGAGAAAGAGCAGCAGCAGGAAGCTCAGGAGGTGTCTGTGGAAAAGCAGGAGGATGGAGCTGGGAGCAGAGCAGTGCTGCTGCTGCTTTCCTTCTGCTCAAAGGCAGGTGGGGGAGAGCTTGGCACATTCCAAATATTATTTTCTCCTCCCTATTTCTACTGCACGAGCATTGACCATGACAGTCCTGATGAGTTTTGAAGAATATGCCAACAACAACTGCTCTGCACAACTCCCTGACAGGAATGCAGGGAACAGGGACAGGACAAGGGGAAAGGGCCTCAAGCTGTGCCAGGGAAGGCTCAGCTTGGACAGCAGCAGGAATTTGTGCATGGAAAGGGTGCTGAGGCCTTGGCAGGGGCTGCCCAGGGAGGTTTGGAGTGCCCATGGCTGGAGGTGTCCAAGGAAGGGCTGGAGGTGGCACTGAGTGCTCTGGGCTGGGGACAAGGTGGGCATTGGGCACAGCTGGGACTGGATGACCCTGGAGGGCGTTTCCAACCTTAATGACTCCATGGTACTAAAACAAAACAGGGCTTTTGCTCAGAAATGCTCTTGCTCATCTTGTTTTAGGAATTCTGCTAAGAATCCCATGGTTGTGAAGCTGCTTTTAGCTATAACCAAAGAAAGAACCCACACCCTGAAGCAGGAGGGCACAGCCCTCAGCACTGTTCTCATGGAGGGCAGATCCCGCAGCCACAGAAGGGATATGCCCAGAACAGCAGGAATGAGAGCAGCACAAGGCAAACACCTCCGAGAAACCCTCTCACAAAAAAAAAACAACCCCACAACACAAAAAACACAACCCCAGGCATGGAAAGCCCCGGTCTCAGGGCTTTCAAGTCTTCATAAAAATCTTGGATTGGAAAGAACAATCTGCAGGGGGCGACTGGTGGTGGGTTGGGGATTCAGAGAAATTTCCCTAATTCCCATAAACCATATGACAAAAACTCCAGGGATACCTGCAATCATCCAGCCACACATAAACACGAGACAGAGAGAAGTTAAATTGTTTTCAAGAATAATAGTGACAAATGTGCTAGGGGAAAGCAGGCACCAAATTGTGATGGGAGGCAAGGGAAAGATGAAGAGCTTTGAATTTGAGGGACTTGAGGAAACCGCTCTTTTCTTTGATCAAAGTAACTCTCCTCCTGAGGCACGGAATGTTTCCAGGCCTTTCAGCCTGGAAGGATACTGAAGGGGAAACATCCTATGTCTGGCAAATGGGAGGATATTTTTGAACAAGTAGTAACCTCACATTTCATGGCATCACTTGTGCTCAGGGAATCCTAACGGGAATGGACATACAGAGGTAAAAGAAGGATGCAGCAATACAAAATGTGCTGCCCAAGGAAAGCCAAGGAATGGCATGGAGAGTGGGGAAATCACAGAGCCAGTAAGGCTGGAAAAGGCCCCCAGAATCATCCAGTCCCAGCTGTGCCCAATGCCCACCTTGTGCCCAGTCCAGAGCACTCAGTGCCACCTCCAGCCCTTCCTTGGACACCTCCAGCCATGGGCACTCCAAACCTCCCTGGGCAGCCCCTGCCAAGGCCTCAGCACCCTTTCCATGCACAAATTCCTGCTGCTGTCCAAGCTGAGCCTTCCCTGGCACAGCTTGAGGCCCTTTCCCCTTGTCCTGTCCCTGTTCCCTGGCAGCACAGCCCGACCCCCCCTGGCTGTCCCCTCCTGTCAGGGACTTGTGCAGAGCCACAAGGTCCCCCCTGAGCCTCCTTTTCTCCAGGCTGAGCCCCTTTCCCAGCTCCCTCAGCCTCTCCTGGGGCTCCAGCCCCTTGCCCAGCTCCCTCAGCCTCTCCTCACAGGGTTCACGCTCCAGACCCTGAGCAAGTTTTGGAGATCACTCGCTGTGGTCTTTAGGAGAAACTGTGACCTCCTGGTGTTACAGCCTGGCAAGCCAGAATCCCAGTGTGGGATCCACTGAAGTATTCCCAAGGGAAGGCTCCCCTCTTTACAAATAGGGTCATTTCAAAGGGAAACAGGGGCAGCATTTGTTTCTGGAGGACAGACAGCAACAGGCATTAAGGCACATGGCTCTTCTGCCTCCCTCAGCAAGCCAGGAAAGCCTGAAATTTACAGTTCAAATGTGCTGCCATGCTGCTGCCCAGGTCCTCAGCAGAAAACATTTGGTTCACAGGAAATCTCCAAACAGGGCACCAGAGAGAAGTACCACGTCTCAGGGCTAAGAATTGTGACAGAAGAAATAAGCCAGAGGAGGGCAGAGAATTAAATTACCTTTATCTGCATCACACGAGCAGAAAATGAAGTTTGCTCCCATAATGTACTGCTGAGATTGCTTTCCTTTCCTTGCATTACTATCCTGCACTTAACTCTCCCCTTTTCCACCACCCTCATGTCTCATCACCTTCCCATACCATCTCCCAACTCCAAATTGCTGCTCCCATTGCAGCAACTCTGGCTTGTGTTCCTTTTCCATCTGAGTGCCTCATTTGACATTCCTAGTGCAGAGCACCATGGATTTCTCTTTCCTTTCCTTCCACCATCCTCCCAAACACTTTCTCCCCTCCTGCTCCCCCTGCAAGTCCTCACCCCTTACAATTTCACTGCTCCCATGGGGCAGCTGAACAAGTATCAGCCAAAACAAATCAGAAAGCTGAGCCACAGGCCAGGAGAAATACTCAGGTTGGAAAGGGGCTGCAAGGAGCTAGAAGGACCCCAAGAGTTTAATGTGGCAGAAGAGGAAAGGAAGAAGGAAATGGCAGATGTGCCTTGCATCGGATTTGGTGGAATAGATGGGATATTGGGAAGGAATTGTTCCCTGGCAGGGTGGGCAGGCCCTGGCACAGGGTGCCCAGAGCAGCTGTGGCTGCCCCTGGATCCCTGGCAGTGTCCAAGGCCAGGATGGACATTGGGTCTTGGAGCAGCCTGGGCCAGTGGAAGGTGTCCCTGCCCATGGCAGGGGTGGCACTGGATGGGCTCTTCCCACCCGAACCCATCTGTGATTCCATAACAAAGAAATAAAACCCCACAAAAAAAGCAGAACAGGCCATCAGTGCATCACAAGGAGACAGAAACGATGTTTCTTCCAATACAGCACACGTGGGTTTCTAGGGAAAGAGTTCCTTTCCTCTGTCACAAATATTTCACAGGACTAGGAAAGAAACCTTGTTCACTTTCTGAAAAGCACTGCTACAACTCTCCCATGTTCTGACTCTGTTCCAAGCTCTGCAGGCTGCGTTGAGGAAATATTTACATGAAGGAATACACAGAAAGAGCTAAAAAGAGATGGAGAAAACGTGCCTGCCAAGGAGTAGAGTTATTTCCGTGCAGGAAACAGGAACTACTGGAGGGAACTGAAATAATTCAAATCCAGCCTAATCCCAACAGGGCCAAAAAGTGTCATTTGAAATTTAAGTGCATTTTAAAGATAACAGTTCTTTTTTAAAGTCAAAAGCAAGCACAAGCTGTTTGCATAAATGCTAATATCCCATATATTCAGAAGTGCAGGTGATTGGAAAGATCAGCCCTGTTAAAAACTGAACAATGAAACTAACTGGCACTGGAATTCTTGGAAAACACGCCTTCCTTTAGTGAGTTTAAGGAAAAAAACCCAACATTCCAGCCTTTCAAGTCACTGAGAAAACAGCACAACTCTGAGCATTCGTTTTTAAAATCTAAATTCAGCCTCTTCTCCCAAACAGCAACAGCAGCCAGACCTAAACAGAAAACTCAAACCCAAAGAAGAGCAGCCAAACCCTGTGTGGGGTGTTGTCCATCCTGGGGCCTGCACTCCCACATCCCCTTTCGCAGGAGGTTTGAAAGATCCTTTATTTCCAATGCAACTCCGTTTATTTACCCTTATTTTGCCCACTAAGATCCACCTTATCTGAAATGAAACACTTCTGCTCACCTAACAAAGCATTTCAGGCAGCTGTGATGCCCAGGCAGATTTTGGAAAAGTATTTTAACAGCGTCCCTATGAGACAGTTTGCCTCCAGGAATGAGAAGTCCTGGGATTCTCCATTTTGGAACACTAACAAGAGGAAACCACCTCTTGCAGCTAAGGGAACTGGGACATTCTGCTTGCTTCAACCCACCTGGTAATGCCAGGACAAGGGGGAATGGCTTCCCACTGCCAGAGGGCAGCGATGGATGGGATATTGGGCAGGAATTGTTCCCTGGCAGGGTGGGCAGGCCCTGGCACAGGGTGCCCAGAGCAGCTGTGGCTGCCCCTGGATCCCTGGCAGTGACCAAGGCCAGGCTGGACAGGACAGTGGAAGGCATCCCTGCCCATGGCAGGGGTGACACTGGATGGGCTTTAAGGTCCCTTCCAACCCTAGCAATGCCATGATTCCATGATTTTCCCCATCTATTCCAAGAAAAAAATTACCAGGTCTTTAATAATCTGTAGCCCCAGTGTCCTATGGGTGCAGTGGTTGTAGATGGGTGCTAGAAGTGACATTAAGATTTAAATCTCCATGGTTTTTCCCTCTCCAGTGTGTGATTCCAGCAGTTGGCAGCTTTCACTTCCCGTCACAGAATCACTGAGGCTGGAAAAGCCCTCTGAGTTGCAACCATCAGCCCTGCACCACCACATCCACCAAATGTGCCCAAGTGCCACATCCAGGCCTTCCTTGGACACCTCCAGGCCTGGGACTCCACCACCCCCCTAAGCAGCCCCTTCCAATGCCCGACCAATGTTCCCATGGAGAAATTTTTTCCTATATCCAATCTAAACCTCCCCTGGCACAGTTTGAGGCCAACTTCACAAAGATGTTCAACCATCCCAGCATTTCCTTCCTCCCAAACTGTAACTCTTGCAGGAGACCTCAGGAATACAACACTTTCCACCTGCCCGTTTCATGGATCTGCACTTATTTTCTTTGGTGCCATCCCAAAAAGCTGGTGTATGTGGTGGTATCCTCTCCAAATCCTACTTGGACAATTTGCCTTCCTGCATAAGGAATAAAATCTAACAATTCCTCTCTGTGCTGGTTAATAAATCTGCATGCTGCTTTCAGGGTTTTGGGGGTTTTTTTTGTTTTGTTTTCCAATAGAGAGACAAGGCTGTTCTATTTATAAAGGTCAAGTAAATTGTGTGCAGTCTGTGGAGCCTTAACATCTCTGTGTTATTAAAACAGAATATTTCATTTAAACAGCCCCTTTGAGAAAGAAAAAGAAATTTCTCCCAATAACATCTCTTCCCCTCTCCATTCTGAGTTAAGGTCTGTGCACACGGAGGAGAATGCAAGTGTTTGTTTGCTTTTCACTTGAATTATCACAACTATTATTTTTAAAACACTCTATAACACTTTTACAGGTTGTTTGGATAAGCCACAGCCATAAATCCTGCTCGGCTGTCACGCCAGGAAAAAGCCTGGCATTATCTTTGTGGGCAGGGAGAAAAGCTGCCAGGAACAGCAAAGGGGGATGGGGCTGAGGAGGGGGTTAAACAAGGTTTAAGAGGCTTAACCTGGACAAAAACACTGCCTTCAGACACATCTCTGCCATCTTCCTGTACTGGAATGATATCCTGAGGGACTGGCACTCCCACATGAATTTCACGTGAGGTCAGACAAGGATTCAAGAGCTGCCAGTGCTCAAACCTTCCCCAGTTCTGTGAGAAGCAGCAGACTGGTTTAATCCTTATCCGCTTAACAACAACAGCAAACAAACGTGTTTTGTGGTCAGAGTGGTGATTACGGCACAGCAAATGGGGCAGGACAGTTCAAATCCCAGGTAAGAGCACCTGTGGAGCTGCTGGCACTGCACGAAGCCCATGCAGGCCACCAGGAACGCAGCACACCAAGGGGCAAACACAGAAATCCCATCTAAGCCCATCCCAAGGGCAGCATTCCCAGCTGAACGCTGTGCCTTGCGCTGAAAGCACAGTACAGGAGACATTCCCCACCTGGACCTGCGTAGGAACCCCAATTCTTGATGCATTTTGTGTTTGATGATCTCCACCGTGGGCTGGTGGGTGGCTGAGAGCTGAGGGCTGTCCTGTGCCACACAGCCAACATCAAAGGACACAGGTACAACCAAACACAGGGCTGAGCAAGGGATCTCCCGAGGTTGGTGATCATATTCTCCCTCCTAGAGCAGCTCAGAGAAGTCTGAAAAGGCAGGACAAAGAAGTGCCAGGCAGAATTACTCCCTGCAGGTGCTCTAATTCCATTTTTCTGGACAGATATGCCCAGCATTGCCAGCTGGAAGCTCAGCAGCAGAAACCCCAAGTGACCAGCTCTGCTCCCCAATAATCAAACCAGGCTCCACAAAGCCTTTAGATGAACAAAAGAAAAACAAAACAAAAAACCCATTTCAAGTTTCTAACCCGAGCTTTAACTATTCCAAACTCTTCACATCATTAGCACGCCTCTAACAGACATAAACTGAATTTTAAAGATTGCTGTGTGATTTACTCTTGGGTTAATAGGAAAAGAAAGCTTTAAACAAACCTGTCATTAACCTGTATCTGCATCAACGTTTGTTCTTTGGGTGGAAATTTGAGGAAAGCTTTTCTGCCTGTGAAAATCAATGTCCCTTAAATAAGAACGCTGGAATTTTAAGCGTCCTGTCTTTGTTAAAGACTCTGCCCTGCTATTTAACCAGGAATGAAAAGTAATTTCTAATCACCAAGTGCCCGTGCTTATGAAGCAATTATAGTTAAGGCGTTCTCTGGGATAGAAAAACTCATCAGCACTGAAAGCCAGACAGATCAAAGCCTGCAGGGATGGGCAAAGCAAACCTTGTGCTGAGCACATTTCTCTCCTCCTCGGGTACAACACCGGGTGCCCCAAACTCCCCAACATGTTGTAAATTAGGAGGCAAAAACATATAAACAGCACAAGTACCTCTGAAGAGGAGAAAATAAAGGAATAAATGAACTTCCT
This sequence comes from Cyanoderma ruficeps, assembly GCA_008694505.1. NCBI lineage: Eukaryota > Metazoa > Chordata > Aves > Passeriformes > Timaliidae > Cyanoderma > Cyanoderma ruficeps. The sequence continues at coordinate 611,381 of VZDJ01000325.1, read as the reverse complement.
ACAGCTCTCTGGCCACCCCTGAGGCTGCAAGCAGCACTTCAAGCAGGCTGATGAAATCCTCGTTGTCAAAGGCAGCAGAGGAGTGTTGTGATCTGCACCCTCCCTCTCCTAATCTGTTCTGGCAAGGCGATTACAAGAGCTGCTTCCTTTAAAAGAAGTCAAATTTATGCACACATGAAGAAAGGGCTAACTGTACAATCAGTCCCAACAGCAGTGCCAGGAAAAGAGCCTGCTGCAAGGGGAAAATGGGATGCAAAATGCAGCATGGAAAGGAAGATGCTGATTTTTCAGCTCCTGCTTTACATGGATCAAAAAGACCCCAGTGGTCACAGAATTCAATAATGGTTTGGGTTGGAAGGAACCTTAAAGCCCATCCCATTCCACCCCTGCCATGGGCAGGGACACCTCCCACTGTCCCAGGCTGCTCCAAGCCCCAATGTCCAGCCTGGCCTTGGACACTGCCAGGGATCCAGGGGCAGCCACAGCTGCTCTGGGCACCCTGTGCCAGGGCCTGCCCACCTTCACAGGGTACAATTCCTGCCCAATCTCCCATCCAGCCCTGCCCCCTGGCAATGGGAAGCCATTCCCCTTGTCCCTCCATCCCTTGGAAAGTCTCTCTCCATGTTTCTTGTACCTCCTTCAGGCCCTGGAAGGCCACAGTGGGTCACCCCAAACCTTCTCCTGTCCAGGCTGAACAATCCCGGCTGTCCCAGCCTTTCCTCCCAGCAGAGCTGCTCCATCCCTCTGCTCATCCTGGAGCCTCCCCTGGACTCTCCCCAGCAGCTCCAGGTCCCTCCTGTGCTGGGCCCAGGGCTGGGGCAGCTCTGCAGGTGGGGTCTCACCTGAGCCCAGGGGCAGAGGGGCAGAATCCCCCCTCCCCTGCTGCCCACGCTGGGGCTCAGCCCAGGGCACGAGGGTGTTCTGGGGCCCAGCTCTCACCCCCAGCACCCCCTGGTCCTTCTCCCAGGGCTGCTCCAGCTGCTCATCCCCTGGACTGATCCCAGGGGTTGCCCTCACCCAGGGGCAGCACCAGCACCTGGCCTGGTGGAACTCCCTGCGATTCCCAAGGGTGCCCATGGAGAAGAGTTTGGGGGGTTCAGGGTTTTGTACCCCAGGCAGCCTGTGCAGACAGGGCTAAGGAAGGACTGAGGAAGGAACCAGGCTGGAGATGGGGACTGTGTGCCCAGCACTCACCTGTTCCATGTTCATGTCCCTCCCCTACTGCTCCCCATCACTCTTCTTGCAGGGAACAGAAGCCACCACCAGCCAAGGCATTTGCAGACAGCCTGAGAAGCAGTTTTGAGGGTGTGAGGGGGAGGGTCAAAAGCAGAAATGTGTTTATTTGGCACCTAAATATAGCCCAGTTAACTCAGCAAACATTTTCTCTCTACTACATTGCTATTTTGTCTGTGTGCACAGGCTGCAAGGAACCAGCTGCAGCATCACCAGTTGATTACATGCTCTGATGAGGAATTTGCTTTTGTTCCTCAGCAGAAATTTCTGCCACTACGTGCCCGTGACCGCTCTCCTGAGCCTTGGGTACGAAAATTCAGTTTTCTGCTAAAGCCCCAGCAGAAAGAATGAGCTTTTCACCTCAGCCTCACACAAAGGAGCTCAGCTCAGCCATGCCTGGCCGGGAATCAAGCCTCTGATAATCAAACAGGACACATCAGGTGGCTGCTCTTCCAGGCTGGCCACAGGCTGATTAGTTATTTCACTCCACACCAGGTTTATTAAGTTCTCTCATTCCACACCAGGTTAATTAATTCTTGCATTCCACACAGCCCAGCTGCTGCTACAAGGGAGGTTTCTCAGCCAGCTGCACTCAGAATGGAGGCTGCTGTTCAGAAAAGCCTTCATGGGCAGTAACCAAAAATAAGATTGGGCATTTTGAGATTCTTGTTTAAAAAACACTATAACCCTTCAGAGCATTTTCAGGGGACTTTTTGCCTTTTTATCACTTTTTTTTTTTTTTTNTGGCACGCCATCCCTTGTCCCCAGTCCCTCTCCAGCTGTCTTGGCACCCCTTCAGGCACTGGAAGGGGCTCTGAGGTCTACCCAGAGCCTTCTTTTCCAGACTGAATCCCCAACTCTCCCTGCCTTTCCTTCCAGGAGAAGTTTCAAATGATCCACAGTTGATTTTTTCTTCCCAGACTCACTTAAATCCAACCTTGCCTGAAGTTTTACCACGCGGGCAGATGCAGCGTCTCATTTACTCTTCAGATGAGTCAACAGACAATTGATTTAACTTTTAAAAGCCCTCCCTGCACAACAGATACTCCTTAAAAAGCACAGGCCGCGGGCAGGAGAGATCTTGACTCTAAAAAAGACCGAAACACCAAAATACACATCTACAGTTCTTCTGCAGTGCTTTCACACTAATTTGTTGAGGTAGCTGCCTTTTATCTTCGGTGTTTGTATTGCAGCAGAGTGCACTTGAGTCGACAAAGCAATCCCAGAGAAAATGGTGTCAGGGCACCGAGTGGCTGTGGCTGAGCAATCTCAGGCTCCCCAGCCCAAACAGATTAAAAAAACCCCCAGCTTTTACGTCCTCTGAAAACACTGAGCACAAGACTGATTTAAAACGAGCAGATATCAGTGGAACAGGAAAAAAAAAAGCTGTTGAGCAGTGAGAGATGGGTCTGAATCATCAGCAAGGGATGCTTAGGGTCTGCCTCCTGCAGTCCTGCCCTGCCTGTCCCTCAGTGTCAAAGGGATTTGATGTCACCTGGTGGCTGCAGACACTTGGAATTTAGGGTGGGATGGCCCCCCTCATCATTTTACACGCGGAGAGAGCCAAGGCAGCTCTAAAGGAGCCACAGAGCAAACAACCTGACAGCCAGGCAGCTTTTTTGTGCATCCTATTCTTCAGCGAAACTGATAAAAATTCCATTAAGAAGCTTGGAATAAGCATGGAATATTATCTCCCCATGCTATATAATTTCTTCAGTATGAGCAAAGTCACAAAATATTTCAGCTGCTGACCAAGGAAATCAGGATAGGTAACAGAGCTGAAGGCTCCCCAGGATGCACCTAAGCCTCAGAAGGCTCTTCCAGCATATTTTAAAACTCCAAATCCCTGTGAAGATCCCATTCTGGTTACATTCCACAAGCATCTATATTTTCCACAGTTAACCTGAGCCTCTGCTTTGCCCCAGTGCCCAAGGCAGCTGTCCCAAGTCACCCTTCCCAATCCTGCACCCTGCCAGCACAGCTCTGCTAAGCTTTATCTTTTGGTTGCTATATATTCATGGATTTTCCATCACCAACAACTCTGCCTCAATGCTCTGAATGTTGCTCAGCTGTATTCATCAAGCAGGAGCCTCCTTCAGAACCCCACAGCCATAATGTTTGTGCCCAGCCAGCTTAAACAAATGATGTGACTCCAGCTTATAACACTTGCCCATCACCGAGCACAGCAAGAACCTTTTTGTGGTGGAAAACATTCAAAAACATGCGGGTTTAGAGTAAACCTGCCATTGAAAAAGTCCTTTATAGCTCACAGCTGGAATTTCAGTCAGAACAAGGAAAGAGTGGAGAGCCACTGTGCTCCAGAGGTGACATGTGAGTGACACGGACTCATGTCCCTGCCTCTGCCCTGTTTCCAGCAGGTCTCCCATGTCTTTGGCCTCATCAAACTGCCTCAATCCCTATGGGAGCTTCTCCATTCGTACCTGCAAATAGTGGGATAACGTTTAACCCAGATTTGTACATCCCGAGTGGTGCTATTAGCACCACACTAGTGGATTCCCATTTGAGTTATTTTTGGCTTTCAAATTAAGAAACCATTTCAAAACATCTGTTTTGTGTGTGCAAGAGTAATGGCACAAACCCAAAGAGCTGAGATTTGATTGATGATCTCCCTTTTGGAGCCGCTTTGCCTACCTAGATCACACTAACACTCATCCTTGCACAAAGTCCAAAGGGGAAAAACCTGGGGATTTATGAGGGAAGGGATAATTTGTTCCTAGTCATGGACAAGACATGAAGCACCTGGCAGGCTGGCTGATGAGAAAATAACAGTGCTTGCAAAACAGAAGGAGGTGAAACAGGCAGAGGTCGGGTCTGTCACCTCACAGAGCCCAGGTCTGTCACCTCACAGAGCCCAAAGTCACTTTTCCCAGTGCCAGATCCCAACAAACAGCAGTGGCACATGGGACACACCCCTGTGCTGGCAGCCACTGTGCTCAGGTATCCCAGCTTGCTGTGCCTGCTGGAAATCCTCCTGCAGGCACAGTAACAAACACAGCATGTGAATGGAGGGAGGTGAGATGGATAGTTAACATTCCCTTAGGAGTCCAGACTGCACTACAGCATCCACCCAGGATTGATCCAGAAAACGGCCACAGGAGCCTTCCTGCCAAGGCAAGCTGTGATTCTGAGATTCAGAGTCACCTAGAAAGCAGCAGAATGTCACCAGGATGTGTGCAAGCACAGCTGTCCCAGCTGTGCCCCTCCTCCAAGCAGGAGCAGGGACATTTCAATCACAGTCCAACTTCCAGCAGCTCTGGCTTCCTCCCAGCTGTGCCCTCAAACAAGGGGAGGCCAGGGGAAACCAGAGGATGTGCCTGCCCTGTGCTCTCCCAGCATGCTGTGTCCTGGTATCCCAGCTGTGCCCAGTGCTTGGGCACAGTGCTAATGGAGCCTTCTCCTCTCCACGCTTCGTTTCCCTTCTGTGCCTCGCAGAGCCGGGCTTACACCGGGAGAACAGAAAGCAATCACGGATCTGATGAGCAGGAGATGTTCTCTCCTTTGTGCAAAAGCTGTCTGAACAGGACTTAAATGTGCAAGGAGGCATAAAGGAGAAACAATAGGTACTACACACGTTCCCCAGTGAGTCTGTAGATATGTGCCTAGTTTGGATGCACAGCCCTGTTCCGGGACACAGACACGAGCTGTGTATGGAGGGACACACACATTCCCACATTTCTAACAGATTTATCCCACTCTTGGTCTGGATATTCCCCACCAGTGAGACCTGGGCTGTTGTTTGGACCACGGGCAGGACTGTAACAAGGACAAGCAATGCCAAACACTAACACAGAGCCTCTGGAGCTGAGGCAGAGCACAAAGGTTCCCAGGATGTCACTGAGCCAGCACAGGGCATGCAGAGGGACATTGTGACAGTACAGCTCAAAGTCACTGCCACTGAAGGGGCTGATACTGCAAGAAAGCCTTCCCCCTGCTCCCAGCAAGGAATTCCTGCTGCAGTGATTCCCGAAATCTCTAAATACAACAACTTCAGGGTGTATCCATTACTGTCTCCACCTCCGTCCCTTTAGACCACACTGTGAAGTTGAACACTGCAGTGAACTCCTCCCCTTACTCCTGCCCCGACCTATCCAGACACCCTTAGGGGTGTACCTGCTCCAGCTGGAACCTTATCCATCAGCCACTCTCTCCAGGGGTTTACCTGCTGTGTATTTATCCACAGCCACACTTACTCTGAGGTGCTCCTGTTCCAACATGGCCTTCTCTAGGAGCCACAGGCCCTGCAGGAATGAACCTGTTCCAGCATGGAATTACCTACAACCACAGGCCCTGCAAGAATGAACCTGCTCCAGGAATGAACCTGCTCCAGGAGGGAACCTGCTCCAGCATGGAATTACCCACAGCCACAGTCCCTCCAGGAATGAACCTGCTCCAGGAGGGAACCTGCTCCAGCATGGAATTACCCACAGCCACAGTCCCTTCAGGAATGAACCTGCTCCAGCATGGAATTGCCCACAGCCACAGTCCCTCCAGGAATGAACCTGCTCCAGGAGTGAACCTGCTCCAGCATGGAATTACCCACAGCCACAGTCCCTCCAGGAATGAACCTGCTGTGCCATGAGCTTATTCATGGCCTCATGCACAGCTGCTGATGCCTCAAGGTGTTTCTGCTCCAGGACTTATCCTCGGGCCCCAATCCCTCTGGAGTTACAGACACTTTGAGCAGTTCCTGCTGGAGGTGGAACCCCAGCACCACCACCCACTCACAGCCCTCATCCCAGCTGCTGGGGGGAGACAATCACAGGGGCAAAAGGGAAAAAACTCACAGGTTGATATAAAGACAGTTCAACAGGTAAAGCAAAAGCCACAAGGAATCCATTCCGTGTTTTCCATGGGCAGGTGGGTGTTCAGCCATTCCCAGCAATGCAGGGTTCCATCCAATGCAATCTTCCTTGGGCAGCTGGGATCAGCTGTCTTGGCTCTTCCCCTCCCAGTTTTTCTGTGGCCCCTGCCCACTGGCTGAAGGGGCAGGTGAGGAGCAGAAAAGGCCTCAGCACACCAGAAAAACTGGACTGGCAGGAAAATCCAGCCTCCTGTGGTATCTTGTGCTTCAGCCACTGGAGGTTCTCTGCCTCCAGATGCACACAGAAAACAAGGCTGATTTTTATCAGAGATTTAAAGTTTGGACCCTGCTGGATGGGACAGCTGTGTAGAAGAAGAGCTTTTGGATTGTCAGGGAAGAGACTAAGCAGCATCCATGGGAAAAGAGAAAAATCTTGGGCAGAAGGAGGAGCAGGAACAAGACACCCAGGGAAGTAACCAAGGGCTCAGAAGAAAAGGGAGAAGAGGGTGGTGCTCCACACCACAACACACAGGAGCTGCTGAAGGATGTTCATCTCCTCTAGCTGACCACATCCACCCTTAAGCTTCACACAACCCCCTACCTTTACTAACTTAGGCAATACTGCAATTTCAAGGCCAAGAGCTAGAGGCTAACTCTGTATTACCAGGGTGCCTGATATTCCATTTCACCTAAAGGAATTTCTCAGGAGTTTAAGAGCCTGATTTTGAGAGAGTCTCTGTAGCTGAAGCCAGGATATCATTTCCAACAACCCTTAAGGTAGAGCTGAGTGCCACTATTTGCATCACATTTGCTTTATCTACACCTTCCTCAAGTGCTTGGCCACTGCCCTGATGTGCTGCTGACAGTCCCAGGGCCATTGATGTCCTCTATTCAGCAGAAATATCACCCACCAAGAAGGTTATTTTCCTCATTTAGCCTGTGGACTCCAAGAGCAGTAGTGAATTCCCCTCAGCCTCCAGATCTCTGCACACAAATGACACCAAATAGGCAGTTTAAATCCTAACAAGCCCTGACACATCCCAGGGACCCACTTCCACTGAGGGCAGGGAACAGTGGCTCTCCATTTCCATCACACCCATGTTATTTACTCCTCCGCTCCTGAATCTCAATGATACTCTGTGGTCACGGAAACCAACAGCATTTTCACATTTGGGTTTGAAGGGACCTTAAAAATCACCTCGTTCATGGGCAGTGACACCTTCCATTAGACCAGGATGCATTCCCTGCTGGTTCTGTACAGAACTGCCTCTTCTCCACTGATATTAAAGCCTGACTGTTTTCCCTCCTAATAAAAGTGTATTTGCATGAAGGCAATACTCCCCTACGTGTGCTAAATGCATGAGTGCACATACACAGCATTATATATATTTCTCTTCACATTCAACATGAAGTACGTGTGCACATACGAGACTGCAATTTCATTTTCCATCAATCCAGGCAGCTCCATTATGATTTCTCCTCTTTGTTCACGTCACCCACAGCCACCACCTCAGAGAACACTAAGTGAGTGAACAAAAGGAGCTGGCCTGGGCTGGGCAGTTTCTAAATCCACGTCAAGCCCAAGTCGCAGATCTGCTATGCAGCTTTCCTGACACAGCTGGGGTGTTTGACAGGAAACACCTCCAAAAATGTGCTCACAGCCCGAATCAAAGAAGGGAATTTGGGGAAAGAAGCACCACTCCAGGCAGGAACGATCAAGGAGCTGTTTCTCACTGATACCTTACTTCAGGTTTGCTCCTAATGAACAAGCCCCAAACACAGCCAGAAGAGCCCAGACTTCTGAAAGTCTGACAGCCCCTTTTCGACTTGGAAAGCAGGCACGGGTGTGGAAGTTTGGCTCTCCCTGGCTCAGGCTCTGGTTTCCAAGGAAACCAGTGGCTGCAAGAGCCTTGCAAAACGCTGGTCCTGTGCTCCTGCTCGGAGCACGCTGCGCTGGAGCTTCCCCTGACACAAACCCTGCCAGGCAGGGGCTTTAGCAGCATTTCCAAAGCACCTGGATGCAATTCCAGGTGCTCACGATGTCAGGATACACAGAACATACTCGACCGATTGCACACTTACACCAAACACACTTTCTGTAGATGCTGAGAGGAGAAAGGTATTATTGTCATGGTTTAGGCTCCAGTGTAGCAACCAATACTTTTGGTTTTTTCCTGTTCTCTCTGCCCTTCAAAACAAAGACAAGCTACACAAAACCTGAATGCCAGGCACTTCTCTGCCTGCACGTACCCTCTAGAAACAGCAAAGAAGCAGATGAAAAACACTTAGAGAAATATTTACACTTCATCCTGATGCATATTTGGGCCCCATGAAAGGCCAAAAGCAAAGACCAGCAGCACAGGCAGCAAATACTATCACTGATGGCAGTGAGTGGCATTTGACCCACTTCCAGCTCAGCTTTCTTGGACCCTTTCCCTCAGAAAGATGTTTGCGTTCAGTAACTCTTACCCTACAGCTTTCCTGGACCCTTTCCCTCAGAAAGATGTTTGTATTCAGTAACTCTTATCCTACAGCATCTGGCTTAAGCAGGATAACCACAGAAACTGCTAGGGAACAATTCACTGTATCCTTTTTAACTCTCTAAAGAAACAAATTTTCCCCTTGACTCCTATTTTCCACCTGGTGCTCAGCAAGTTCAGGACTCACGGAGTCCCCTCTCCTTCCAGAGGCAGCTGGCCAGGCTAAATTTTGTGCTCCTACGTCCATTTCTGTTCAGTTTCAGAACTCTGATCTGGCTTTTTTACGATTATTATTAATTTCAGAAACGAAACACACATCCTGTGTTTAGGAACATGGCATGCTGAAGCTCAGGAATGCTTTCACAGATTCTGGAGAGAAGGAATTCGTGTCTGTGGCCTGGGGACCTCATTTTATGTTGAAGCACTTTAAAACTCTCCACCCTACAGCATTCATACAGCTAAAGGATGAATGTAACACAGCTCAGACAAGTAGAGGTAATTATTCCAGTAGTAAAGATAAAAGGAAAAAAGTTAATTCTGCAGAAAATGAAATTATGGAGCTGTACTACAATTTAAAGAAGAGTCTCTAAGTTAATTACCAGCTGTTAGTGTGCTCAGAGCTACTGTACTTGCTGAAAAGTGCTGTTTTGCATATAACCACCACGAAAATGTCACTGTAGTTTCTGAACAGAACTACTTTGCTTTAAAATGCAGTTTACTGACACCACACTGCTAAAATTAATCTCCAACAGCAGAAAAACCCAGGGAAGTCTGTGTTGCTTGTTGAACAGGACTACGGGTAACTGACACTGCAGCGATGTTTTATCTTGCAATTAAACTCATCTCAGCAAAAACCAGACAGAAGATGACAAAACAACTACGTGGCTTTAATAGCTTTACTGGGAGACTTGTTTTTTACCTCCCTTTGAGTCAAACCCCTCTGGAGTTTACACTCACCATAAACGTCAGCAGCCTGAACAAACGTGTTGAGAGATGACCCAAAACACCGTTTCAGCAGAGAACACAGCCTAACACCACACAGCCAGCCCTTACTACAGCGAGTAACCCAGACCTCAGAGGGCTGTAACGTGTTACACAAGGAGCTGAGCTGTCACAGTGTCCCCTTGTCACTTCCCAAGGCATTAAAGCCGCTCGGAGCGTGAGTCACACGAGCGCACAGAGGGGAGTCCCATCGCTGCCACCACTGCCGAGCCAGACCTGTCAAAACACGGGGAAATCACGCTCGGCTGCCTTGCTCCAGCACTACCCTTCCTGTGCTCACAGCTCTGTCAGGGAGAGAGAGCATCATCCCTCACAGCAGAACCTCAGCCCTGCAGAGGATCCTCCCCCACCTCCTCCCCCAGCGCTCAACACGTCGGTCGCAATAAAATCCTGACCCTTCAAACGCACCGAAAAACCCCACTGACATTAATGGATTTTTGTCCATCAGCTTAAACTGCATTCAGATGGATTCTACGTTAGGGCACATTAAAGCAACCACAGCATTTAACTGCTCTCACAGCAAATGATAAATGCAGTCCAATTAATTGCTCACTGGACACATCAGAGTGGATTGACACCAAAAAAACACGAAGGTTGCACCACGACATCCATCTCCGCTGACTGCTCGGGGCAAGATGCTTCACCAGAAAGTGACAGGACTCAAGAGGCCACCACCACCCTGGGAAACCATCACTGCAGGAGCGTGCCTCAGTCCCTCCCCCCATCACCTCAACCACCAGTTCCCAGTGGTTTCATCATGTACCAACCATCCCCCAAATTCCTGTAGGAAGAGGAGAGCGCGGGGGTTGAGGGAAGAGGGGTTTGGGTCGTTTCAGGGGTTTTTAGAGGAATGCCTCTTGGATACTGCAGCGTTCAGAGCACTGATAAACACCACGAGAGCATTTCATGCCAACACCCTAAATACCAAGTGCTTTTCAAGTATTTCTGGGGGTTTTATGACTATTATGATCATTTAAAATACGCCTCTAGCTCCCAGAGGATGTGCACATTTGCTTCAAAGAACCAATCTGGCCGTTGCAGGGATTTTGTTAAACCTCTTGTATGGATGTTGTACTTTCCCTAAGGCTATGCAACCAAGTATTTTATATTTCTTAAACCAGACCTCTTAAATACAATTCACAGGCTGCTCCTCCCCTTACAAACGAGTCTCTGGGATTTTGGCAGATTCCCCAAAAGTCTGTTAACTCACCAAACCAAGAAATTTTTCATTTTATTCAACATTTCTTACAAATGACACAGCACTTTGCTGCTGTCTCTGTTAACAACAGAGCTTGTACCACCCCAGCCAAGAGATCAGGCCCTTCACACTCATGAGCTCTGTGGTTTGCTCTGTGTTCTACTTCTACATTTCTTTTTTTCTCCCTTCTGGAAAAGAAAACACGCTGATTACACAGCCTTCCAGAAAGGCAAACAGCTGTTGCCGATCCCTGAACAAAGCAGCCTGTTAAAATTAAAGTCCTGAGTATTTTCCCATGGCAAGAACAAGGCAGAGAAAGGGGAGAGTTGCAGTTTGCTGGTTGAAAAGGCTTCTCGTTGGTTGGCTGCTCTGTACAATTTTAACAGCAAAGGCAGTTGGTACAAACTCGGTCTCCCAGTATTCGCTCCGTGCTGACAGGCTGTTAGCAGCCAGGATATACCCTGCAAGAGGTCAAAGGTGTGGAAAAACAAACACGAGCAGCAATTTGGGAAGATGAAGAGGAGAGAAAGGCCTGTCACGGCATTTTTTCTGCAGCGGAAAACCGGCCAGCTCCCTCCCCAGTCTGTGCCCTCTTACGCAGTCACTTCTTGCAAGTTATTTCCTTTGAGAGGGGGGAGGGAAGAAAAAAGCCACTTATTTAAAATAACTGGCTTCTAGTTACTTAAACAAGGAGATTGATAAAGATGATAATGCCAAATTCCTCTCACTTGTAACTTGGAAGAAAATGGCTGAATGGCTGGACATGTCCCTCCACGGACTTCAGCTCTTCACGTCAGCCCACAAAGTCCTGTTTCACTTTTAAAAACATTCTAGAGGCAAAACAAGCCCAACCCTGCAACAGAAACTCAAACTCTTACAGCTCTGAAAAAGTAATTTTATTTAACCATATGCATCCTAAATGGGCGGGAGGGCAGGGGGAAAGAATGTGTGTGTAAGGGAAGATCCTGCAGATTTAATGGTATTTGTCCACACAAGACAATTAAATTGCCTTTCACACTTTGAAAGCCATTCATGGAATTCAATAATGATTTGGGTTGGACAGGATCTTACAGCCCATCCAGTCTCACCCCCTGCCATAGGCAGGGACACCTTCCACTGTCCCAGGTTGCTCCAAGCTCCAATGTCCAACCTGGCCTTGGACACTGCCAGGGATCCAGAGGCAGCCACAGCTGCTCTGGGCACCCTGTGCCAGGGCCTGCCCACCCTGCCAGGGAACAATTCCTTCCCAATATCCCATCCAGCCCTGCCCTCTGGCACTGGGAAGCCATTCCCTGTGTCCTGTCCCAAGCCCCTCTCCAGCTCTCTTACAGTCATTCAGAGTTCAAACGCTCCATAACCCAGAATCTTCTACGTGGCATCACAACAGCTTCCACCACCACAGACCCTCAAGTGTCCACCATGACCCTCATGATAATTCAGTTCCAACAAGATTTTCTGCTACTATTGATGCTACCAATCTCCAGCCACGTCTGCAAAATCAGGAGAGTAAATCCAGCACCATTTAACTAAAAAAAAAAAAAAAAAACCACCAGAAGCTACTTCTTTAGAATCATTTTGGTTGGAAAACTCCTCCAAAATCATCAAGTCCAACCATTCTCCTAGCACTGCCAAGGCCACCACTAACCAATATACCCAAGTGACACATCCACCTGCCTTTTGAGCACTTCCTGGTGGCTTGACAAAACCAAAGGTTGAGTGCCATTAGTTCAAAAGTCACTGAGGTTCAGAGTGAACAGGAAGAAAAAATCCAACCCTTTTTTGCAGATTTTGTTATTTCCAGGTTCTCACCACCTTAACTCTCACCACCACCACAAGTTATTTTGGCCACCAGGCTCTTAGGGCTGACACAGAGCACTCATCACTTAACAGAACCACGTACACTCCTGAGTACACTCCTGAAACCATTAGCAAGGATCTTTTCCTAATTGCTGACTGGTTTGGGTTGGAAGGGACCCCAACACTGATCGCATTCCAGCCTCCTGCCACGGGCAGGGACACCTTCTACTACCCCAGGCTGCTCCAAACCCCTGGAATACCCCACCCGAGCGATTCCAACATGCAGCCACAAGTTGACTTCAACATACTAAATAATATTAGGAATATTGGCCATGAATTATCAGTATGAAACACTCAGAGCAGTGGCACGCGTTGCATCCCACACCAGACTACAGGACTGCGTTTGCACAAGGAGCAATTAAAATTCCAGCTGGGAAACGGTAACCCAAGGCTTTGCCAGGCTTCCTAGATATTTCACTGGATACGGCGGAGGCCGCGGACTCCGCAGACTCGCTCTGCTGAAACCTGTGGCGCTTCTCAGAGCTCCGGGAGCTCCGTTTGCACTTCAAGGGCGCCGAGGGACAACCACACTGACAAGGAAACCAAAAAGTTTGGGGATTTGCGGAGGAAGTTCACACAGTGGGTACTTTATCCCACCTTGGATGTTTACCACACACCCCGGGGATTTCACAGACCTCTCGCCCGCCTCTCCCCCCTCTCCTGACAGCCCGCGGCGGGCACTTTTTGGGGTGTTTTATTCGTTTTGAGGACTGGGGAGGCATTTCCCGCGCCACCGCCGTTCCTCCCCTCACATCCTTTTGAACGCGCGTCCAGACGCCTTAAAAGGACAAAATATCTGTGGCGGTGGGAATGAGGGGCGCGGGAAGGGGAATGTGGGAATGGGAGTGTGGCGGGGCGGCGTGAGGGACACACGCGGCCCAAACCCGGCGGGGTCCGGCCATGGCGGCCGCCCTGAGGGCGGGCAGTTGCCTGGAGACGGCGGGGCCCCGCCATGGCGGCGGGAAAGGGCTGAGGCTGCGCGGGGAGCGGGGCCGGCCCCGGCACGGTCCCTGAGGGGACACTCCGGCAAGGTTCCGGTGCCCCGGCAGAGTCACCGAGCCACACCACCCCTGCCCGGGCATCGTACCCGTGGCCCGCCACCCCTGCCCGGGCACCGTCCGTCCCGTGCCCAGCGGGGCTCCGCAGGGTGCCCACATCCCGGAGCCCACCCGGTAAACACGCTCCCCACTACCGGGATGGCTCCGGAGATCCGCCAGCGCTCCCCTTTATAATTCCACGAGGAAGACGCCGGCTGCGGAGGGCAGGCATGTTTGCCCATCGATGGGGAGGTCGCGCCCCGTTCCCGCACATGGAGCCCGGCGCGGCGAGCAGCCGCTCCTCACCTCTTCCCTCCTTTTTTTTATCCCTCGAGAAGCGCTGAACTAAAGGCACGGCGATTTATTGGCCAGGAAAAGGCACTGAGCGAGGCAGAGTGATCCCGCTCCCGCGAGGGCTCCGTTTCCCCATTAAGGCGCTCTAATTTCCCTAATCTGCGGCAGGTGTGAAACCGGGGCAGCGCATCCCCCGGCGCGCCGGCACCTGAGGATCCCCGCAACTTTCCCTGCCCCCCGCACACCCTCCGGCGCACCAGGGCACTGTAATAACCTCCCGCTTCTGCCAAACCCCTCTCCCCAAAACACCAGCCCCCGCCCGGAGAGCCGGGCACCGCATCCCACCGGGCTCCAAGTTTCCCAGCTGGGAATGTCTCCCTGCGGGGTCCCAGAGCGAGATCCGGGTTTCCCCCGCCCTCTCCCGCAGCGATAAAGCCTCCGTGCCCATGACACGATCCGGTTCAACCCGCCGGCATCAGCAGACTCCGGCGCCCGCCGCTGCCCCCGTCCGCCGGCGGGATGGGGCGGCCGGGTCCCCCCGCAGCCGGGACGGGGCACGCCCGGGTCCCCCTCTGCTGGCACCTCGGCGCTCGTTCCTGCCGCTCTTCCCCCCCGCAAGCCCGGCGCTCGCAACTTTCCCAACCCGCGGGGCCACCCGGGGAGGATGCGGGAATGCCGCGCTCCGCGCTCTGCCCGGCGGGCGGCGGCGAGGCCGGGGATGGAGCGGGGTGAGGGAGAGAGGGGAGGCTGAGCGGCGGGGTGACCCCCTGCTTACTGCGGGCTCTTGGGGTAGAAGGGGAGGGTGACGTGGCTGAGATCTTGGATGTCGAAGGCGGTGGGCTCGGCCGAGATCGCCTGGCGCTTGGTCCGCTGCTCGCCCTGCAAGGTGCCGGCGTTCTGCTGCTGCGCCTGCTGCGTGGCGGGCCGGATCACCGAGCGGTACTTGTCCAGCTCGTTCTGCAGCTTCTGGATCAGTTCGTCCTTCTGGTCCAACTCCAGCTCCAGCTCGTCGATGAGCGCATCCCGCTGCCGCAGCTCCTCGATCTTCTCCTGCAGCGCGTACTGTAAATCCCGCAAAGTGCCCATGGTCCTGCCGCCGCGCTCGCCCCTCGCCGCTCCCGGCAACTTTCCCCCCCCGGGGCCGCCTCCCCGCGCTCCGGCCACCCCGGCCCCCGCCGCCCCCCTGGGCTCGGCCCGGCCCCGCGGGGCCGCCGCAGCCGGACCCCCGGCACGGCGCTCCGGAGCCGGGGTGTTGTCAGGGGCGATGTGGATCCGCCTGCGTCAGGCCGGGCTGGCGAGGGAGCCGAGACACACACACACACACCCGCGGCGGCGAGCGGGGAGGGAGGGGAGGCGGGCGGGCGGCGGGAGGGAGGCAGGGGCGGCGGGGAGGATGCACATGCTCGCCCCGCTCCCTCCCGCCGGCCCCGCCGCGCCCCGCGCCGCCCACGTCCCCGGGCTGCCGAGGAGGGAGGGGGCCGGCCGGGAGCAGCCCCCGGTGCCTGCCCTCCCGGCCTTCTGCCGGAGGCCAGCACACAGGTCCGAGCCCCGGACCTCTCCTCCCGTCCCGCTGCCGGCGTGGCCCCGCTCCCCTCCGCTCCACTCAAGGTGCCACTTCTCCTTAAAGAACTTATTCCCCCCTTTACTTTGCTTTTAAAGAGCCGGGTTTTGTTGTCTTCTCCGAGTCGAAGCACAAGCCAGCGTCTGGCATGGCTCCTCCTCAAGCCTCAGCAAGCTCCGGGCTCCAAAAACCCAGATTTTCATGGGAATATCGGTCAAGTCTGTCTGCGCTGGAAAAGCCTGGAGGCAGGGCATCTGTCTTTCAGAGCACTAAAAAAAGCCCCTAGCTTTAAATCTGGGAGCTTTTCTGCCTGGCCCAAATGCCCACGTGAAAGCCCAAGTTAAGTTTCTGCCGTAGCAAACCCGATCAGACTTTCCTGGAGCACAGGGTTCTCCTTCGTGCACTCAGGTTTCCTGTGTGGCCCTACCTCTGCCATACAGCCCACGGGGCTGCAGCACAGAAATAACGAAAATCAAATAAATGAGCCACGGCAGCCAAGCCCTTGGTGCCAAATGGTTCAGGGTTCTTCTGTTTGCCAGGTGCTGAAGGGCCAGCGATGCTCACCCTGAGAGCACAGCTCCAGCCTTGGCTCTCTGCAGAAGAAACAGGGGGCTGTGAGCTGTTTTGGGAGCTCCTGATAAAATCCAGCCTGGAGGAGCCAGTGATGAAAGCCCCAGAGAAGTAGGAAACTCAGAAAAGCTTTTGCAGCGCTGGGGCACTGGCACCGTTTCATGCTCGGAGGTTTTCAGCAGCTGCTTCTGTTCCCTCTTGGGGAGTTTGATTTGGGAAGGAGGAGGACACAGCCCTGAATATGTTTTTTGGAGGTGGTTGGCACCTAAATGTTTGTGTCTAGATCTCCCATGCCAGGCATGAGCTGGGAATGACAGACATCCAGCCCCTGCTTATGGGACTGAGCTCCTTTGGTCTTGCCCTTTTGTGTTTTCCTGTTACACACTGGCTCCAGCTTTCAACCTGCAGCTGGTCTTTATAAAATAAATTTATAAAAGAGAGCAGATGAGGAATTAGGACTGCTCCCTGCTCCACACTGCTGCTGGAAAGGGCCTGGCCTTTGCTCACCGACATGAGGCTTTGCAGGTTCTTCATGCATTTGATCCTGCATTTTTCGAGATGCACATGAAAAAGGGGGAAAAAATTCGGGTTATGCAAAAGTCTTCAGTGTTCAGTCCCCTTGATACATTCAAGGCAAGCACAAAGCAAAGTCCCCAGGTTGTTTCCACAGGTTTAATTCCAGACAGCATTTTTTTACTGTCTATTCCCCCTATTTTCCATCTCACATAACTCACTGGGAACAAAAGTACCAAATATCTGCTGAACATTTCCATTTTAAAGACAACAGGCATTAAACAGATGCATTCCTACTGCCTACGAACTGGGAATCAGTGATAAATAAAATATTTTAACAGCATTCAGCCGACACGCTGTAAGTTTTATTGCTTTCCTCCCTGCAGAAGTGAAGTCTGCAGGAGGGAGAGGTGATACAGTTACCTGAAGCCCACCAGGCTTCAAAAGAATCGCAGCCCTGGGGAAAACCGGTGCATAATTTCTCAGTGACAAGCAGTAAAATAACATTACTTTGTTTCTCTGAGAGGGGCACAGCCCGGGACTGAGTCAACAGCGCCCCAGAACAGAAAGGATCCACAGAAAACCATGAGAAATTACAGCACATAAAGATGTCAAGGAATTTAGCTTGAGTGTATCTAAAATATATAGATTTATTTCCAGGTGGGAAGCAGATTTTGATTAGACCCTTGGGGGTCTCAAGAGAGATTTTTATGGCCCAGGTTTAGATTTGGGACCATAATCAGTAGCTGTCAAGTCCAAGGCCTGTGTTCCCTGGTTTAAAGATGAGGCCAAAGCAGCCCAAAGGGCTTCACAAGCTGACAGCAGAGCTCTGCCATGGGAAGGCAG
The DNA here is from genome assembly GCA_008694505.1 of Cyanoderma ruficeps. Taxonomy (NCBI): domain Eukaryota; kingdom Metazoa; phylum Chordata; class Aves; order Passeriformes; family Timaliidae; genus Cyanoderma; species Cyanoderma ruficeps. The sequence continues at coordinate 593,968 of VZDJ01000325.1, read as the reverse complement.
CTGGCAGTTGCCTATTTCTGCCTATTCCCTGCCCTCCCAAAGAAACCAGAGCACAGAAACCATGAGGCCAGCACAGATCCTGGTGTGTGATCTCAGGGATCCCAGGATACCACCCCACTCCAATAAAAATAAATCCTGTGGTCCCATTCTTTTCAATCTAAAGCTCCCAATTAAAAAAATAAAAAAATAAATCTCAGGCTCAGCAGAGCAGCTGCTTTGTCTGCTTGATCCAGGGAATGGAAAGAAACAGCTTTAGGGAGAAGAATGGCAGGAATGCACCAACTGGCTCGGTGTTGGGAAGACGGGGTGAAGCTGCTCACAGTTTAAGGAAACCTTCAGCTATGAACTTCCCAAAGCCTTTTCCTGCTCCCTCCACTGCCAGAGTGTGCCTGGATGTCGAGTGGGAAGCCAAAAAAAGAGCATCTGCAGACAGCTGCCCCAAAGCACGGCACACCAAGGCTGGCTGGTGGGAATCACAGGGAGCAGGGAAGTTTCTCCTCTCTGCTGCACTCACAATATTTCCTCTCTGCACAGCTCCAGGGTTTTGATAGCTTCTGCTTCTGAACCTTTTCAGGGATCATCTGTCACCAAATGCACCCACTCAGCTGCCATTTCCCAAGCTGAAACCGTATTTGAACACTGTTTACCCTGTGAACACCTCCCTGGATTCCCAAGGCAAGGCTCAGGGAGCTGGCACAATCCCTGACAGACAAATGTCACCTTGCTGCAGCAGGCCAGGACAGCACGGACAGAGAGGCTGGACATGCACCACTGACCACATACATAAACATTTTCCTCCTCCTGGATGTGGTGTTTGTTCCCTGCCTAATCCACTCTACTCTTTTTCCAAAATATCTGCAGAAGCAGAGCAGCCCACGGCAGAAAGTTGAACTGGCTGGATTTTGTGATGGATTATCCTGCTGCTGGGGACTTGGTGCAGCTTTGGGAAGGTGTGTGACCTGCAGGGCTCTGCCCTCCACGACCAAATTCCTTCCCTACCCACACAGTCACAGCAACACCTTTAGGATGGTAAGGAACAACTAAAACAGAGGAAAATTTTGAGGAAGGCAGTACAGCAGCTGAACCCTCACAAAAAGCACCACGAGGCGCAGCCACACCTGAGACTCACCACATCTCATCCATGGGATGCCACCTGCTATTCCACCACGTCCCCAGAATCCACGGCAGTCCCCAAGGCAGAGCAAGGAGTGCCACCTACTGAAACACGGGCACACCTGACTCCTCCCTCAGGCACATCCGGACATTCCTTTTGCCCCGAAGTGCCTCTGGCAGCTCCTTCTGGGGCCACAGGGCCCTGCAGATTTAGAGGGGAGCACCTGGGAACTGATTCAGCTCCCACAAATGGGGATGAAGCTGAAATTACTGTGTCAAAGCAGCCTCACCAAGACCAAGGATGAGGAATTAAATATCTGGGGAGTGCTTCAGCCTCTTTTCTCACGGGAAAAACAAGACCTATTTTCTCATGACACCGGATGTTCCTCCTCCCTAGTTTGGTCCTTTCCAGAGCCTCTAAAACAAAACTGAAAGCCATTTGTTGCTCCCCACAAAGGGATGGAGATATCCAGCTCTGAGCACTGTCATTCAATCACCCCATTGATTCCTTCCTGCTGGAAGCCAGAACATCTAAACTGGATTATCCTGATGACTTTCCTTGAGGGCATCGGTTCTTTCCATGCTCAGTAAGAAACACTGAGAAGTGTGAAGAACATGCAGCCACTCCAGCCTGCCTAGGAAATCCTCCCAGGATGAATGTGGGGTAGAGTGCATGAGAAGGAAAAGAAAAATACCACAAGGCTTATTAATGGAACAAAAAATTGCTCGCTGCAGAAGAAGCCGAAGGAAAAAATAACAATGTGCTGTTCTGCAGTTGTAATGTATTTAGCTTTTTATATCACATTAGGGACAAGCAGAACACCAAAATGAATGTTTGTGCCATGCAAAGCCGAAGGAGGAGACATTGGGAGCGTGGAATAGCAGAGGATTCTCCAGGAACACAGTGGTTTCAAGCACATCTCACATTTTATTGGAGATCTAAATTCTCCTTTGTGGGCTCTTTGCCTGGTAGAAAGAGATGTCCTGTCAGTACAAGGTGAGAGATCTCCCTCCCCTCATTGTTCTTCCAGGCTGGAGCAAAGCCTGGGCTGTGCTGCCTGCTGGGTGGGCTGCAGAGCTGAAATAACACCAGCACCATTCACCTCATTACAAGTTCTACAGAAAAATGGCACCAGAAAATCATTCTCGGTAGCCAGAAGTTCAGCAAGCCCTCAGAGCTTGTTCCTTCCATCAGAGCAACCAAAACCATCCCACTACCAAGACTCTCTTGCCACCGTCTCTGCCCACACATCTACAGAAACCTCTGCCCTCCAAAGGCAGGAAGTTTTTCTCCCAGGGCCGCAGGGAAAATTGGATTTTCAGCAGCTCACCCAGCCAGCTGGGTGCACGTGGGGGCTGTGGGTGCCCACAGCCCTTCAGGGTTAAGGGAATGCTATGGGATTCCTGGGAGCACTTCTCATATCCTCAGCCTGAATGAATCATCAGGGCCAGGCTTTCTCCAGGGAGGACCACACACAGGATCCCCATCCCTCCTGCAGGAACCAGTGCCCCCACCCTGATCCCTCCTGTCCAGACACACTTCAAGTGACTGTTTCACTTTTCCCACTTTCCAGANCAGCCAGAGCTGAACGGATGAGGACAGCCCCTGCTCAGTGACTGTGTGACCTTCACTGTCCCCACACATTCCTCCTTGGACTGCATCCATTCTACACCTTTTCCACGTGGAATCACCTCTTGGCTTGTCTTTATGAGGGACTCTAACAAGAAACTACAGCCTCCAGGGCACCCTTGGAATCACAGAAGAGTTTGGGTGGGAAGGAAGCAAAAATCTCAGCTCATTTTACCCCTGCCATGTCAGGGACACCTTCCACTAGCCCAAGCTGCTCCAAACCCCATCCAGTCCTGCCTTGGACACTTCCAGGGATCCAGGGGCAGCCACAGCTGCTCTGGGCACCCTGTGCCAGGGCTTGCCCACCCTGCCAGGGAACAATTCCTGCCCAATATCCCATCCAGCCCTGCCCTCTGGCAGTGGGAAGCCATTGCCCCTTGTCACTCCATCCCTTGGAAAGAGTCTCTCTCCATGTTTCCTGTAGCTCCTTCAGGCCCTGGAAGGCCACAGTGAGGTCACTTCTCCTCTCCAGGCTGAACAATCCCAACCCTACCAGAGCATGGTCCTTGTCAGATGCTGGGAAAAACCTGGGCTCACCAAAAATGAGATTTGTTCCACGAGACAGCTGCAATTCTTCACTGTTTCCTTTTAAAACACGACACAACCGCGGCCGAACTCCTCAGTTTCAGCTTCTCCCCTCTCTGACCTGCGTTGCCTTGTGCATCTCATTGTTTTAGTCACAGTGCTCTGGCCGCAGGAGGTGGAAAGCAAAGCCCTCAGGAAGGTGAAAACAGCAAGAAGCTCATTTTCACCCCCCAAATTATATTAACTGATAGCAGCTCATTTCTTCAGCCTCATTTTGAGGCTGTTTGATGCCATTCCTCCACTTCAGGGGTTTCACGGTGCCAAACCTCTCGGCAGCCCCTAGCATTTGCAATTCTGGGTGCTCCCTCTGCTTACCCTTTCAGACCCTGCAGTGTTTCTTATCTCTCCTTGCCAGTAATGCACCACTCACCTCCCATAATTGCCTTGGTCTGTTGGGTTGATTTATCCAGCCTTCAAAACAATTCATTTCTATTTGAAATTGGATTTAGAAATAAACACAAATTCCGCTCCCCCGATATGAAAACAACCAGAGTGTTGCCATTATTTCATGACGCATTGAGAACAAGTGCCCTGTCTCTTTATACAATCTGTTTAATTCCCCTGCTTATTAAAAATTATTATTCAGCTGTTTCAGGTATTTATAATAATAAACACAAACCACAGATTTTAAACATGGGGTTTACAGGCCCGGAGAACAGGCTGGTGTTTCTTTAAGTTGCACTGAGAACTGCCTTCCTTTTTAAAAACAGATTTGTGCCAGAATTTATCCTGAGGTCTTTGACATTTGCATGTCCTGAGCAACTGCAAATATTGCACTGGAGCACCAGACTCTTATGTAGGGATCTACAGGTGTTCATGGCCACAGTTCCAGCAAGGCTAAATCCTTCCCCTCCAAGAACATCTCCCAAAAAGCTCTGTCCACAGGAGCTGAGCCCTGTGCTCGTGTAAGGCTCAGAATCAATGGCTGCACCCCACAGAGGGCCTGGCTTGTCACAGTACCAAGGAAATATCCATGAATCATCCAGGCACAATCTGCAAACAGGCTCACATCAGGCCTCACAAAGGTTCTACAGCGCTCCACTGCCTTCTACAGCGATTTCTTATTTATGCTTGGGGGAACTCCATCAAGTTGGGCTCTCAGAGTGTGTAAAATGTTGATATTCACCGTTTTCTCTGTCAGTGTTTGCAGCGACTGATTGCTCTACTCATCAGAGCATTAGAGACCAGCGCTCGCCTGATTTCCTCTGCGCCACCAACATCTCTCAGCTGAGTGCCCTGGGTGAGTCAGGGGATGGACGGGCAGAGCTTTTATCCTCACCTTCCTCCCATTTCTGCTGCAGATCAGCAGCCTGGCTGAGGTGCAGGGCTCCCTCCTGGCTGGTGCTGCTCCACCTCCTCACCTGCCCTGGTTTTCCTCCCTCCAGTTCCATTCCCAGCTGCATTTCCTCTGACCTTAACCCCTCTCCATGGCAGAGAGTTCAAACATGCCAGGAAGGTTCACCTGTGCACCTCTTCCCCACCAGCTCCCAGTCTTTGGTTTGCATAGAAAACAGCACAATTGTCACTTCTGGAGAACTGTGATTCCAATTGCTGGGAGCTTTGTCAAACCTAAAGGGAAAAATCTCTTGGAAGGGATGCTGCTGCAAAGGCAAAGCGTTTTGGGTCTGCTTCTCTGTGGTCAGGAAAGAAAGATTCCTACACTGGTATTGATCTTTTCTATAATCACAGAAGGGTGTGGGTTCAATTAAAGCCCATCCAGTGCCACCCCTGCCATGTCAGGGACACCTCCCACTGTCCCAGGCTGCCCCAAGGCCCAGTGCCCATCCTGGCCTTGGACACTGCCAGGGATCCAGGGGCAGCCACAGCTGCTCTGGGCACCCTGTGCCAGGGCCTGCCCACCCTGCCAGGTGTTGCAATAAGACACAAAATAAAGATACTTGACTCCAGTCAGAAGGCAGTAGAAATCAGAAGGTTTATTTACAATTCATTCAGTCCTTTTATAACACGCTGCACGAAAAGGCACCTTATTGCTCCACAGGGCTGACACCTCTCCATTGGCTCAGGAACAGAAATAGCAAACAACACCTCTTGTTACAGGAAAGGAATATTGTTTACACGAGGTTGTTTTGGGAAAAAGAAAGCTGTTGAAAAGTTTTCCTTGGGAAGAGCTCAGCAATTCTCAGGCTCAGAATATATCCATACTCAGGGAAAAATTCCCTCCCAATATCCCATCCAGCCCTGCCCTCTGGCAGTGGGAAGCCATTCCCTGTGTCCCGTCCTCCATCCCTTGGAAAGAGTCTCTCTCCATGTTTCCTGTAGCTCCTTCAGGCCCTGGAAGGCCACAGCTGGATCACCCCAAAGCTTCTCCTGTCCAGGCTGAACAATCCCAGCTTTCCCAGCCTTTCCTCCCAGCAGAGCTGCTCCATCCCTGGGATCATCCTGGAGCCTCCCCTGAACTCTCCCCAGCAGCTCCAGGTCCCTCCTGTGCTGGGGCCAGGTGATTTCTCTGCAAGAGCTGTTTGTGTTGCAGCTTTATCTCAGCTTTCCTTGAGCAACCTGGCACAGACAACAGGGCCCTTTCCCCCTTCCCGAGTTTCTGCAATCCCAACACACAAAGCCCGGTGTCCAAACCCATCTCCAGAGCCCCTGGCACCACAGGAAGGACCAACATCAGCACCAGGCACAAACCCCGCACCGCGCGGCAGGAAGGCAGCGCATTCCAGATGCCTGATCCCTGAAACTCCCAGCCTGCCTCCAGACCACCCCTGCTCCTGTCCACACGCACAAAAATCGCTTTATTTTCGCTTTGCACCCGCTGTTTCCTTATTTTTCCTCTAGTTTCCCAGCCAGGGCTATCAGCACAGACGGAGTTTGCAGCTGATGCTTTGGGCATGACGCGGCTCCTGTGCCACCTCCCCAGCGGGCGCTGGCCGGCTCCGCTCCCTTACATGGCCTGCAGCTCGGGCAGGCTCGGCATTCCCCGCATTCTTCCCTTTTTTCCCTGCTTTTTATCCCCGTTTCTCCCGGGGAACACAAGGAAGGAACACAAACAGAAGGAGTAAGGCCGCCCTCTGCTGCCCTGCCCGAGCCGCAGCCTCGCACCCAACACTCGGGCGACGCCAAAAAAACCACCCCAACGCAAAACGGAGAAACTACCGAACAAAAACCACCCCAAAAGCGGTCAAAATGCAATATAAAAATCAAAAATAGTCACCGCATTAAAAAAATTAGCAATGCTATCGCTCAAGCCGAGCTTTAATACGTTGATTTATTCGGTTTCTCTGCAAGGTGCTACCACAACCTTTTAATCGCAAGTTTTTCTCGAGTTCCCCACTACAGCTCCCCAAAGTGGCATCTTAAGGGGTTTATTTATATAAAAACGGGCATTTATAAACCCACGCCGTTGCCTGCAGGCCCCTTACAGCAATCAAACTCACAGCCTGCCTCTGCTCAATATTCATTTTGCCCAATAAACAAAATATTTTGGAGCTGTAACAACTCTGCCTGCAGACACCACATTTTGGGCGGGTTTTCTTGACTATTCCCGCGGTATGGTAAATAACGCCATCTCTTTGTTTCCCCTTAAACAGATGCAAAAGATTGATCTGGTGCAAGCTGGAATCAATGACTGGATGCAGTAATGGACATTAAAGCATTGATTTGCACCCTTCTGGCTCAACTCCCAACCACTCTGAGTGTGCACACAAGATTCAGGACACACAGGCCCAAACATCCCTGGTTTTTAGTATTAATGACCAATCTGAAACATGAAGGGGGTTCCTTTCTTCTATACATGCCACATTTTGTCTCATTTCTTTGAATTTTAAATTATTCCACTTTTGGGAGACTGGCTCTTTTTACTCTCCATTTACATTCCCTTGCAAACTCCCAGAAAAGTCAATTAAATTTAAATAGCTCACGCTAACGCCACAAATATTTCACTACAATCGCAGTTAATCCATCGCCTCCCCAAAGCCCCACAACAAACCCCGACTTCCCAAACTGCTCAGATCTACAGGTAAGGTCAAGCTTCGCAAGCAAACTCTGATTTTAAAAACCGTGAAGGCAATTTCCAGGCAGAATCGGTATTGATTGGGCAGCAGAAAGCAAATGCTGAGCAGGGAGGGGCAAATTACAGGAGAAGAATCGATGCAGGAGCCCCACTAGGATCTGGAACTTAAGTAAAAGTGGTTTTTATCCCTCAAGCTTCTCTATATTTCTATAGGGGATGCCCAGGACAGGGGGCAAATAAAGTTTTTAAAAGGCAAATGAAACTCAAGCAGATTAAGTGATTCAGGAAAATAAATCAAATCTCAGGTGAAACCACCCAGTGCCCAATTATTTAGTAGGAAAAAAATCGCTACTAGGAGGTGAAATTGGAGGTGGGAACCACAAATCCAAAAATCCAGCCCATGGATGAGCCACATTCTGCTATCTCAGCACTTCCCAAAGGAGGGGAAACCATGGATTTTACTCCCCTCGCTTCTTGTAATTAAAGGTTTCACCAGAACCCTCAGAGCTGGAGCAGGTTTGGAGCTCTTCAGTGGAGAATTCGCCTCACCTGGGTAATCCCTTGATGCGAGGCAAAGCTCAGAGCAGATCCTTTCCATGTCAGCTTGAGAAAAATCTCAGGCATTCCTTGAACTCCTCTCTCACCAACCCAGTTCCAACAGGGTTCTTCCAATTCTTCACAGTGCAAAGCAGTGCTTATTATCAACACAAGAGCAGGGAGGAAATGGGAATATTCTCCACTTGTAACTAAATTCTGTTTTTTTCTTTCCACCAGAAAAGCCTTTTAACATGAACTCAGGTTTTGTTGGCCACCGGATGGCAAGTGATGTGTTTGCAAAATTAAACTGTCCATTTGTAGAGCATTATTAGGACTCATTTCATGATGCTAACAGATTTTAAATAATTTTTTTTTCTTTAATTTTCCTTCCTCTTCAGCAACACACGGGAAATAAAAAGAAGAGACTGGCACATCACACTGCTAAATCTGCAGAAGCATCTTCAAGTTCTTGCAGAGAGCAGTGATTAAAGCTTTAAAAAATGTACCTGTTTCCCCCCTGAAGGAACAGAGGGCTGCTGGAACATAAATCCACCTGAATTAGAGCACAGCTCGTCTGCTGATCATTCAAACCACACGGTCTATCCAACCTCTAGTAACTGCAGCTTTAGTTTGTTTCATTTTATCTCATTTCTGTTCCTGAAAAATCGCAGCAGCCTGAAAGAAGGATGAACTTAATTGCACCTCCAGCGAGCTGCACGGGTTAATTAACATAATTACTCATTCATACCCTGGTCAGCTCACTGCATTCATCTGCTGCACGCCCAGCCTGAATAATTCAGCAGGTATTAATTATTTATGGCCTGGAGCTCTCCCGAAGGAGTTGTTGGCAGTCAGTGCCAGGGATTGGACCTGTCAGGCAAAGCCAAGCCCTGCCCCACCAGGCCCAGCTCTGCTTTATCCCGGGGATCACAGCAGGGAAAATGGGAAGGGGTTGCATTTAGCTACCAAAAATACCGTGTTTTAAATCTCCCCACACCCAGCTGGGGATATAAATATAAAATAAAATGTAAAATAAAATAAAATGGAATTTTGTATAATTAAATGGAAGTGTCAGCACAGCTTGGCCAAGGCAGCATGGGCTGGAAAGAGAAACCTCCAGCCCATCAACATCACATTAAAATTGCCCAAATCCCACTTCACTCTCATAAATTGAACGGGACAGGAAGAGTCACGTGATGGGGCAGTAAACTCATGGTCACAGCTGCCTTAGGAAGGAAACTTGATTTATAGGGGATGCCAGTGACATCAAAGGAATCTGGGGGTGGGGAAAAATCACCTTTTCCTTTTGGTCCCTTGGTGGAATGTGTTGGAAAGGAGAACAGTGCAATGCACAGACATTCCTCCCCTGTAATCTCTGCCATGATTTGCTGTCCTGGCAATCACAGTGCTGGGTTTAGGTAGGGGAGGACCCCACAGTCAGAAAATGGGCATTGGGACCTCCAAAAAACAGGAGTGTTACCTGTGCCCACCCCAGCTGCAGGCTGCCAGAAAAGCCAGGCTGGAGCTTTCTTCCTGCTGGGAAGAGCCTCTGCATCTCCATCCTCTGCTTTTGTGGAGCCTCAGTGAAGAACCATCCCCACACAAACCCAGAGGGTGAAGTTTGCCCCATGTGTGAGGAGGAAACCATGAACTCAAAGGACGAGATAGAGCCAGAGGCCAAGAAGGAGCTGTAATTCCTGGTGGCTGAGGCTGAACTGCTTTTTCAGAGTGCTGAATTCCCCCCTGTGGCAAAGGATGCAGCTGGAGGTGGTGGTGAAGGTAAACAAAAACCTGGGAGCTGGTGTTTGTCAAGGGCAGAAGAGGCTTATGGAAAAACAACCAGAATAAAAATCTTATTTTACATTATATCAATGCTATAATCGATTAAATGCTCAGTATTAAGTGGCATTTTGAGAGGGGCAGCAAAAGGCTTTACAAGAACTGAAAGATGGGTAAATCCGTAGGAAAAATGAGGCACCAATTTTAAACAAGGATAAATATCCAGGTGCATGAAATCCCTGGGAAAGGTAGGTTCACCCACACCTCCACCTGCAGCTCCAGGTCAGCACCTCCAGTGCCCATCACCACTGCAGCTGAGCAGATTTATGCTCTCAAACCCCCAAACCACGCAGCTTTTCCCTGCCCAAGAGCGTTTATCCCCAAATCTTCCCCTTCCGGAGCCTCCGCTGCCTGCTCAGCCACCCCACATCCCCTCCAGTCCCAAAGAGCCGTGCCAAGATATTTTTCCACAGCTAAGCCCAGCAGTCAGGAGTGGCTTCTCGCCACCTTCCCCTCAGGAATCCTTCCCGGGGGTTTCTCCGATGAAAATCCCGGAGCGGGAACAGCACGGCCTTTCAGGACGCCCCCGGTGCCGGCGGGCCCGGGGTGGCCTCCGGCTGCAGGGGCAGCTCCTGGAGGGTGCTGTGGTTTCCCACAGGGCACGGCTGCCCTGTGCAGCCTTTATTCAAACCTTCGGCATGAAGACTTCTGCTCTGTGAGGCCCTTGCCGAGGGCACAGGGTGGGGAGGCAGGGCTGAAAGCGTTTTTTCATTCCCAGGATAGCCGTGCGCCCCTGAAGCTTTGCCCTCCCTCTATTCCCTGGCAACTGAGGCGTCAGTTTTTGGGAGATTTTTTTTTTTTAACCTCTTCCCAGCATTAAGCTCAGTGTTGTCCCCTGGATTTTGTCAGGGTTTTACACCAAGACGTGGCTCTGTCGCTGCTGCCTTAAGCATCAAGTATTTCCAGCCAGGTGGAAGATAAAGCTGAAATAATCCAAGTGGTAAAGCTCCACTTTTCTCCCGGATCTCCTTTCCCTCCCAGAAGCCATGGCCAGAAGAGAGGTGGCATAAAATCCACCTTACACTGAATTTACATTAATGCTCAGACCAGACCCAATCCAGCCCTGATTCTCCCACATGGTAACCAAACACTTTCTTTTCTTACACCACCAACTACTTTGCCAAGCTCTTTTGAACTGAAAAGTTAGGGAGAGGTTGGCAATGCAAAAAAAAAAAGCAAGAGAAATAGCGCGGGTCTGGCAGTTGTTTTACCAACAGGCTGGGGGTTTTAGGGCTTGGTGGTTCATGCTCCACAGAGAATCCTACAGGTTGGAAAACCCGTCTGAGATTGAGTCCGACCATTCCCAGCACTGTCAAGGCCACCTCTAACCCATCTCCCCAGCTGCCACATCCACAGTTTTGGAACACTCCTGGAGCTGTGACTTCATCGCTTCCCCAGGCAGCCCCTGCCAAGGGCTGACCACCCTTCTGGTGAAGGAGTTTTTCCTGATATCCCATCTAAACCCTCTCTGGAGCAACTTGAGGCCATTTCCTTGTCCTGTCCCTGTTCCCTGGGAGCAGAGCCCAAACCCCTCTGGCTGTCCCCTCCTGTCAGGGGGTTGTGCAGAGCAATAAAATCCCACACAAGGCTTGACCTTATTGAGGAGATGCCAAAGCTCCAAGTCCCAAACAAACCTGTGCCGTTCCTCATTTCCAGCCTGATTTTCCCTCCAGTGCTCCCGAATGAGAAGCCCAGTTAAAACGACAAATGTGTGTTTAACCTCCTGCACACTTTTATTGGTTGGAGACTAGTAAATTCTCTTTTTTTTTGAGTGTCCAGGCCTGCTTTATTCAGCCTGATCAAAGCAGTCACTACCCTGGACATGGCTGGGGGTGTGTATGAGTGGAAACCGGATTTGGGAAGGCAGAAGTGAGCGAGCACCTCGAGGTTTTAAAGATCAGCCAGTAATGGGATGACATTTCCTTCCTCCAGGAACATTTGTCTGTAACGAAAGCGATGCCTGAGCACATCAGATCGGGCTGTAATTATCCCATTATCCTTGTGCCGGGTCTGGAGGCTAAACTGAGGTAATGTCAGTGGAAAATGCTTCCCCCACACTGGGAAATCATTCTCTCCATACTTTCAGTAGGGGAGTATCAGGCTCAAGCAGCTTTTGCTGTGAGCAGAAGCGGCCTGAAACAGCACCTCAGCTTTTCCCTCAAATCCTGCTCCTTAAATCTGCCCCTCAGGATGCGTGGACTGGAGAGGGAAAAGCTTGGGATGGGACCAGCAGAGAGAAAAAGGCAGAAGAAACCTCACCAGGATATCTTCATGTCCTCAGAAAGAGATTCGTGACAATCCTGGTGTTCTCTAGGCCAAAAACCACCCCTGCTCCCAAGGCCAGGCACCTCGGACTGAGAGGAAAGGAGAGTGAAATGAAATGAAATAAAATAAAATAAAATAAAATAATAAAATAAAATAAAATAAAATAAAATAAAATAAAATAAAATAAAATAAAATAAAATAAAATAAAATAAAATAAAATAAAATAAAATAAAATAAAATGGAATTTTGTATAAATGAATGGAAGCGTTAGCACAGCTTGGCCAAGGCAGCATGGGCTGGAAAGAGAAACCTCCAGCCCATCAACATTCACACTAAAATTGCCCAAATCCCACTTTGTTTCTATTAATTGAAGGGGACAGGACGATTCATATGATGGGGCAGCAAATTCATGGTCACAGCTGTCTTAGGAAGGAAAATATTGGGCAAGCCCCTGGATAAAAAATGATAAAACACAGAGCAGGACACGAATATATACAGCCAAAATACTGGAAAACAGAATGGTTCAGGACTTTGCACACTGTTGGTTTTTTGTTGGTTTTTTTTTTTAATTTTCAACAAAAGGTGGGCCAGAAGGTCACTCAGTTTGCTCTTGTTGCTTGCTGCGTTCTGGAATACACAAAAAAACCCCACATTTCGGAGAGCCAGAGGAAAGCGAACACTCCACCAGGGTTTTAGCAGGTAAATGAAATCCCACAGGTAATTCTGTCAGCCTGACCCTCCATTTAATTGCTGGAAAAATTAAGGCGAGACAACAAATCATCAATCCACGGGCGCCCTATGGCAAACAGATCTCATTGAATGAGCTCAGCCAGTTTTACTAAAGCACCTGCAAATTGGGCTGGAAAAAAAAGCATTTGCAACCATGCAGTGCAATTAAAAGGCTGCTGTGAAGCGGCTGAGTCACAAACTCGAGCTCTTGGGAGCCTCTCCAGCTCCGGGGGCTTTATCCTGGCACAGGGGGGAGCTGGAAGTGAGGGAAAAGCGCTCGGGAGAAGCGTGGGAAGGACAGGGCAGGACGAGCAGCTGGGCTGGGAAGCTGGGCCAGATTCAGGCTGGAAATGTGGAACCAATATTGATGGCAGAGCAATCGGGGCAATTAATCTTCCCTGCAGCTCGCAGGGCACGGCGGGGCTGCCTCTGTCACCGGCAGGGCTTTGGGATGGGAAGGGGGTGATTTTGTTTGATCACCCAAAACAAAACCTCCGCAGCGGCCAAGGGTTCATCCGCAAACGGGTCAGGCAGAGCAAAGCCAGCCCTGCTGACCTCCCTGAGATTCCTACTCAGGAGCTGAAGCATTTCCCATCGCTTCTCTGCCACCCAGCATCTCCCAGCCCTGCCAGAAGGGCTCCAAATGTAATTTTAAATCTCCTTCCCCGAGTCAGGGTTACACTCCGGATTTACAGCCCAACTTCCTGCAGGCTGGGAGAGGGATGCGGGGATTTCTCAGCTCCCTGCTCTCCCTCACCATGTGGACACCATGAGCACCACACCCACGCAAGGAGCTGCTGCTTCCAGTTCCCAGGGAACCGGGGTCAGGAAAGGAGTCGCTGTGGGGGAAACCAGCTCCTGTGGACTTCTCCATGTGCTGCCTGAGCAGGAGCCATCTCAGAAACGCTGCCTGGGGAGGTTCACGACATCATTCCATGGGATGTTTTCCTCCTCTGTTTTCCGTTTGATTTAAAGCTTTTAAAAGAGAATTGATTTTTAGCTACTGAATATTTGGCAGCAAAATAAAGGGGAAGGAGAAGGGGAAGGAGAGGGAGAGGCAGAGGGAGAAGGAGAAAAAAGAGGAAGAGGGAAAGAGAGATTTTCCAATAAATCAGAGAAAGAGAAAGAGAGAAAGAGCTCCCCAAAACAGAAATCAACCAGCCCAACATAAAAGATGAGAATCAGCTGCACCTGCTTTTAATCTCAGAGTAGAAACTGCAATTCAGGGGTCAACCCAGCCAAAAAAGGTGCAAGAGACAATGAGTAGCAGCAGCAGCAGGAACTGGGCGTGAGACACAAGTGTCCCAAAATCAAATGGTCTCTGCAAATGATGCTTTAGGATGGATTTGACTGCACAGACTCAAGGGAGATTAATCAGACCCCGAAATTTCCCTAAAATCAGCTTTCAGTTGATCCACAACACCATTTCCACTTCCTTTTTTGCTCTTCTGCCTCCAAACTTACGGAATAATGGAGTAAAAAATTTAATATTCGTAATACCCACACCAGCTCAACCTATATTTTTCCAGCATCTTCCCACAGAATAACAAATTTCTGGCTGAAGTTGCCACGAGCATTCTCCTATCAAAAGATAAAACACTTTGAAATTCTTCTTTTTTTAAGTGATTATTTTAATGTCACGGAGGGGAGGGATAAATTTCAATCCAGCTTCAAGGTTCCCTGCCCCAGCAGTGCTGAGAAATGTGGGGAAGAAGATTTAAAATGTCAGGGTTTCTGCAGGAGAGACCAACTGCTCTGGTGTGTGCTTCCCAAAAGGCAGTGCAGCCTTTTCCCTGGACGGGACATGGGATAATAAACCTGCAGATCAAAGTGAGGAACGTGCTCCTGGCAGGGAGAGCCCAGCCCTGCATTATGGCATGAAAGGGAAGGCAGACACTTCACCCTTTACTTGACACACATTTCATAAAGTAGCGTGAAAATCAACGGGGGGGGGGGGGGGGGNGAACCCAACCCATAACCACCACTTTTTATGCTGCTTTCATTTCAGTATTTTATTTTTTTCAATATTGAACAGTCCTTTTCTGAACTACAGGGAAGACAGAAATAAAGTAGCTGAGGAGGTGGCTGCTGTCTATTGATAAAATACACTCACAGTGTCATTCCATGAAAATTTTCCCTCTAAGAGCTGATTTGGGGATTTTTTTTTCCCCCTGCCTCCATGCAGGCTGAAATGGCATCCAAAATGCCCCCAAGGCCTTGTGAAAAAGGGTAAACATCAGATGCAGAAAAAGCAGAAGCCCTGACTGGTCTGGGTGGGTTGGCAGATGGGAAGCAAAACCACTTTGGACATACAACCCTGGTGCTGCCAAGTTTTCCCAGATGAAGCAACTTCCCATTGTCTTTCCCACCTTCCCAGAGAGCTCCTTCCCAGCTTGTCTCCATCCTGCCTTTCCAAACCTTCAGAACCTTTCTGTATTTCTACAAGCACGGATTTATTTTCTTTTGAATGTCAAAAAAACCCCCAAAAAAACCATGGGCTAGAGCAAGAGGGGACACTGGGTGCATTTATTCCTTGCAGCTTCCTGATTTTTTTTTTACTGATACATCTTTAGGAAGTGTAGCAAGTCCCCAGGTATCTCTCCCTGCATCTTTCCCTGCTCCACAGTCACTTCTGAGATTCCTTACAAGCCACCTTTGGGATGCATTTTTAAGGGACCACTTCCTTCTATTCCCACCAATTCCAGGCCTTAAAAGCTGAATTTTGGCTTAATAATTGCAAGCACCAAAATTCTGTGTTGAGCCACTGAGAGGATTTGGGTGTAGTTCTTTGGGGTCTCAAGGAATTACTCCCAGTTATCCTTCCCACTTCCACACATCACAGGAAAAATGATACAGAGCACAGCTCCTCAGAAATGGAAGGATTAAAGAGTTTTAAAAAGTTAAATATTGGCAATACAGTGCAGATACATAAATAGAAAGTGGAATTCCGAGATTGAGGAGCTGATCCCTTACTACAAACAGCTCAGTAGAATTTATTTTTTTTTTAAAGCAGAATTTTTATACTAATCGGTCACTTAAAATGCTGGTGGTGATTTTCCCCTGGGAGGATTTTATAGCAGCTCCCAAGAAAGAGTAAAATGCAAATGAAAATTACTCAAAATTCCCATCCTACTGTGCTTGCTGGACTCAATCATTCAACCACAGCCTCCTTTAGTGCAAACTTTGTGCCAGAAACCCCAAATATTAATATATTTCCCCTGAACCTGTTTCCCACCTGCACAGTTTCCTTCTGGGTATTTTATATTAAATAATTCCATGTTTTCTCCCCCTGTAGCTGCTGTTTGAGTTTTCCATCACCCCACTGGCTTGTCATTAATTTACTGCCATGAGGTGGATGTTCTCACCCCGTTTTATACCTTAAAATGCCTCAAAACCAGGAATCACCAAGAAAATATCTGTCAAACAGAAGAGATTTGATGCCATTGCTGGGGAGCTTTTCCCCCTCTCCTGTAGCAATTCCCACAACGCTCAGGTTCAGCCCCCAACACAAATGAAATCCAAAAACTGAATTTTGAATTTAAAATTATCTCAATCCTTGTGGATCCCCAGGACATTCCCAGCTCCTGCCACCACCCGTGGGCCCGAGCTCAGCCTCCCTCCCTCCTTTTTTAGCATCCTCTTCCTCATTTGTGACTACAGGGTTTTATTACTAATGGAGCAAAAATGCTCTGAGAACATCCATAAGCAGCACACATTAAAAAGATCTATTTGGAAAAAAAAAAAAAAAGTAATCCTCATCTTTTCCACTCAGGAGGTCATGGCAGAGGGGAAAGCTCCTCAGGAAGCTCCTTGCCAAGCTCTGTCAGAGATTTTCCAGGACCTGCAGCAACTCCACAAACAAGTGAAAACCTTGGGAAGGCTTTTTCCTGAAGTTTCTCATTAGGAAAGAGGCACTCAAGAGTTTTATTTCAGTCCTTTCTATCCCGTTTTACTCTGATAAGACTTCACCACCTGGCGGGATTTTTGGTGGCTGGGGTGAAAATCACCTTTTCCCTCGTGAGTGATGATTCTGGGGAAAATGACAGAACGATTCCGTCAAAAGTGAGACCGAAATTCTGACAAAAAGGATACAAAAATTCTGGCAAAAAATGATCTTTAAAAAATCTGACAGAAATTATAAAAGAGGCCAAATGAAGAGTGAGCGAGGCAAAGCAGTTTTACACCACCACATCCACGTGCCACTTTTAAAAAACGCAGCAGCAAGAGGGCCACAGGACCCTTTTTCTCCTCCAAACAAAGAGATATCCACAAGTCGCTGCAGAAAAACATAAAAACAACACAATCCCAACTCGCAGCTTTTTGTATTTTCATAAACCCACTCACACCAAAGATCCAGGAGGGAAAAGCAGTTTCTGGTGGCCTTGGCTGGGAGCACGGCTGAGGTTTCGAGCTCACATGTAAGCAGGTTTTCAGGGATTGGGAAGCAGAGCTCCGGGCAGAGGGAAGGTGGGGCACATGGAGATCTGGCAGCTGCCCTGAAATCTCTGGGCCTTTGGTTTGGTGCCCCAAGGGAGGCTCCAAAAACCTCCCGACTTGAGGCGTTTAAAAATAGGCCGAAGGAAGAATTTGGGATGACGCCGCTGGGACGGAGCCTGCGTCAGCCAGGGATGGGCACTGCCTCATTCCCTGCCCGGCCCAGCCTCCCCTGCTCCTTCTGAGGGCAGCCTTGGCATGTGTGTGCCCCTCCTCGGGCCACACCTGAGAAACACACAGCAAACACAAACATTCCGAGTTTTCATCCCAAAGCAGCCAGAAAAACGATACTCCTGCCATCTTGCCCTTCCTTTCTTCACTAGGACCAGGGATCGCACGGAATAATCCATTTTTCTTTTTAATTTCACATGTTTTTATATAAACTAATCCCATTTTTTTTTAAATTTCAGGTGTTTATATATAAGTTAATACCTGTTTTGTACTATTTTTGGAGGAGGTGAAGGGGCAAGATGAGTTTAACTTCTCTTGCTGTGCTGCCCTGGCGGTGACGCCGCTGTGCCCGTGAGGCAGCACCGAAGGGACGCGATGGAAAAGGTGGATTGGGTGACCAGGGCTGCTGGTGACAGACAGACAGATAGACCGACGCCAGGCTGTACCCAGTGAAAAGGCACCATTTGATGCCCTCTGGGAGCCAAATTTCCCCCCATCCTGGCTCAATTTTCAGGTCTCCTGTAAACCAAAGGGAAGCGATGCCCAGGGAAGGAGGGAGCAGTGAGTTTAGCCCATTAAAAATTAAAAGACAGGAAATTATTTCCATTGATTAACCATAAACATTTGCTTCTCTCCCTTTCTAAAACCCTTCTGTGCTCATTTGTCTGACCTTGGACTTCTCCAGGGGCTGATGTCACACCTCTCCCTGCAGTGACAGCGCCCTTGTCCCCCCCATCTTCACTCAATACCCTCCCCTGCCTCATGCCACAAGTTGCTCCACCCAAACGAGCAGAGAGGACCAAGCAAAGGGCCCATCTCCCACTGCCACCACCCTCTTTAGAATATTTTTCCAGCTCTCCCCCAAATTTAAGCAACCATGTCAAACTTCCCTCTGTATTTCCCTCCCTTGGAGCAGCCACGCGCTCCCAACACAAGCAGCAACCAGAACAGTGTTAATTCCTCCTCTGCCAACATAATTCCAGCTAATAAAATCCTTCTGATCTTTGGTGGGGATCACCCAGGGATGAAGCATCCAAGGAATTTGCTGTTGCAGCTCATCAGGAGCGGATGGGACCAGACTGAGGATGGGTAAACGAGGAAGAGAGGCGTCTTTAGAGCCGTAATTAATGGCAAAACCACTGCTATCCCTCCTCTCCGAGCCCTGCAAAGCAATGCTGACCCTTAACAGAGAGAAACAGCCGACTCAGATGCAGCTCAAGCTCCCTGTTTGAACTGTTTCAGACAGAGCTGCTGAGTGGTGGCAAATATTGCACGAGCAGAGTCTCAAACCGTCCTTCAGCGTAAAGGCCGAAGCGTCACACACTGGCCGCAGCTCACGCACTGCTCTCCCACCAGTAAAAAAAAAATTAGGTTTATTTTAAAAGCTCCTTTTGCAGGCGGCCCAGGCCCCGAGGGAGGGTGGTTCCAGGTAGTGGGGAAGCAGCTGGGTTGTTTTTCACGGGCAGGCAGAGCGCAGGATCGATATCGCTTTAGTGGCTGGCAGCTGATGAGATCATGGCTAAATTAACGCAGGCAGGCAGCTCAGTTCCCAGAAAGGGGCTCAGGGAGGAAGGACACGGCTCCAGGGAGGGGGAAGATCCCCCTTGCCATGCTCAGGGGGTTGGAGGCCATCAACAGAGCAGCTCCAGGGGTAGTGGAGATGTGAGACAAAAGTGTGACGGGGGGGAAAAGTGATGGAGAATTGCAGGCCACGCAGGACATCTCTGCTTTAGCCTCAGTCCAGCTTTGAAGGTGACTTTGCCTTGAGTTTTGGACTGGAGACCTCCCAGGCTGCCCAGATTTTACCCCAGGCATGGCTGGTCCCGGCCTGAGCAACACCCAAACCCCAGAGCTGGACTGATCCTGCCACAGCCACCAGCAAACACCAGCTTGTCCCAAGTTTTGCTGCATAAAGTCCAGAGGATCCGCACCAATCCTCCACCCCCAATAGCAAAGAAAGCCTTGAATCCTGAGTTTAAACACTCTGGGTGAACACACGCCCTCGGCAAAGTGTCCCCCAACAGCTCAGGGAAGGTGGAAGCAGGAGAAACAAGGATTCATGCCTGATTTTATCTGGATTTATCTGGAAAACCACAGGCAGGACTGGGAGGCTGAAACCACAATACACCCCAACACCTTGCCTTAAATGTTAGACCCCACTGCCATCTTGTGGCAAATACTTCCTGAAATAAAGTTAAAAAGGGGAGAAAATCCATTAAAAAGTTGCAGAAAAAGTTAGGGAGGCAAGAAGGACGGGTAAATCACCAGGAGCAGGGTGGGGAAACTCATCTGTCTGAAATGATGCTGAGGCTGAGCCTACAGCGCTGTGTCAGACTGAAACTGGCATGGAAAAACCCAGGGAAAAATCCAGTCCAGGCTGGATTCGGGGAGTTGAGGATATAACCACACACAAAACATGGAATTGCCTGCAGGGCCAGGGTTTCAGTCCCTATTCTGAAAACACTCTGGAGTTCCCAAAGTCATTTCACGCCGCCCTGGTTTGAAGGAGGCTTCTCTCCCCACATAAGCAGGATTTAGCTGGAATTAGACACCGCACCTCAGAATTAAGGCAGGCAGCTGCAGGAATTTCCAGGGAGGATGATCTGGAGGTGGGATTAGGGCTCGGGTCCATCACTCCCGGGGCACAGAGCACCTCTGGGTGCTGGGGAGGCACCGATGAGCACCCCTGGGTGCAGGGACAGGCAGGGCTGACCCAGCCCTCAGTCCTGGCGCTGCCACACCTCAGCATTTACTTTTTGCATCATCGATCATCTGCAGTGCCTTTGCTTAGCAACTGGGCATCACTTTAGCAAAGTGCCTGGGTTGCTGCATCATCCACGGACGGCTCCCACCCTGCCAGGAAAAACAGGGACAAACTGGTTTCCCTTCTTTATGTTGCCATAAGGGGCTGGCAGATGCGGGAGCAGACAGCCTCAAGGCCTTGTGTGATCCCAAACACTCACTGGCTGTGGGTAAAAGTGAATCAAAACTCACTGGCCATAAATAAATTAAGGACTCGTTTACAAGAAGTGTGGCTCTGCTCTCAAATCTCTGCTGGCAGGAATGGATCAAGGAAAAACAGGAAGGAATTATCTTGAAAACTGGCATAGAAAGTGGCTATTTGAAAGAAAATCTAATTTACACATTGGATATAGATACACAGATAGCTCTATACACCTGGCCAGCCACACAGCAATGCTTTCTGCTGTTAAACTTTACATTTCCCTGTTATCAGAAGGAACAACAGAATAAAAAACACACTTCCAGACCAAAGATAACACATTCTCCAGCACCTTTCTGTTTACACTTTGGATCTCTGCAAGCCTTCGCAACTCTACCCTTGCTGCATGTGACAGGGGTGCATTACAAGAGACACAATACATTTAAACCAACTCCTGGGATTTATCCCTGTTGGAGTTCCTGTCATCCCATAGTTTGCTGCTTTCAACTCCTTGACAGCTTTAAACGTTGGTGTAGGTGACACACAATACAGAAATCCAATTATATTGCCAATAACTACATCTTTATCCTGAGAGATGAAAAAGTGTTTGGAGGTTGGTCCCAGGTAAAAAGGTTTCTGTTGGCATTCAACTGAAAACAGAGGGGCCTGAACATCCTCTTGGGGGTTTCACGGTCTGGAAGTTGGCTGTGGGTTTTGGGAAAGAGGTGTTGCCCATCCTCAGCCTCCCAGGGAGCTGAAGACATGTGGGATGGAGGGTTGGGATGCTGCTGCTGTGGCTGGAGCACGGGCAGGAGGCTGCTGGAGGTGCATGAGCTCCCCCACAAACAAACCAGGCGAGTGCTGTCAGCAGTTCCAGAAGCCCTGGGGACACTGAGGGGAGCTGGCACCAGCCAGGGCCGTTCCTGCCTCCGGCCGGCATCGGGAGCGGGGAAAGCTCGTCATGCTCTTGGCACAGGCCGCTGCAGCACAGCCCTTTGCTCCCTGATCCCAGCACAGCACCCTGCAACCGGATCATTCAACTGCCCATGCAAAACACACCTTCCTCTAGCCCATGGTGGGGAGGGATCTGGGGGGAAAATGAGGGAAAAAGGGAAATTGGGAGTGCAGCGTGCTCAGCACACCCTGGAGCCGCCCGCCACTCTCCCAGCAACGAGACGGGAGAAGAATTAAGCGGAATTAAAGCAAGAATTAAGAATGAAAACCCAAAAGCAGTCCCAGACTGGCTTGGTTACCATTGTCATGGCTACCACGAGCGAGGCTGAGGCACGGGGGGATGCCAGGGGATGGAGTTCCAGCCTGGAACTGCCCGCAGGCCCCACCAGGGGTTTTTCCTGCCTGCTGAAACATCATCTGTGGATGATGGGAATGATGTAGGATGGGACAAATGACCTTCACTGCATCACATGGACACAGCTTTTCCTGCAGCTGGCCTGCCAGCCCAAACTGGGAACAGCACAGGAAAGCCTCAGGCCAGGACTAAACCTCACTAAAGCCACGAGCCAGTTTAACAACTTCTAAATAAGCAATTACTCAGGGTGGGGACACTGCGTCCCTGCCCTCACCACAGGTGCCAGGTCACTGTCACCTTCCCTGTGGTAGAGGAGGCTGGGGATGACCACTGCCGCCAAAAAATCCAACAGCAAAAGGAAAAGTTGGCCGTGGTTTCTCCTCCATCCACAACACCTGACCTCTGCCTTGGGCAGAGGGATGTGCTGCCCCAGGGAAGGACAAACGGACACGCTCAGCTCGCACTCACACACCTCCCTGGGCACAGCAGTCTGCTCTATTAAATCACCACGGGCAGGGAAAAGAATAATAAAGAATAAAAAAGCCCAAAGCCAGGTGCTCCTGGTTCGAGCACTGGTCTGGTTAACAAGGGGCAGGGGCCAGGTGAGGAGGAAAGGGCTGGAGTTGGGTCTGGGAACACTCGGGGAGTGGGCTGAGGAGGAGCCGCACACAGATCCCGTCTCCCATTCCGAGAATGGGATTTCTGCTGAAATAAATCACTTCCCGCAGAGGACACAAGACCGTGCCTTGCTCGAGAAGCACCAGCCACAGCTTCAGCCCAAAGCAGAGTCACCACTGTGGTCGCACACAACTTCTCCATCACATCAGCCTCCCCAGCAGCCAGCACAGCACCACGCTCCCCGGTTTTCCCACATGTCTGGAAGAAGGACAACCCCCGAGAGCCCAGGCTGAGTGATGCAGACCCCGTCCTCCCCCCAAAAAACCTCTCCGTGGGTGCCTGACAGCAGCACAGGGAAGCAGAATCATGGAATCATTACTGTGGAAAAAGTCCTCCAGGATAAGCCAGCCCCGCCGGGGTATCAGCAGGCAAAGCCCGGGTGGAGCAGCCTGGGCTCGTTTTTGGGGAGAATGGGGTGGGGAAAGGGGGGCCAGGGGTAGCACCTGCCCCGGGAACGGGGCTGCCGGGGGTGCTGACGGCTCTCGAGCAGCCACGGAAAAACTTCCCGGCCCCGCCGCAAACTTTTCCCAGCGCCGGGGAGGCACCGCCGCCCCCCTGCGCTCCGGCCGAGCATCCCCCGGGAGCCGCGGCGGGGAAGGGAAGAGCGAAGCAAGGGAGGGAGAGAGGGAGGGAGGTCCGGGCTGCCCGATCCCCCGCAGGGCTCCTTCCCGGCGGCTCGGAGCCGCTCACGCCCCGGGCACGGTCCGTGATCCCCGGAGGGGAACGCGGCGTCCCCGCCACCCCGCTCGGGACCGGGGTTCGCGGGAGGGGGGATAAAGGGGTTCCATCCCTACCTCTCGGCCTTGGTGAACTTGCGGAAAGCCTGGCGGAGGTCGTGGAAGGAGCGGTAGGTCTGCGGCTCGGCCGAGATGCCCTGAGCCCGGGTGGTGCGGGGCCCGATGTGCGGGCTGGGGGCCGGCAGCACGGACTGGCATTTGTGCAGCCGCCGCCGCAGCTCCTGGATCTCCTCGTCCTTCTCCCCCAGCCGCCGCTCCAGCTCCTTGATCCGCTCCTCCTTCAGCAGCAGCAGCTTGGTGAAGTCCCCTTCCAGCTCGGTCATTTTGGGGGTGCCGGGCCGGTCCCGCTCTCATGGAGCGGCTCCCGGGCAGGGGCGGCGGAGCGGCTGCGCCCGCCCCGGCTCAGGGCAGCGGCCCCGGCATCGCCCCGCGCCCGCCGAGCCCGCCCCGGGGCCAGCAAAAACCGCCCCGAAAACAGCGGCCAACAAGGGAAAAGACGGCGGGGAAAAAAGGACAAGAAAAGGGGAAAGAGCTCTTGTGCCACTCTGCGAGGCTGGGATCCTGGAAATAGCAACAATTACCATGTGATCCCAGGGTGACGCAGCTCCTTGTAACTGGAGCCGAAGACTTGGGATTCAAACAAGAACACTTCATAAATATTAAATTGCCTCCTGCTAATGAGCCACGTAGAGCCGCCCCCTGGCCCGCCCGGCCCGGCCCCCGGCAGCTCAGCATCCCGGCCCGGCCCCCTCGGGAGCTCAGCATCCCATTCCTCCCGCCTCGGGAGCTCAGCATCCCATTTCGCCCCCTCCTGGGAACTCAGCACCCCATTCCTCCCCCCCTCGAGAACTCAGCATGCCATTCCTCCCGCCTCGGGAGCTCAACATCCCATTCCTCCCGCCTCGGGAGCTCAGCACCGTGGCTCTCCACCCCGGGAGCTCAGCATCCCACCCCTTTCCTCACCCCACGCTCCAGGCTGCGTTGCCCTCAGCACTCCCCTGTTGGTCGCTCCTGGGTATCCCTCCTTGGCAAGGCACATGGGCGCGCCTCCCTCCACCCTTCCCTGCCCGGATTATCCTGCGTACCTCACGCCTGGGTCACCGCACATCCCAGCCAGCATCCTTCCCCACGTCCCACCCCCCTCGGGTACCTGCATCCCTCCCCATCCAGGACTCCGCACTCCTTCCCACCAGGTTTCCCTGCTCCCTGTCCTCCAGGTGACCCCCCAGCCAAGCCCCACCATCCTGTGGGACACGCAGCTTTCCAGACACCCGGTGTCCCTAATCCCAACGTGTACCCTGAGGGAGCAGAGCCCGTCCCCAGGCACAGACATCGGGACCCTGGTGGCACCTGAGTGGGGAGGCAGCCGGAGTGCTTTGCCAGCATGTCCGTGGAGGGAGGAATTCATCCTTCCTGGACTTATTTGGAAGAGCCCATCAT
Organism: Cyanoderma ruficeps; assembly: GCA_008694505.1. Lineage (NCBI taxonomy): Eukaryota > Metazoa > Chordata > Aves > Passeriformes > Timaliidae > Cyanoderma > Cyanoderma ruficeps. Next base: position 569,527 of record VZDJ01000325.1, on the reverse strand, counting down.
GCACATGAATTTTTAATGCCGGCTGGCAAAGGGCACCATCAGCTCCCCTATCGCATTTCCCTCCCAAACCACTCTTGTTTCCAAGGAAGGATTTCAGGAGCCCCTTGCTTCAGGCAAAAAAAAGGGGAGGGTTTTTTTCCCAGCCCCCAGAGCCAGGCCTTGGGCACTCAGGGCACCCAGGAATCGCTCAGGGTCCACGTCCCAACCCATGGAATGTTGTGCCACACCTTTGGGGACAGACTTCCTGGTCTGCTAGGGCAGGGCAAGGAGAGGACAAAGCACCTGAGCTGGAGGACAAGGCTGTACCGATGGAGTATTAAAGGTTGAAAAACCAATTAGCAGCGTCTCTGTCTTTTAAGGCGGTGGGTGTTGGGGGGGTGTTTTTGTCTGTGCCTCCAGCCTTTCACGTGTGGCTGCAAACCCCCGGGCTCGGAGCTGTCCCATCCTCCGACTGGAAGCATCCCTGATGCCAAGGGCTCAGGCAGTCCTGGGAAGGGGGGAGGGGGAACCAATTAACAATTATTAATAATAAGCGCATCGGGTTTTATCGGCAGGCAGAGAGCGCCACCTCGTGGGCCGCAGGACGGAGCCGAGCCGGGATTTCGGATTTCGGGGCAGTCCGGCCCTTGCGGGGAGCTCGGGAAGAGAATGTTCAACAGCCCGGGGAGCGTCCCCGCTCCGCTGCCCGCGACGCGCTGGGATCCCCACACGCTCCCAGCAGGACAAAGTCTCCAGGGGCGGAACGCAAGGGCTGCCCCGTGCCCGCTGCTGCCACTTCCAGCCCCCGTGGCTGTGTCACAAAGGGGGTGGCGGTGCCCGTTGTGACACCGGCGTGTCGCGGTGCCGTGGGGCCATTGTGACACGGAGACGCCTGATGCTGGCACCGGGGCCGTGTGACGCTGCGGTCCCGGCGCTGTTTAAGGAGCATGCCGGGCCGTGCCCTCCAGCGGCGCAGGGCACCGCGCTCCGGAGGCTGCAGCTCCCCGGGATAGCTGCCAGAGGATGTCCACGGAGAAGGGCAAGCTCGGCGTTCAGCCGCCCAAGAGCAACCTGCTGAAGGATGGGGCTGGAAACACGGGCGGGGATGGGGCCGGCACCAGCCCGAGGCTGCCGCCTCCATCCCACACCTCCCGCGTCTCTTTCTCCTCTCGCGTCTCTTTCTCCTCTGACCTCCAAGCGCAGCATCCCCACAGCCCGGCTCCACCCGGCCGTGGGCACAAGTCCCGCCAGCAGCAGAGCTCCAAGAGCGCCGGGAAACGCCCCAGCTCGGCCAGGCTGGCGCGGGGACAGAGGCCGCGCTCCGGCGTGTCCACCCCCGTGTCGCTGCCGCCGCCGGCCAACACCGCGGCCCGGCAGTGCCGCCGCCTGAGGACCTGCGTGGCCTGTTCGGGCAAGGCCACGCCGGAGAGCCTCCTGGCAGTGCCCTCCACACCCTCCACCCCTGCCTCAATCGAGCCAGAACCGCTTTTGGTCCACCAGCTCACCCAGACGGAGCCCCCAGAGCACTCCCCAGCTGCTATTGAACGCGTGGATCAGGACATGCAGACCGAGAGCCCGGGCCGCCTGCGGCCGAATTCACGCGTCCGGCTGTTCGTGGATCAGGAAACGCAGACCAAGGCCCGGGTGCTGCCGCCCGGCGCAGCCTCAGTCGCCCCCGGAGGCCCGGAGCCCCCGGACCGCCGGCGGCGGCTGTCCCTGTTCCGCAGGCTGCTCCGGGCGTGCCGCTGCACCCGGGCACAGCCCGAGCAGCTCGGGGCCAGCCCCGGCCCCAAAGGGACACAGCAGCCCCAGGGAGCGGCGCAGGAACACACACCGGGCCTCGGGATTTTGATGGTGCTCCAGGAACCCACCGAGGGCCCCGAGTGGCTGCCATCCTCCTGGTCGTGGCTCGTGGAGACCAGCCTGTGATGCGCCACAGAGCCCAAATAAAGGATTCCCATCCTAATGCTGCTGCTCTGGGCCTGGTCCGTGGGGGTCCATCCCGTAGGAATGCTTGGCTGGCTCCAAACAGCCAGCTGGGAAGCGTGTGGGGAAACAGGGCAAGCTCTTGGGTGGGACTGGCACTGCTCCCCCCAAGTCCCTGAGCCTTAGTCAGCCTCGGGTGACACCAAAAAAAATGGTTCAATCACAACTGGAGAAGACGAGAAGCAAAATCATTGGCAAGACAGAGGAAATTCCAGCCCAAAACGGGAATAACATCTCCCTTCAGCCAAAGGAGGGAAAAGGTTATCGGGGAAAAAAAAGACCATGTGGCGGTGGCTCCCCTTGGGATCAAACACAGCTGGCTCCTGAGGAGGGATCTCTGCCTGTCTCCTCCAAACCTGGCACCGTGGAACCTGTCCCAGAGACAGGAACTCAGCCTGGAAGGCAATTCCTGGATTCCTCTTGTCAAAGTGCCTTGAATGAGTAGGAGAAGAGCAGCAGCAGCAGCAGTGAGAATGAACACAAAGCAGCCAGATGGACAGAGAAAGACCCAGGGTGGAAAACACCTGGATGGGGCACGTGTGGCCTCGGGTAGAAAACAGGAAATGCAGGAACCACCCTCAGTCCTCACCTGATGCCTCCCCCTTGGCCTCAGGAGGAGGAACACGAGGATTCCTCACACCTGGCTGGGAATAAAGCGCAGCAGCTTCAGCTGGCTTTGGGGAAGATGAAGGTGGGCGAGTCCCTTGGGGATGGGAAGCCTTCATCCTATGTAGGTGTTGAGCACAGTTATTCATCCTGGCGTGTTTTGCAGTTAAGGTTTTAATGAAGCTTTTAATTAAGTTAAATAAATACTGATGGTTCAAGCCAACCAGGTCTTGCAGTCACAGAATAGTTGGAGTTGTAGCTACTTCCTCCACACTGGAGAGTTCATGGTAGAGTGGCAACTCCCTAATTTCTATTTTTAAGGCAAATTAAGATTTTGGAGGTGAGGGAGTTTTAACCTCTTTAGTAGAAAGGAAGAATAATCTCTTATCAATACAGTTCCTTATTTTCTATTTGTGTATGTAATTATGGACTTGAGAACCCCTTGCTCTAAAGAAAGGAGCAGCTTTAGGTAGTTTGTTCATTTCAAAGGCAGAAATATCATTTCCTGGTGTGTTTTAATTACTTCTGAGACGCTTCAAAGCTTCATTTTGAGATTTTTATTTTCATTGAGCGAGTTCTCAGGGTTTTCTTGGTCCTTTGTGTGTGTGTAGGGCACTGGGTTGATTATTATGTTTCACTGATGATTTTACAGACTTTATGTTTTTCCCAGGAGAATATTAACTTGGGTAGAAACAAAATTAGGGTGAAGAGTATCTTAATCTAGGGATAAAAATACTCCCCTGGGAATGAGACAGAATGGGTTTGCGTTATTCATTTAATAATTTCAGCTGCACTACCATCACTTTCATCCAAGTTTTTTATGTGATAGAGGAACCCTTTTCTCAAAATGTGATCACCTGTGGCAGTTTTGTGTTGTCTTATCAATGAAATGCTTTATTTTCTGTTTATAGATGTAATTATGGATGTGAGAGTCCTCTGTCTATTTAAATAGAAAGGCTTGTGGCCTTTCTGCCAGGATACCCAGTCGGGAAAGGAGGATCCCCTTTTCTCAACCCCTGAGGCAGTTTCACATGCCTAAGGGATTTGAAATCATTTATGTTGGTTAAACTGCTGCCATTCCCAAACTTCTGGCCTTCCTCAATGAGGCAAGCAGAGGGATGTCCATCAAGCAGCAGCCACCTGACTGCTCCAAAAGGCAGGCTTTGTCCTACAACAATCTCACATGAGGCAGAAGAAAGATGCAACTTTCCCAAAGAGGTTTTTAAAAACTCATTGAACATTTCTTTTAATTGGAGCTGTGTAATTCCACGTTTTTACCCCTGAAACAACACTTTTGGTTTGAGCTGTTTTGCAGCTCCACGGTCCAGCAGCACAGAGAGGAAACTCCAAGGATGCTGTGGGTTAAGGGTAATGATGTGTTTTCTGTGAATTAAACCACCAGCTAAGCCCTTGCCCTCAGCCCCACACTCTGACAGTCTCTCCAGCCCTCACCACGTTACTGGACCCCACTGGAGACACTGGGCTGTGCCTCTGTTTTGAGAAGAGCTTTTGCTTAAAGGACGTCCAATCTCTGCAGCAGAGAACAGCAGGAAGAGGTCCCAGGCTGCCTCCCCACCCTGGCACTCTGGGCTTGGGGAGTATGAGGAGTGCAGTATGTGGTCATTTTTAATATCCCAGCTGCCTTGGGCTGCTTGGGGGGCACAGAAGGGAATACACAGTCGGTAAAACATGCTCAGTAATCCACTTTGGGTCCAGATTAAAGGCTACATTGATATATTTTTGTATATAATGTGTAGCCGGCACTAAGAACAGGCGGTGACTCGACTCTGTGAGCTCACTGACAGCCCAGCCAGTCACCAAGGCGCGTCACCATTCCACAGTCGGCAACTGCTGCAGCTTCAAGGGCAGCTCCTGGGAAGTCAAAATCGCAGAGCAAGAGGCTCTGGAACCCTGTGGGGTCACAGCCTCCCCCGCGTCCCCACACCGAGCCAAAGCCACGCTCCACATCCATTGGCCCTTCCCGGAACGCTCCCAGCGCAGGCTCCGGGCTCAGCCCGAAGCAACCGCGGCTTCATCTGAAGATAAGCACAGATGGAAAAGCCGGCAGCGAAAAGGCCCTGAGAAGCCTCTGCAAGGAGACCGAGCGAGCCAGGAGCGGCAGGGAACAGCGGGATGGGACTCCCGCAGCCCCGCCTGCATCTTGTCCCGGCTGGGAGCCTGCGCACGTCCCGCTGTCCTTCCCGGCTGGCACACAGGCAGCGCCCGAGGGCTGCTGGAAGCCCAGGGCCAGCAGACGAGCGGCTGGAAGCTCAGGGCCAGCTGAAGGAGAGGCTGGAAGCCCAGGGCCAGGAGAAGGAGCGACTGGAAGCCCAGGGCCAGGAGACGGCGCGGCTGGAAGGACAGGGCCAGCAGGAGGAGCGGCTGGAAGCCCAGGGCCAGCTGAAGGAGAGGCTGGAAGCCCAGGGCCAGCACAGGAGCGGCCAGGAGAAGGAGCGGCTGGAAGCCCAGGACCAGGAGAAGGAGTGGCTGGAAGCCCAGGGCCAGCAGAAGGAGCGGCTGGAAGCCCAGGACCAGGAGAAGGAGCGGCTGGAAGCCCAGGGCCAGCAGAGGAGCAGCTGGAAGCCCAGGGCCAGCAGGGGAGCGGCTGGAAGCCCAGGGCCAGCAGAAGGAGAGGCTGGAAGCCCAGGGCCAGGAGAAGGCACAGCTGGAAGGACAGGGTCATCAGGAGGAGTGGCTGGAAGCACAGAGACAGGGACACTGTGCACCCCCGAGGCACAGGAGCAGCGACTTCCCGCTCCTCTCTGTGCCCATCAGGATGCCCGGAGAGCCCGGCCAGGAGCGGGGACACTCAGCACCTCGTCAGGGCACGCTGCGGGAGACGCAGACTGAGCCCAGGTCGGGAAAGCAGGGGAATTTGTGTCTGGCACCCCGTGGATCCAGAGACACAGAGGGAGGTCCCGGAGCTGACCCAAGCAGGGCTCCGCCCCGCTCTAGCATCGACCCCTGGCTGAGCTCCGGACAGTCCCTTTTTCCAGGGATAAACCCACCCCAGCTCTCCCCGGCGTTAACACCGCGCTGATAATTTAGGGACAGTGGCAGTTGTGGGTGAGGATGATGTGGTTGGAGCCCGGGCAGCTCCTACAAATGCTGGAAAGCGCTTTAGAGCCCCCTCATTCTTGGTGCCTTTCATTAGTGCGCGGTTGTAGCTTTAAAGCCTGCCCAGTGAGACCCCGGGAGTTCATCCAAGGGAAAGGCACGAGCCCATCCATAAGGAAGGGGTCCCGGAAGGTCCTGAAGGATTGAGCCCATCACGAGTCCCACCGGAGGGTGAGCATCCCCAGCCCACACGTTCAGAGGAGGAGAAGCACAAAGTGCTGCTGGAAATGACCCCTCGGCTTCGGCCGGAGCTCCTTCTCCTGGCTCCCCGCGGCTTCTCTGTTACGAAGCGCTGTAGAAAAAAAGCAGTTTACAGCCAGCAGATATGTAAAATATGCCAGCTATTGAACCCGGGAAGGCTCAGCGCCTGCATTTCTCATCCCAGCCCGCTCTGCAAGCCCCAAGCACGCAGACATTACTCAGGCTGGGGCCGTAATTATCCCGCTGGCAGCCGTGCCAGCTCTCCCTTGGTGTAACTTTAACAGAGTATCAAAGGTGATGCTGGATTTTTATAAAATCAATACACTGCCGTCTACTTCGCCTCTGCAACCCCCACCGTTCTCTCTTTCCAAACTGGCTTTTGCAAGCCAAGAGCCTCTGCAGCAGCAGCAGCAGCAGGAGAGTGGACTCGAGGTCACAGCCCTGTGTGATTTGGAGGAGCTGGATGAAGGCAGTAATCCCCACCATGTTAAAAAAAGAAAATATTCAGTGTTTATGATTTACTTCAATAGTGGCAAAAGTCTGAAACTATTTATTTCCACCCAATCTCTTAATATCATCTGAAGTTCCATGGCCGCTTCCTTAAGGGCTGGAGCTGCCTTGTGGACACAGAAGATTTCAGTGGGAGGGCATTTTAAGGCCACAAAAAGGAAGGATTCATTCTGTGCTGTTTCCTTCTTCAGTGATCTTTTTAGTTCCTATTTCACTGGGTAATTTAATAAACTGTGTCACCTCCTCAGTGTCTACTTTACTAACAGATATGAGCCTTTTCACCACAGAGTAACTCCCTAAATGGGAACAATGATATTTGTATTAAAAAATCAGCCTTCCCAATCCCTTTGGGGATGCTGCCATGGAGCAGCCAGTGTGCTGACTTCCTTCTGAGCTTGTCACAGGATTTTTTTGCTGCCTGACACCTTCAAAAAGCGCCTTGGAGTGGGTTTGTGGCATGAGCAGTGTGAGGATGTCTGTGCTGTGTGTCCTACGCACCCTGCGGCTACTGAAGGGTGCAAGAAATGCACCGCTCCTTTGGACCACAGAAAGCTCTGGGTGATGCTGCTCAGGCATTTCCATGGAACCCCACAGTGGTTTGGATTGGAGGGGAGACCTTAAAGATCATCCAGTTCTAACCCCAGTGCCACTGGGGAAACTGGATTGAATTCACTCTCTGCTATTAATGATAACCCATCCAACCTTCCAGCACAATGACACTGCATGTGCAGTAAGTCAGAGGAAATTATCCCAATCGCCCAAATTTTTTTTTTTGCTTGTGAAATTTCATGAGTTTACAGAGCCCCTCTGCTCTGGAGCCAGGCTGGGAGAGCTGGGGAGGCTCACCTGGACAGGAGAAGACTCCAGGGAGAGCTCAGAGCCCTGCCAGGGCCTAAAGGGGCTCCAGGAGGGCTGGAGAGGGACTGGGGACAAGGGATGGACAGACAGGGACACAGGGAATGGCTTCCCAGTGCCAGGGGGCAGGGCTGGATGGGATATTGGGAAGGAATTGTTCCCTGGCAGGGTGGGCAGGCCCTGGCACAGGGTGCCCAGAGCAGCTGTGGCTGCCCCTGGATCCCTGGCAGTGTCCAAGGCCAGGATGGACTTTGGGGCTTGGAGCAGCCTGGGACAGTGGAAGGTGTCCCTGCCCATGGCATGAAATGAGCTTCAAGGTTCCTTCTAACCCAAACCGTTCTAGGATTATATAAAATACTGTGATATCCCACTTAAAATATTTTTCTTGAAGCAATAACCTGGAAATATTTCCTTGTATCTTCCCCTTTCTTTTTTGGGCATTTTTTTTCTCACTGCTGCTTTGTGACAGTGCTCTGGAAATGGTCCCACAGCTTCAACTTCTTCCCCTATTAATATAAACTAAACTAATCCTCCGAATGTCGCAAGCAGGATGTCATTTTCCTTAAGGAAAACGAGGAAGCTAAAAATATTCCTTTGGCTACGGGGGTATCGTCACATCCATGCTCTCACCACAACTGCTCCACAGCATCAAGAGGCTGGTGGGAAGAAAAAAAAAGCCCCTCCAGCAACTCTCAGGAAAGCAGGGATTTCATACTGGTTTTATCCAGCCCAATCTCCCAGACTCCACATGGGCTCTGGCATGTTTTAGATAAATATTATTAACTCTCCCCTTTGGAGGCATTTCCACAACTGGACACTCCAACCACGGACTGCAAAGAGTTTTCTTTTTAATAAGGAGGGGGAGAAAAATAAACTGCACAAGTGGGACCTGTTGGAGCTGCAAAAATCCAGCATCCAAATTTAGCTGCCCTCAGCTTCTACGCCTGAATTCCTGCTGGGTTTTTTCCCCCCCCTCTCTGCTATCCCAGAAGAATTTCCCACTCTGCATTTGTGGTTCTTAAGGCTGTACATCCTCCCTCCTACTCAGCACGGGGTGATTTTTGAAAAATGGTCAATTTGAACAAAAACTGAGAGTTTTGTCATAACTCCATTAAAAAAAAAAGTCACTTTCTGCCAGACTTGTAAACAGATGATTACATGTAAATATTTCCTTTTTGTCATATCCCGTCACTTGATCTTAGTACAAATCTAGGCAAAGACTTTTCTGAACTGTTTCTATATTTTACATTTTTAAAAAAATATATATTAAAAATGTTGGCAGTTGTAAATCAATAACAAAAATGCTTCCACCTTTCTTATATATATAAATATATATATTATTACACATTTTAAAATATATATATATTAAAAAATGTCGGCAGTTGTAAATCAATAATAAAAATGCTTCCACCTTTCTTATATATATAAATATATATATTATTACACATTTTAAAAAATACATATTAAAAAATGTCGGCAGCTGTAAATCAATAATAAAAATGGTTCCACCTTTCTTATATATATAAATATTATTACACATTTTAAAAAATATGTATTAAAAATGTTGGCAGTTGTAAATCAATAATAAAAATGCTTCCACCTTTTTATATATGCATATATAATATTATATATTTTAAAAATATATATATTTAAAATGTAGGTAGTTGTAAATCAATAATAAAAATGGTTCCACCTTTCTTATATATATACATATATATATCATTACACATTTTAAAATATATATATTTAAAATGTAGGCAGTTGTAAATCAATAATAAAAACGGTTCCACCTTTCAGGAAAACTCATCCCCCGGAGCCTTTCCCCTCTGCAGCCATGGAACAGAGCCCTGCCACCCCTTGTGCCCCTGGTGGCAGCGGTGGCGGGGGGTGACATCCAGCAGCACAGCACAGCTGTGGCAGCCACCTGGCCAGCCCCAAATCCATCCGGCCTCCCGCTGGCTATTCCCAGACAGAAATGCTCCCGGAAAATGCTCAGCATCTCATCCGTGACCGATCTAAAAAGCTTCCCGCCCCTCGGTGCCAAAATTGGGCGACAACTGATGGTTATCTTGGGAAGGCGATGCCACTGAAGGCTGCTCCTCCTCAGCACCTTCCAAATTTACTTTGGGTCGGCTCCGAGAGCGGCCTGGCTGTGCCTGGGGGTGTTTGGGGCAGAGGGATTTGGGTTGGCTCCAGGAGCAGCCCGGCTGTGCCTGGGGATGTTTTGGGACAGCAGGATTTGAGGTAGAGCCCATTTTTCTGTCCTCGTGCTTGCTCGTGTCCTGCCTTTGGACGCAGAGCTTGGACGTGACACCAGCGAGAAACTCTTGTCATGAGAAAAGCAGCTCTGGAAAACCAGGCGGGTGACAAAGCAGTTGGAAAAGGCCCATGGAAAAGGGCCCCATTCCGGTTTGCTGTAAAGGGAACGTTGAGCAGGAGTAACTCCGAGTAATTCCGAGCTGGGCCCGGGCCAGGAGCGGCTCCACGGGATCCGGATGGGAATGTCGGCCCTGAGCGACTGCGGGGCGAGCAGCGACCTCCCCGCACAGCCGGGGGAATGTCCCTGTGAACTCCAGGGACATTTTCCCACGAGTGGCTCTTGCCCTGCGCCGCTCTGACCTCAAAACCCCCTCAGGAGCCGCTCTCCCGGAGTGGCCGCACGTGTGGCCGCCCTGCTCCGGCATCTGCCAGCATTCCCAGCAGGCTGGAAGCACTGGGAAAGGGGCCCCGGCAGGCCCTGGGAGCACCGGGGCTGTCCCCGAGGGTGGGGATCCCCCACTGCTCAGGGCTGCTCCTCCAGGGGCCTTTTCACCCCTCAGCGAGGTTATTTTTAAACCCCGTTCCTGGCTGTGCTGCTGCAGCCAGACTCCTGCACAGCCCAGGAATTAACTCCCTTGTTTTGGGTTGTTATTCCTTAATTCCTTGGCTCACATCCTGCTTTTCTAGGACACCACAGGAACTCCAACTGCTTCACAGGGACACAGAGTATTTGACTTTCCAAGCCTGCCCAGTGCCCTGGGACGTCCCCGTCACGTGCTGGTCTGTGAAGCCTCCTCAACTTTTACATCTCTGTATCAATATTTAGGTGTTGGAGCTGAACTGTTTATTTCATTTTCTTCCAGCAAAGCTTGCATCCTCCAAGAACATCCTGTAGCTTCCCAGCCATTATTTGGATTTCCACAGCGTTTTAACAACAATCATCTAATTTCCCAGCAGAGCCGTTAACGTCAGGCTCCGTGAGAAATGAATACACTGAATATCAATGTTCTTTTCCTCTTCCATTTTGCCTTGTTTGGCAGCTATTTTTACCTCGATTCCCTTGGGGACTCTCTTCTTTCTAAATGCATTTTCAGTTTAAAACCCCCAGCAACATTCAGCTTCCATGACTTTTGCTTTTGGAAACTACTGAGCAAAGAAACCATTCAAAGATGATCCTCAGCTCCTGCGAACTCTCCCAACACAGGTGTTCAGGTTTAGGTTCCTTAAAAATAGAATTTTCATGATTAAATCCTTTTTTTTACTAAGGAATGACACCCTGTTCTGCTCACCATGTGTTCATACTGTCTTGGGGGAAGGTGAAATAATGAAAACCTCAAGATGTGCAAAGACGCCATGAAAGTTACAGCTTAAAAGTTCAGTCAACATTAATTGTGGCAGTAAAACCTGAAGTATTTCAGGTGAAAGATAGTTAAATTCGTCTCAGGAGGTACAAATCCATCGGGACTACACACAGCTGGGGAATTGTTTGGAATTTTATTTTTAATCTAGGAAATATTTACAGTGAAAACCAAAAAATTCTTGATGCCACTAAACTTTTGCTAAAACCTCTTGCATATATAGAGTATGAAATTGCTGCAAGCTGCGTTTAGAAATGGTTTTGTCTGTCTTTTGGGGGGGATTTTATTACTTTTTACCCGAAGTCAAAGCTGTATTTATGACCTTTTTCATACCTTCTGTCACAGCTGAAAGCACCAGCTCTGTCAGAAATCCCCGACACCCAGGGAAGCATCTGCATAACCCAGTGAGCAAAACCAACAAAACCAGCTGCCTTTCGGAAAAATCTAACCTGGTATTTCTCCTCCGCTTGGTTTGTTCTGCACTGGAGCGTTTTCTGCATCACCTGCTCCCCAGATTGGAGCCTGGGAACAGCCAGGTAAGCAGCTCTGCTCCCAGGAGCCACCTTATCCATCAGCTGAGGGACAATTCCCACCACTCTGGAAAGGGAAAGGAGGGAGAACTGCTCTCCAGAGTCCCTGTCTGCCACCCAGGTAAAGCTGTGTTGCTGAAGAAAGGAAAAACCAAGGTGACAGAGCCAGCTGTATTTTTTAGAGGCTTTGTTTTCCTGTGTTCCCAAGCTCATTCCCATAGGCAGAGCTGCTCCCATAGCCTGGTGTTCCTGGAAGAGCTGCTGGCAGCTCACCCGGAGGGGTTTTACAGCCAGCCTTGAGTGTCTGCTCAAGGCTGGGGACAAAACTTCTCCATGCCCCTCTTCACTGAAGTCAGGACCTGTGAAAAGCAATTTCCAAGGTGCACAAAGCAGGGTCCGACCTGCCTCCAGGTCTGTGTGAGGCACTTTTCATGTTCTAACTGGATTCTTGCCACTTTAAAGGTATATTTTTATTTTCCTCCAGCATGAGAAGTTCTGTCACATCTGTCTCAATCACATTCATCCACATTCAATCTTTTCAAAGACCTTTTTGAGCAATCCCACAGGTACCAACCACCCTCCTTGGGAACACAGCATCCCTGTCCAAAGGCCCAGAGCTTGGGCAGCAGGAATTCTCTGCCAAGGGTGGAGAAGCAGCTCTGATTCATCTGTGACCTTCTCACAACTGAATTGGCTCTTGCAGGCCATGAATGGGACAAAACCTTGGGTTTGGTCCATGCAAGTCGGCTCCTCTCCCCTCCAGAGGTGCCTTTGGATGCTCTTAATTCTCAGTTTTCATGGACACCAATGTTTGGAGAGGCCTGCCCAGCTCAGGGAGCCCCATCCCACTCCAAAATCCCAAAGATATTCTGGTTGCTTTCTAGTCCAGCTGAATGGATTCCCATTTAAACCTCACTGCTTGATAAACTGCCAAAAAAATCTCAGCTCCCAGGGAGGATATTTATTTACAATTCAGAATTTATACGTGCATTGCACGGCACCTGGAGGGGTTATTTTCTCCCAAACATACAAACCAGCAATTGAAATATTTGGAAGGTGCCATTTCTAGCCAGGGCTGTGTGTTATCTCACAGTTGTGATTTGTCACTGGGTGCTGGAGAGGCTTCAGCAGTTTCCATCTGCACAAAGCTTTGGGAGAAGTTTGGCTGGCTTTCAGAGCAGGGGAAATAAAAGCAGAATATGACCCAAGTGTTGCTAGCAAGGTTTGCCAGAAAAGGTGGACATCTTTGAGACAGGCCTGAGAAGCCACTTTTCCCAGTGGGAAAATAACACCTTGCCAGAGCCAGAACTCCCTTGAAGAAATGACAGAACATCAACTGGCCAAGTCCAGTCCAGGATGGTGGCACTGCTCACAGAAAGGGTGGGCAGGAATCCTTGGAGGGTTGTGGCATTTTTATGGAGTTTAGTTTGTCCAGCAAGACCATCCGCAGCAGGAATTTGATGTGATGGGAAGAGCAAGGATCACGCAGAAAGGAGAAGGTGCCTCCAACACCACCCTCACCAGAGCTTATGTAAAAGACTGGGAAAGAATTCCTCCTGGCACAGGGTGCCCAGAGCAGCTGTGGCTGCCCCTGGATCCCTGGCAGTGTCCAAGGCCAGGTTGGACTTTGGGGCTTGGAGCAGCCTGGGACAGTGGAAGGTGTCCCTGCCCATGGCAGGGGGTGGGACTGGATGGGATTTAAGGTCCCTTCCCACCCAAACCATTCTGGGATTCTGCTCTGGAGTGGTGATGCGAGTTTGTATTTAAAGAAACACTGTTCTCACCAGACATGGAGACATCTGAAGGTTCAAGTCTGGCCACAGCTAAAAAGGGCTCGTTTAAAAACATTCACCCAAAATGAGTGTGTTCCCCATCCCTCTCTCTGCAGGGCAGCTCGGAGGATGGCGCTGGCAGAGCTCCTTTGGAGCAGCAAACAGCAACACCCCAAAACCTGCCAGGGTCCCAGAGTCATCTAAAAAAACAATAAAAATAAAATAAACACTTGAAAGGACAAAAGATGCCCCTTACACCTACATTGAAGTGACACAGCTCTGCCTAAACTACTATTTTTACTATTTTTCCATTCTTTTCTATTAAATATTGACTCTGTTTGTGGTTAGGAGTCACACATCCCAAACCAAACACCACTGCCCTGCATCACAGACCCTTTTTTGTTCACATTTGGCCTCATGAGGGGAGATCCAGCTCCACCACCCACCTGAATTTAGCACAGCTGGACAGCCCCCCTGAACTCCAACAGTGGGATTTTGCTGGCTGGATCCAAACCCAAACCCTCAGGGAAGTTCGCGTTTAGCCCAGGCAGAGGGGCCAAGCCTCGTGGTTCGAGCCTGAGCTACTTTTTGTAGCTTCCTGAAGGAGGAATGAGCCTCTGAGCCAGGGTCCATCAACATCCCCTACCCCAAAACCCAGCTCTGCACCCTGCCAGGACAACCCCGACCCTTCCAGCTCAAGGCCACCCATGGGCAAACCCAAACCCAACAAACAGACCACCCACCACCCCCCTGGGGAAAGGAGACAGGAAAAAGAGCAAGGCTTAGGGAAATATTTTAAGAAACCCAGCCCTTGGCCAGCACTATTTTGGGTTCTGAGCGCTTTGAGGCTGCTGGAGCAGAGGTGGGGAAGTCTCCACCATGAGCTGTATTTAGGGGGGCAGAGGGGCACTTCACACTCACTTTGGCACCTCTGCAATTTGTGTAGGTGAGTAATTCTTCTTTTACCTGTGAGCTGGAGGAGCTGGCCACCCATTCCCCACTCAGGACTTTCCTGAAGTTGTTTCTCAAGGTTCTTCGGGTCACAGGAGCCTTTTTAAAGCCTTTTAAATTCCTTTTGCAGTTTCCCACAGGCACCCTCCCACACTTCATCCCTAAGGTGATTTGGGACAGGCCACACATTCCTGGTCTTCTCTACCTCTGCCTAAGCAAGAACAAAGTTAACCCTGACTTGCTTTTCCTGCCCTTGGGCAAGTCCAAGACAGGGCTTCTGGCAAGGGCATGGAGTGACAGGAAAAGAAATGGCTTTAAAGTGACAGAGGGCAGGTTTATAGCAGATATTGGGAAGGAATTGTTCCCTGGCAGGGTGGGCAGGCCCTGGCACAGGGTGCCCAGAGCAGCTGTGGCTGCCCCTGGATCCCTGGCAGTGTCCAAGGCCAGGCTGGACTTTGGGGCTTGGAGCAGCCTGGGACAGTGGAAGGTGTCCCTGCCCATGGCAGGGGTGGCACTGGATGGGCTTTAAGGTCTTTCCAACTCAACCCATTCTGGGATTCAATTTCTCAATGAATTCATAAACCAGGGACTAACAAAGCCCACTCAGGATATCAAAGCCTATCCCAGCCATTATTTCTTCCCTGAATCCCTTGTAAAGATTCCGTACCAGTTTTGTAAACTTCTGTATTCTCTGCCTTAATGACAGCAGGATGTCCCAAGTGCTTTTCTGCCATCCCACAGGATGGTAAAACACACCTGAAGTCAATGTGCTGCTGAACCATTTTTCAGAATAAAGTTATTGCACATTAGAAAGGTACAGTGAGTCTTGAGAACACTGCCATCCTTAAAGAGTGAAGTGGGAAATATTCCACAAATGCCTGCATCCCCCAGGCTGCCACAGGAGGTATGAAATGTGCTTTGATGGAAAAGACAAGTGGAAAAAAGCAAAAGCTACATGGAAGGAAACAAGTCACAAACTATTTGCTCTTGCCTCCCCAAGTGGCCAAAGCTCAGAAGAGGTAAAAGACTCAGCTTAGTGGTTAGGCCTGGCTTACAAGTCCCACCCTGCTGCTTGGAAAACATCTCATTTTCCTCCCTGGTTTCCCAGCAGAGGAAAAACATGCAAGGCCCAACAACACCTTTTAAATGTTGTTAAAAGTGCATTTATATATAAAAACAAAGCTTCATTCCTGTCTATCTCTCCTGCCCAGAGTGGCCCAGTTCTTCATGCAAATTGTTCCCATTTCTCTTATCAGTGCCCTTATATCCCCAGATCAATACCACTTTTCCTACCTCCCCCCTTTGCCCCCACCAACAAACTGGACCAGTGGCCTTGACCCCATTTTCTCTACACCTGCACCCAACCACTGGGCCATTTCCTTCTCCCCAGCTCTCCCTTTCCACACAGGATATATTCAATATATCTATTAGGATATATTAGGATTTATGCCAGGTAGGCTGGGGCACACTGAGCTCACGCCACCCTCGTGCAGGGTGTCCTTCCAAAGCAAACAAAGACCTGTGCAAGTCCTTGTCTTTCCCATCCCTCCCACTTATTTGTCCTGGAACGGAAAGAAAAAGGAAAAAAGCCAGAGGCTTTTCCCCTGCACACACACAAGCCACAAAAAGGTGCTGCAAAATAACCACATCTGGTCTTTGAGTGTTGTTATTTGCCTTGGGAGTTTTGGTTTCAGCTGGGAGGGAGGTTTAAGTCTATTATTTTCAGGTGTCCTATCAGCATTAGAGGAGTTACTGTCAGTGATTTGTACAGTAAATCCAATTACAGCTTTTCACCTCTGTTCAGTGTAAACCATTGCTGTCAGAACTTTCTGGTTTTTTGAATGCAGGTAAGGGAGAAATAAGAACTAGAAGTGGCCAAGGTCAGGCTGGATGGGGCTTGGAGCAGCCTGGGAGAGTGGAAAGTGTCCCTGCCTGTGGAAGAAGATGAGCTTTAGGGTCCTTTCCAACCTGAACCAGCCTGGGGTTCTGTAACATTTTGCAGAACGGATTTTCTTTTTCAAGATGAACTACATAAATCTTAACACCTGTGACCTTGAGGTTTGCCTTCCTACTTAATGGGAGGACTCTGTTTGATAAATCCACAACTCATTTCTAAAGTTCCTGATATTTTTAGGCCCATGATGCCCCTGTTTTTACCTAACACCAGGTGGAGGTCACAGTCTCAGTATCAAGAAACTGCACAGGCAGAAGTCGGGAAGCGGGTTGGGAAATTGTCAGCAGAGCCAGAAACATTGGAACATAACTTCCAATTAAACTTCCCAAGAATTTGGGTCTGATGACACCTTTTGAAGAATGCTTTGCCAGAGGGGAGGACAAGCCAGCAGGGACAGGATTCAAACACTTCTCATGTCAAACACATTTGCAGGAGCGCTGCTGCCACCGGCTCCAGTTTGAAACCACTTTCTCTGCAATTATTTTTGGACACGGATTTTAGGAGCCGGTACTGAGGAGAGAAATGGGGAATGAGGGTATTCCCTGAGCTTGCTGACTCCCACTTTCCTGTGTGCAGGTGCAGCACCCTGTTCCTGCGCTGTCATTATTCAGGCTGGCATTGCACTGTGGAGCAAGGCTGGAATTGCACACCCACTATTTATACTGCTGGTATCCAGAGGCTCTGGAGAAACACCTGAGGCTGGAGGAGTTGTAACCGCAGCTTTACAAAAGTCGTTTGGCTCACAGCAGAATTTATGGAGCAGCAGAGTGTCAATATTTGATCCATATCCCAACACCAGCCTTACACAAACACAGGTCATATCAAACTATCCTAAATCAAAGGAATACTTATGACCACAGATTTATCTTGAAGCCACAGGCACACAAAACTTTTATAATTGGTTCTGTTTTCTTTGGCAGCAGCACGATCCAGCATCCTTTGGGCACAACTGTTGCTTCTCCACGGCACAAACAAACCCCAAATGTCTCAGCCACAACAAGGAAAGACTGGCAACTCAAGAGTCTGAAGAGTCCAAGCTTGAGGGAAAGGGGTGCAGAAACCTTATTTGTGGCCATTTTTTAACCTTTTTTTTCCCCACCTAATATCAGTTTTGGAATTAGGACCAAGTGGTTTTCATATCTCTAAATACAAATACACGCAGGCTGTTTGCTCCACTATAAATTCCTTTTTAGCCTAGCAGCAGCTCTCTAGCATGGTGTGAATCAGGCTGCTGAAGCAAAGGATTGTTTTTTGGAAAACATTAAGACTTCAGTTGAATTGTTCCTAATTACAGAGCACAGTGGCATTGCAGCATGCAGATTTATTCAGGGAGAAAGGGAGAACTGTGATGTTTAGAGAGCTATAATGAGCTGCAGTGGTGCTTAACAATCTCTCTTTGTACACAATCTCTCCCCAATAACTGATACACATCCCTCTAAATCTGTAGCTGACTTGGGAAAATTCGAAGTTTTTTGGCAGCATCCCATTTCTTCCCCGACTTCCAGCAGTCCCTGTAGTGGGAATGTCATCAAGCAGAGCATCCACACGCCTGGATCACAGCAGGGTCTGTGTGACCAGGGTGTCTCCACCAAGCACAGCAAACCCAGGAGATGCTCTCAACATCACTGTTTTCATGTCTTTCCAAGGCCGGGCTCTGATCCTGCTCCTCCTGGCACCAAGGATATTTTTATTGGCTTTATTTCAGCTGCTGATCCCCAGGAGGGCTTGGCACAGAGATTTGCCATAAACCCCTTGCTGGACATCCTGGAAAACTTTGTGTAGCACTTCCAGGGAAAGCTGGAGGATCAGGCCCCACTTAGGGAGTTTGTGGCAGTAAATAAATATCACAAAGTGGTGACATCCACTCAAGTGTTGCTTTTCCTGAGCTGGAAGTGCTTTTCCCTAGTCCCACCTGGCAGGCTGAGGCAAACCCTGGAGGAGGCAGCCCACTGCTGCTGTGATTGTGGAGAAGGAAACAATTATGTTCTGCTGCTCTTGGGGCTGCTCCACTCTGCCTCTCGAGAGGCTTTCAAGGATACATGAGCACATATCACCTCTCCTATCTTGATCATTTCTCCTCTTCTGAGCCAAATCTGTGGCAGAGAGAGGAAGGAAAGCATCACAGCTGCCCTTCCTGAGCAACCTCAAAAAATGATGCTGAAATTCCAGCCCCTCTGGCATCAGAATGGCTCTCCATATCCGTATGTGTTGTCATGCTTCCCTCTCACCTGCGGGGTTTCTACCCCAAAATGGGGCTTTCCATCCCAAACTGCCCTATTTCCATGCCATGGCCACCTGCATTTCATCCCCTCCTGCTGACAGATCACCAGAGTCCCGTTACCTGCACTCAGATAACACCTCACATTTCTCCCAGAGAGACCTTTCCATTGCTCTTGGTAGTGCTGGGCCCTTGAAGGTGTGTGACACTTGATTTTATGGAGCTGGTTTTCTCCTCCCACCGTCACAGTTCCAGGGCAGAGGCGTTTAACTGGTCACGGAATGGTTTCAGCTCATTTTCCTGGGCAGTCTGAAGTGCTCAGTGGCACACTGGGGCCTCCAGTGTGAAATCCAGTGTCCCAGCGATCACATCCCACCAGTCCCTTAGGACAGGACAGGATGGCATGCCAAAGACAGAGAAATCCCTTCAACGAGGGAAAAAATCCATTGTTACACCTGCCCCTCACTCCCAAGCTCTGCCCTGGAGGTCAGGAGAAGCAGCAGACCCCAAACTGTGCTCAGGGAGAGGTGTTCGTAACTGGTTGGGAAGGGCTTGTTTGGGGTTGTATCTTCTTTGAATGTGCCCCAAAACGTGCTTTTGAACCCCTAAATTCTGCAGAAAGGTGGATACCAGATAGCAGATGATCCCTTGGGAGCAATCCTGTGTTTGGGCCGGGAATGGGAGCAACACCCTGGTGAGACAGCGGATTCAGGGAGGAAGGAGTGAGATGCTGCTCTCCATGAGGGATCCAGGCCCTGTCATCTCCCCCACCAGGGACACCTTATGCTTTTAAAGCTGAGCAAACACAGGGAGAGCACTTTTCCAAACCTGAAGCGTCAGCAACACCTAATTATAAATGCTTCATTTAACAGGGCTGCAAATGAAGCCCGGGACTGCGCCTGTGTGGTGGGGGTCAGCTCTGGGATGGCAAACCGTGCTCCAGCTCTGAAGTCAGAGACAGCCCCAGCAGGATGCAGTTCCAGGGATGGATCCTGATGCTGGCATCTTAAACCTACACATCATACGAGAAAAATGGTTTAGTGGTGGTGCTGGTTTGACTTGACAATCCTACAGGCCTTTTCCTAACTTAACAATTCTATAATTCCATGAAATCACTCTGCTAAAGTCCTGCGGTACTCCGTTTCATTCCTGTCAGGGTCCAGAAGGATTTTGGAAAGAGCCAAACATCCAATTCAGCTGTTGCATCACCCGATGTGGCTCAAGGACCGCAGACCTGGGATGCTCAGGGGCTGCAGCCCTTGCAGAGACTCACGGCTGCTGGATTTATTCACAGCCCTTTCTGGGTGCAACAAACCCTCCCCAAAACCTGCCCTGCCTTTCCTCACTGTGAGCCTTTGCTTGGATAACCTTTTCGTAGCAATTTCTGCAAACCCACAGCTTTGCTTAGGCCGCCGAGAGGAATTTCTCCACCAAAGGGGATTTCTCACTCCTCCAGAAAATCCAAACCTCCTGTAAAGGCCAGGAGCATCACAAGGCTGTGCCCCTTCTCTCAGCATCTCTGCTGGGCATAGATCAGCATGGAGCAAACCAGTGTCAGAATGATCCCAGCCCTTAAACTGGGCTCTGCCTTCGGTGCCCTGCGTTTATTTTGGGAGAGCTGGGCCTGGTGGGTGCTGTCTGAGGCAGCTATCTGGTCAAAGGCCTGGAGGGAGCTGGCAGATAGGGCGGGTTAACGTTTAACCCGCGGGACTGTAAAGCAGCCCCGGGGCTGCTGAACCTTTGGAGTTTGATATGATGATTAGGGAATAACCGCAGTGACACGTCGCAAACTCCCCACAGGCACGGAGACCTCTTTCCCGGGGGGCCGTCTCCAAATCTGCTCAGGTAGGTGGCTGCTCAGAGATCTGGGGGAGGTGGGAGTGGGTGTGCAAATCGGTGCTGGCTGTGGGCTTGGGAAGGAGCAGCTCCATCGGGAGCCTCCCACCCCAACAGTGCCCCGGCATCAGACTCACAGCCCGGAGCTGCCCCACTCCCGCGGGGCTGGGACCCCCACACAGCCCCACACCACTGGGGTTGGGTTTGGGATGAGCAGGGTAGGCACAGAAGGGCTCCTGGGGGCCTCGGTGTGTCTTTTACCTGGCAAATCCATGGAAAGAGGGGGTTTTCTGCTTGTCCTCCTTGCCTGAAAAGTGAGGCCAGACAGAGAGGAGGGATTTTCCCTGCCATAATTCGCTCTGGATTTGTTAAAGCGCAACTTTCTGAGGCTTAATCATTAGAGATCTTTCCAGCCAACTTGGTGTCCCTGCTTCTCTTTGCCAGAGATCAGTCTCCCTGGCCAAGGCAATCGCTGCTCCTACAACCCCCTCAGTTTTCCCTAATCCCTTCCAACTAGCAGGGATAGTTTCTGCCCAGCACAGAATGCTCCTCCCCAGCTCTTTTCCTCGGTGGAACAAGAGTTTCAGGTGGGAGCAGGCAGGGAAGGAAGGATGGATTCAAAGTGTCCGTGGGGATGCAAGTTAAACACTAGGGAAGGAGGCTGGGCTCAGCATCATAGAGTGGCTTTTTGGGACCATTTTGTGTGCATTTGTTGACAGAGCTGCAAAAGCTGTGCCCAAGAGGAAAGGGGTTCCAAAGGCAGAAGCTGATTCCCAAGCAAAAGGGGCCGAGGGAAAAAATTTGCCGGATTAGGCATGGAATGTTTTCTTCCAGGCTCGCGTGCTGCAGCGCCTTTCATGCTGCTCCAAATTTGCCCTGTTTTCCTGTTAATGTCTGTGAGTTCCCCCTTGGTGTGGAGTCACCAGGGCTGGAAAACCACCTCCCACCCAGGGGAGCCAAGGGACGAAAGCCTCGTGCTGCGTTGCTCAATCGGACTCCGTCCCTCAGTGTGTCACCCCAGCGAGGAGCTGGGGCAGCTCACAAGCCTTCCCGTTTTGGGGGAGAAAATGAGGCATGCTTGGTGTTTATGGATGCACAGAAAGGAGTATATATTGCTTGGAGCCTGGAGAGAGGGGGGAAGAAATCCCCAAAGCATTGACAACCTAGAGGAAAATAATTTCTCTAGTGACCTATTTGGGTTATTAGGGGAAAGAGTGAATATCATTATCCAGTCTTTCCAAGGGTTGTTATTCTTCAGGAGAAGCAGCTGCACCGAGGGGATACCAAAAAAAAAAAAAAAAAGGTTTTAATTAGATGTGTCCAAGTGGGTCAGCACAGTATTGATCCTGCGTGATAAACATGGGTTTGTTATCTCCTTCATGGAAATGGGAACCAGCTTTCCCTGAAAAGGCTGCACAGGGGCAGGCTCTGCCCTCAAATATGCCCTCAGCAAAAATCCCAGCATGGGAGACATCCCTTGGCTGAGGAAAGAGACTTCTCCTTTTCGAAAGAACCCAAAAGTGAAGCCAAATTTTCCACAAGTTTTTGGGGTAGAAGCTTCTGGATTCATCTTGCTCCTGGATGGATGGAGCAAAGCCAGAGGATGTGCTGTAGTAGGTGTGAGGGAGCCACATGTAGAAGTAGTCATGGGGAGGTGGCATCATATATAGGTTTGTTTCTTGTTGATGTGGGCTTGCAAGGTATTAAAGGACCTTCTCTTGCCTTGGCACTTGGCACAAAATTTCAACAGAAGCCAAAAATAAATGAGAGTGGAGAGAGGAAAGTCAGACCCAGTGATACACTGATATAAGGTAAAATCAGAACCTTCCTTGTCTTGACACTGTGACCATGATAAGTTGGTGATATTGTCAAAATTTCATCACAAATGAAGATGAAATAGGAAACATGGATAGTTTGCACTTCCAAAGGTGTCAATTTCAATTTAAACTTCTGAACAAAATGCAATTTTCCCCTCTTTTTTTCCCTCTTCTTTTTCACGTGGTGACCCTTGTTAATGATAATCCATTTTAAGGGCAAATCCCTGAAACTGGTTGAATTCCAAAACTACTATTTCTATTAAGTGTGGCTGGGTTGGTTCTTTTTTAAAGCAGTGCTGAAAGCACCGCCTGAATTTGCTGCAGTCACTCACAATTTCCATCAGCTGCCACAGAAGGGGGGCTTTCCCCTGTGAGGGTGGATTTGCTGATTGATTCCTGGCTCAGGGAACAAAGAAAGAGAGAAAGTAATCCTGTTTCTTCTGGGTGACAGGAATTCTCCTCCCTTAAGGTAAAAATAATATCCCAGCACACTGGCACTGCTGCAAGGACTGGGGCTAGTGCCTGCAATAAGGGGAAAGGGCTGGAATTCCACAAGTTTCAGAAATAAAACATCCCCCCCCATGATTTGTATCCTGGAAATCGTCTGGATGCGCTGATAGACACATGGATGTGGCACCTGGGGATGTGGTTTGGGGGTGTTTTAATGGTTGGACTTGATGAACCTGAGAGGGCTTTTCCATCTCAAATGACTCTGTGATTCCATGAGATGGACCCTTGGGTGGCAGAGGTGGGAAAAAAAACATTTTGAACCTGTCCAAAAAAAGTATTTAGATGTCCTTGGTTCAAGGGAGGCAGGAAGGAAGGAGGGAGAGAGAAGTGCTTGGAAAATTGCGGGGTGGAAAACCTGTTTTCCTGGGCTTGGGATTTGTTGTGTTGGGATTTATACCTCCAAGAGAAGAGGGGTTTGCTGTTCCCATCCAGGAGAAACCCCACTGATGGGGGAAAGCTCTTTAGCTTATAAATGACCTGTGGATTAGTTGGAGCTGCTAATTAATAGGTGTGAATTGACTGCTCAGAGTGGGGCTACCATGGGGCTGTGTGTCCAGCCCTGAGGGTGCAGTCCAGTCTGGGCCTCCTTTGGAACTGGGGCTTGCAGTTTCCTTTGGAATTGGGAGTGGGGGCTTGCAGGTTCCTTTGGGATCAGGAGTGGGACTTGCAGGTTCCTTTGGAATTGGGAGTGGGGGCTTGCAGGTTCCTTTGGGATCAGGAGCGGGCGCTTGCAGGTTCCTTTGGAATCGGGATTGGAGGCTTGCAGGTTCTTTTGGAATCGAGTGGGGGCTGCAGGTTCTTTGGAATCGGGACTGGGGGCTTGCAGGGGCTGATGCTACCTTGAGGTGGGGTCTCCAGCCAGACCCCACTTCCAGCAGGACCAGCTGCACAGCTCCAGGTGAGCCAGGGCATCCCTGAGGATGGGCATCCTGCACCTCTTCCATGGGGCAGGGTGGTGTCCATGGGGCAGGCTGTGTTTTCTCCAAAGGCAGGGATGTGTGGAAGCACCAGGCACAGATTAAAGCCAGATCTTTGTTAACAGCCCCGCAGACCCCGGGTTTTGCAGCAGGCTGTCATTAATACTTCAGTGCGACCTTGGATGCTCTTGCTCCCTAACTCCAAGTGGATTGCTTCAGCACATCCTGGAGTGCACCAGCGTCTAGACATGCTGGTCCACAGCCTGAAATCTTTGCAAGGTGCCTTACCAGAAGAGCCCAGAAGAGCACGGCTGTCTTATCTAATAAGGCAGAAGGCAGACAGGGATATTGCTGCCTCTGGAAAGGCCAGGGAGATGCTCTGTTCCCATCCTTCCGCCAGCCCCGAGGCTTGTGCTCACTGCTCAGCGTGAAATCATCCCCGGGAGGGAGAGAGATCTTCCTGGAAATCCCTCCTCCCTGCAGGAGAGGATGTGTGGCCTTAAAGGATCCACATGCAAGTGCATCCCAAGCCAGCAGCCCTGCAGGCATCCAGCCCCGCCAGCGCTCAAGCCCAGCTGTAAGGGCTAAGACGGACCTACCCACCCACCGAGAGATGCAATTTGATCCCTCAATTCCCTGACGAAACCAGGATGCTCCGAGAGCAGAATATAAGGGGCCAGATCTGCAGTGCAACAGGGCTTTCCCCTATAGGGTCGCTATGGGGTGTCTCTGCCCAGGCAGGGGAGGGTGCAAAACCAATCTGGATTTTAACTGGGTCGGTTGTGGGGTTTTTTGGATTCTGTTTGGGGTTTTTTGTTTTGTTTTGGGGTTTTTTTTTTTGAACGCTCACTTTCTCCTTCTGCAGCAGGCTGGGAAAGACTCCAAGTGGTTTTTGCACAGCAGTGTGCTAACCCTGCCCCGTGCCTGCTGAACGCCAGCTCCGGAGGGGGCCGCAGGCACAGACACCACAAACGTCCACAGGGTTTTGTTGCTGCCCTCAGAAGGGCAAAACAAACCGGGAACTGGGCTCCAGCTGCTGCAGAAAACACTCGTTTGGGAATTAGAGACAGGAGAGAGCTGTTGCACTGGGTAATCCGTGTCCCAGCCACTGCACGTCGGTAGTAATTAAAACACTGAAGAACCTGGGAGCATGGGGGAAAAAAATCAAATAAAATCAGAAGAGCCTCATCAGCCTCTGCATTAAATAGCTCCAAAACCTGGCATTACAGAGGTGCCTCTGTTTGAGTCACAGTCTCTGGACCTCAGTGTGGCAGAGCCCAAGTGTCACAAGACTGAGATCCTCCAAATACCTGGGCTCTTTCCTCGCTTCCCCCTTTCTATGATAAAATGCAATTTTAAGGACTAAAAAGCATGTTGGATGACACAATTTAGCATTTTCCTGCGTGGAGTCCTTGGTCCCATTGGCCCTCAGATCTGGCTACAAGGACCTGAGGAGGGAACTACACCTACAGACCCTGTTGTTATGCCTGGAACACAAATGGATTTTGGACAAGCTCATAGCTCAGCATTCAGAAAAACAGGGAATCACCAGTAGTGAATCCATGTTGTAAATGTATCTTTCCTAGGGTGAAACCCAAGTTAGATTCAGATTTCAGTTTTTTTTATGTTTTCCAGAAAAAAAAATATCAAAAGATCTTGAATCAGCCACGACCTAAAACTGCGGCTCTGAATCAGAATGTCTGGACCCAAGGTTGTTCCAGCCCTGAGCTGAGCTGAGATTTGAAGTTCTCCTGTGTTCTTTGTTTTCAAAAATAAAAGTAGACCAAATGTGGAACTAGGTCATGCACTGGCAGAGTGCTGGACATGGCTGGTACAAGGTTGCCTTCCCTGTGTCAGCATCACACAGGACCTTAAGGACTCGTTGTTGTGTACTCAGTGCAGGATTAGGAATTTACATATTTTTTTCCTTCTGAGACACCACCAGGCTACAAATTCCCTCTGTATCTCCCCAGGATCTGACTGTGGGTTTAACTGCTATGTATTTCAATTCGGCAAGGCGGATATTTCTGCTTTTTCCATGGTCTCTGCTGTTCTCCTTTGGTTTTATCTCCAAAATAACTGATTTAGGAAGAGCGACCCTGCAAACTTTCTCAGCAGGGTGGACTTTCTCCTCCCAGCCGTATTAATTGATTTAATTTATCTTAAATTTGATTGCAGTGAGCACCCCTAATTAACCTGATTTTTTGCTGATAATCACTCCCAATGGAATCAAATCACAAATCCGGGGATGGATTGACCGGCACACAGAAAGAAGCCGCCCTCCGTGCGTTAATTCAGCGAACGGGATATAATTTGATCCAGGTAGGAATTCACGGTCCCATCCTTTTGTGCAGCGTCCAGCTTCGTCCTGAAGCTTCACTGGGGGCGTGAGCTGCGAATCCATGCTCCTGAATCATTCCTTGCTCGTTCCTTTTCACTCTGTTTCTCCCTCACATCCGTGCTGGCCGTCACTACGTTGTCTTTCACAAAGCAGGATCTTGTTCCTTGCTTGATGGGAAATTACAGTAAAGATGGGGGAAGGACAACCCTGAGCACTGCTGAATGTCGGGAAAGGTGGGGATTGGTGTCTCAAAACCATAGAAAACCCAGAGAGCAAACTTTCAGAAGAGAGATGAGGTGGGAAGTCCATCACGTCACCTTTTGTGCAGATCCTTGCTCAGGTACATGGGGAGGCAGGTGCCTCACCTGCTCCAGGGTTTGCTCCCAGTTTAGGCTCCAAGGTCTCCAAGATCCAAACCTTCTGTGGCCAGGGCAGGTGGAGCCTGGGCATGGCCCTCAAACCCACTTGGGAGAGCCTTTCGTGGCTACCACGACCCAAACAAGCACAGCTTTGGAAAGCACTGGCCGCTGGCCTTGCATCCTGGAAGAAGGAAATGCAAACACTGGACTTAAGGCAGGTGGAGGCCAAGAACTTTGTGTTGTTTTGCATGGCACTAGAGGGCACAACAGCTCCAAGCACGACCTGAGGTTCCTGGGCAAAAGCACATTCCAGGACCAGGGCAGCAGCTGCGTTCGGTGTCCTGGAGAAGCCTTTCTGCTCTACCTGACCCATAAGAATAAGGGACTTCTGTATGCCTTAGGTTTACTGTGGCTTTCTTAGAATTATAGAGGTTGAGAGGTTCCTTAAATCCCATCTTGTTCCAGCCCCATGCCATGGGCAGGGACACCTTCCACTGGCCCAGGTTAATCCAAGCCCTGTCCAACCTGGCCTTGGAATTCTCCTGGTGTTCAGTTTTTCCTGCTGTCACACCTGGCAAAGCTCACTCTTAAGGCACACATTTCAGCTCCCAATCCCACACACACTTCAACATCTTCTTGCTCTTCTCTCTCCTCTCCTTTTCCATTCCAGCCTTGCTATTTTATCTTTTTCTCTTTCCCCCCTCCCTCTCCTAATTTCCCTATACCTTAGGGATTTTTCCTCTATCCTGTTTATGGGTGCACCCAAACATCTTCCTCAGTGCACACCTGGGTCATTCATCTTTTGGAAGGGGCTGATGTCCCACTGTCCCTCCAGGCACCTTGTCAAGGAGGGTTTGTTGAGGTTCTGCCTTCCAGCCACGAATGAATCCACTGCAGACTGAGGGAAGGGTTTATTTCTTGCTGTGCCCCCTCACACACCAGCTCAGACATAAAATCAAATGTCCCCAGGACTCCATCACTGCTGAAAACATTGGAAAAACAGGAATGAGGATGGATAATTCAGGGCCTGTTCTAGGCTCAAGAAAACTAAAAGGGTTTTGGTATATTCCTGTTTTCTCATAAGGATCTCTGTTTGTTTACGTTCCTCTTAAATCAGCTGTACAAGGCATTTGCTTTTCTGGAATAATCCCAGAATGGGAAGTGACTAAAGACATGGTCAGGGAGCCAAAAATGGAAAAATTCCTGGAGCCCCAGCTCTTCTGGGAGCAGGGAATCACTGTAGGAAGAGGGAGGGAGGGAAGGAAAGGAAAGGAAAGGAAAG